>VBSM01003198.1:3798824-3818961 GCA_008086735.1 Cheirogaleus medius | reverse complement strand
CTCGGCCTCCCAGAGTGCTAGGATTACAGGCATGAGCCACCGTGCCCGGCCTCCTGGATCCCCTTCTATCCCTTCTTCGCTGTGCTGTCTAGGGAGAGGGCTGCCCTTCATGAGTGTGTTCACCTGCCTTCTGGTGCCGTCCAGTGCAGAATCCTAGCACACATCAGTGCATGTGTGTGCGTGTGTGTGTGTAGGTGGTGAGGTCAGGGTATTGATGCCCTGGCTGTGTCTTTCCTGTGTGCTTACCTTGTGCTGGCTGTGTGCTTCGTATTCTTCAGTGTTAAGTCACTGTTCCTTGTAGGTATCGTTTCGTGTAACTTCCCCTCCTTCCAGGGCCATGACAGCTCCCTCCTCTTGCCCTTGGAGCCTCATGGTGGTAGCAGCTTAGCTACTTCTAACCCCAAGTGACTGCACTATCCTCCATAGTTCCCTTATACTCATACCTTTGTGAATAGCTCCTTTGGAGATAACCTCTTCCAGAATCATCCCATTTTGAGCGTGCCTTTGTTTTTGGTTGGAACCCCGACTGAGAACCTCCTTCAGAAGTTTTACTTAGCTATTGTTACATATCCTTTTGTCTTATTCATTATGGTATGAATTTCTTGAAGGCATGTATCATATATTTTGTTAATCTCTGTATTCATAGCATTGAGCACATTTCCTGCTGTTAGTAGGTGTTGATAAATATTTTTGGTAGAGGGAAGTAAGAATGAAAGGAAAAAAAGAGGAAATAAAGTAATAACTTTGTATAAGTAATGTGATTGTACTGCTGAAAACAAATTAATTCATGTGAAACTGTTAGAAATCATTTTTAGGCAAGCCACTAAGGTGATTAGTTTCAAAATAAATAAAGAAAAATAAATAATTTGCTCACATAGAAAAAGTAATGAATTAAAATACATGAAGGGAAAAATATCTTAATGACAATAGGAATACAAATACAAAACATCTAGGAATTAATAAAATTGCCGGATTTGTATAAACTTTTTTGAAAATGTAAAGAAAAATTATTTCCCTAATCTATTATTTTAATGCAAATTTCATCAAAATCTCTATGGTTGGCAAGGCAATTTTAGATGGATGACAACTTCAAATCAGTAGAGAAAAGATGGACTATTAATTTCTGATTAAATGTTATGTAGATTATTGGCTAGCCATTTTATTTATTTATTTTAATTTTAATAGGCCATTTAAAGGACTTTATGGCTAGCCATTTAGAAAATACAAAGTTAAATCCCTAGTTTATACCTTACACCTAAATAAATTTGAGGTAGATTAAAAAGGAAACCATAAAAGCAATGGGGAAAGTATCGATCTATAATTAAAAATTTTAAGTGTTTTTATTTTTTAGTGTCTTAATTTTTCTGTTTATGTATTCCATTTTTTTCTAGAGTGATTATATATTAAAAAGGTGATTGTGTAATAAAAAAATTTCCTAAGTAGAACACTTAGGCCAAAAAGCAATTATAGGACAAAGGAAGTGATTCTTTTTTTCTTTAGGTTCCAGCAAAGCCCAGGCTTGGTTTGTTCTGAGAACAGGAATCATATTGTCTGTTCTTAGTTAATCTTTTACTAACATAATTTTTCTATGTATTATCATGGGTGAAACAATCACACAGTCTCCCTTTCCTAGTCATAAGGCACGAGGTTTCCTAAAGAGAGTGCTCATGGATGACAATAGGAAGGTGGCATGTGGGTAAATGTTACCAGGATAGTCACATCTTCATTCCGATGCTGAAAAGGAGTCAGTGAAGCATTTCGCTTCTTAAAAAATAGTTGTTTCTTGGTAAAATTACTTTAACGATATTTTAAAATAGATGTACTTAAGAAACATAACAAATATTCTCACTTACCTATTTATTGACTACTACTACTGCCTGCTAGTTATTTTCCTTAGTTGTTTGAATGCCGGGAAGAGATCAAGAGCATTATTTCTTCACTTGAAGATTTAACATCTTACAAAATATAACAAATGATTTTTTTCTTTCATTTTAATGTAGTTGAGAGTCCTATAAATGGACAAGGTCGATACCTCTCAGAGCAGAGAATATATGGGTGGAAATGATGGATAGTTCATTGCAACTGAAAACTCTATGCTACTGTGAGGATTATACTCATTAAACTGATCATAGGAATGGCCATTTATTGAGTTCTTACCACATGCCAGGGATAATTCTAAGCCCTTTATGCATTTATTGTCAACAGTCTGTGAAGCAAATGTTATTCAGGAAAACAAAGAAGATTTCCTAAAGAGCAAAGCTGCCCAATGATGGAATGGGTTACTCATAAGACAATAAGTTTCCACAACCAGAAGTGTTCAAAAAGGGACCAGGTGATCACGTATCAGGAATGCTATAGCTGCATTCCTGACTTGGGTGGGAAGGTGGTTCAAGCGACCTTTGAAGTTATAACTGCTTTTAGGTTTCTATGATTTTACCCTGCAGAGACCATCACACTTTGTAACATGGACCAAATAACGCCAGAAAACCATTCCATTTAAAATCCAGCTATTATGTTTTAAACATATCGATTCTTTTGGTCAGTCAAGACACTAAATTAATGCTGCTTATTTAGACAGATAATATATGTAGACTTTGGTTTATTTTTTTTTCCCTTGAGATTCAGTGGCCCTCAAATTTAAAAGCAGGTTATTGAAACGCTACACTAAAATTGTGAAGACTTTAATATTAAAATTTAAATATGTTTTTGATGTCTCGGTTCTGGTAAAAAGATTTTGCAGGAATTCAGAATCAGTGTGACAAAGAAGATAAAAGCATAGATATTTGGTATTGTGTGTACTTTGGTTCATGTGGCTACTACATTGGCTATACTTTCTGACTGTGTGTTCCTGGCAAATTAAGTATCTTTCCTGAGCCCCGGGGTCCCTATCTGTAAGAACCCAAGGAAAATACTTACTGGGTGGTTTGCAGTTAGAATTACATGAATAGAGTGCATTATGCCTGGAACGACTGGTCTACCATGTTTCCCCGAAAATAAGACCTACCCATAAAATAAGCCCTAGCAGGATTTCTAAGCATTTGCGCAATAGAAGCCCTACCCCGAAAATAAGACCTAGTGATGGGCGTGGCTACGCAGCACATCTGCACAACCCATGCATTTCATGGAGGAGCAGTCAAGAAGAAGAGCAGCCCTTCTCATCTGCCCCATGAGAGCTCTATTGCTCCACATGAGAGATTGGGGCCAATGGTTCTAAAGGAAATAGAGTCACAAGAAATTAAAGATGGAATTTGGGGTTTGGAGAGTTATGATGATGTTCCAGAAGAAGACGACTTAACTACATTTGAATAAATGTAGATTGTTGTACTGTGCTCAAAAAAAAATAACACATCCCCTGAAAATAATCCCTAGGGTGTCTTCTTGAGGAAAAATAAATATAAGACCCTGTCTTATTTTCGGGGAAACACGGTAGCATCAGTGGGTATCTTTATATAGCAGGTCTGTTTGAACGTGCATGATGATTATGTAGCCTAAATGTTCTGGGCTCATGGAGGCTTTGGATCCAAATAAATGTGCATCAACAGCATATAATTCCTGTTCTTGTTCCACCTACACCCACAGGACCTCCAGCTTTACTACCTCAAAAAGGCTCCTGAGAAACAGGGGAGGAGGTGGAGCAAGATGGCCGAATAGAACTCTCCACGATCTTCCCCTGCCAGGAAGAGCAAACTGAACAACTATCCAGGCACGGAAGCACCTTCATAAGAACCAAAAATCAGGTGAGTGATCACCGTGCCTGTTTTTAACATCCTATCAAGGAGGGAGGCACTGAAGAGGGTGGGAAAGACAGTCTTGCATTACGTATCCACCCCTCCCTCAGCCCCTAGCAGGGCCACACTAGGGCTGAGTGTGTGCACAGAATCTGTGTGCTTGGGAGAGACAGAGTGATTGTGAGACTGTGCATTGGAATTAAGGACCACCCTGTCACAGGAGAATATAACACAGGACAGAATTCTGCTAGGACCCATGGAGGGAGCATTAGACCAACCCTGGCCAGAGGAGAATACTCTACCCAAGTGACAGGACCCTGAGTTCTGGCTGGCTCCTCCACCAAAAGCGGCCTGAGGCCTGGGATACATTTGTAAGGCAGTCAGGCCACAAAAACTGCAGTCGTTGGGCAAGTCCTGTGGCTGCTCTGGCCTGGGAGGCAGTGGACTTGGAGTGCACGTGACCAAATGAGACAACAGCAGTGTTGGCCAAGTGCCACCCCTCCACCAACTCTAGTCATCTTCTGCTTGGGGAAAGGAAAGGCAAGAGTACAGAGGACTTTGTCTTGCAACTTGGGCACCAGCTCAGACACAGTAAAATCAAGTACCAAGCAGATTCCTGAAGCCCCTGATTCCAGGCCTTAGCTCCTAGACGGCACTTCTGGACCCACTCTGGGCCAGAAGGAAACCGTCTGTCCTAAAGGAAAGGACCCAGTCCTGGCAAGATTCACAATAGCTGACTAAAGAGCCCTTGGGCCTTGAATAAACATCAGAGGTTATCAGGCAGCAGTCAACACAGGCCTTGGGTGACACTGAGCTGGCTTCAGGTGTGACCTGGTGAAGCCCTACCTGTGGTGACCACAAGGGATGCTCATGTCACTCCTTCCTCAACTCCAGGCAGCTTAGCATGGAGAGTGAGACTCCTCTTTGGGAGAAAGTGAGAGAAAACAGTGAGAGACTTTGCCTGGCAATCCAAGAAATTTTCTCATATCTTACCCAAGTCCACCAAAGCAGTACCACTGGGAGTCTACAAGGGTTGCAGTGTTTCTGGGCTTGATCCCTCATCCCCCAGTGCTAATATGTCTACAGTGACTAAAGACTTAGGTCACAACACTCAATTCCCTTTTGATCCCTGGAATGCCTTCTCAAGAAGGATGGATACAAACAAGCCCAGACTTTGAAGATTAGAATAAATATATAACTCTTCAATGCCTGGATATCAATGAACATCCACAAACATGAAGAACATCCAAGAAAACATGACCTCGCCAAATGAACTAAATAAGGTACCAGTGACCAATCCTGGAATGATGAAATATGTGACCTTTCAGACAGAGAATTCAAAATATCTGTGCTGAGGAAGCTCAGTGGACTTTAAGATAACACAGAGAAGGAATTCAGGAGCCTATCAGAGAAACTTAACAAAGAGATAGGAATTAAAATAAAATCAGGCAGAAATTCTGGAGCTGAAAAATTCAAAATGAAAAATGCATCAGAGTCTCTCAACAGCTGAATTGACCAAGCAGAAGAAAGAATTAGTGAGCTTGAAGATCGGCTATATGAAAATATACAGCCAGAAGAGAAAAGAGAAAAAAGAATTAAAAAGCATGAAGCATGCTTACAAGATCTAGGCAGGGGTCCTCAAACTTTTTAAACAGGGAGCCAGTTCACTGTCCCTCAGACCGTTGGAGGGCCAGACTATAGTTTAAAAAAAAACTATGAACAAATTCCTATGCACACTGCACATATCTTATTTTGAAGTAAAAAAACAAAATGGGCAAAAACACCCAGCGGGCTGGATAAATGTCCTCGGCAGGCCACATGTGGCCCGCAGGCCGTAGTTTGAGGATGTCTGAATTCTAGAGAATAGCCTCAAAAGGACAAATCTAAGAGTTATTGGCCTTAAAGAGTAGGTAGCAAGAGGGATTAGGGTAGAAAGTTTAGTGAAAGAAATAATAACAGAGACCTTTTCAAATCTAGAGAAAGATATTAGTATTCAGGTACAGGAAGGTCATAGATTTAACCCAAACAAGACTACCCTGAAGCATTTAATGATCAACCTCTCAAAGGTTACAGGTAAAGAAAAGGTTTGAAGGGAAGAAAGAAAAAAATAACATATAAAGGAGCTCTAATATGTCTGGTAGCAGACTTCTCAGTGGAAACTTTATAGTCCAGGAGA
The DNA here is from genome assembly GCA_008086735.1 of Cheirogaleus medius. NCBI lineage: Eukaryota > Metazoa > Chordata > Mammalia > Primates > Cheirogaleidae > Cheirogaleus > Cheirogaleus medius. The sequence continues at coordinate 3,813,057 of VBSM01003198.1, read as the reverse complement.
GAGTGGCATGACATATTCAAAGTGCTGAAGGAAAGAAACCTTAATCCTAGAATATTATATCCTGTAAAAATATCCTTCAAACATGAAGGAGAAATAAAGACTTTCCCAGATAAACAAAAGCTGAGGGATTTCACCAACACCAGACCTATCCTACAAGAAATGCTAAAGGGAGTTCTTTAATCTGTAAGAAAAGAACATTAATGAACAATTATTTCCTTTAAAGTTTGAAAACCACTCAAGATCCTTTTTGTCTGAATGCCTATAGAAATTCACAGCTGATTATATCTATTTTGGAATTTTATTCGACTATTTTTTACTGTTGGATGCATATGTGGGCCTATGGCTTTGTTCTACACCTATATGGCCTGAATATCTCAATTCTGGAGTAAATCCAAATTTTACAAAAGTTCCATACCTCTTGTACATTCTTAAATTTTAAAAAGTTTACAAAAACTGGCCAATGAAAATTAAGTGGATAGGCCATGTCTGTGTTCTGTTAAAAATTAATTCCTATGTACAACTAGAAATAAGTTTTTTATAGCGTTAGAACCATGGTAGAGTGAAACTTTTGGTTATATGTGTAAATATATAAAAATAGTCTTCCCACTACTAAGACTTCTTTCTCCTCAGATATGAAACTAATCATGAAGAAAAATATCATCAATACACAACGCTCCTTCGTAAACAGGCCCAATGTGATTGTACCAGATATTGAAAAAGAAATAAGAAGGATGGAAAATGGAGCATGCAGGTAAATCCATACATTTCCCCCGGCATTTTAAATTCCAGCCACAATTCTTTAGTTTAACTGGATTTAATATCAATTTAACTTCATAATTTGTAACCTTGAACTTTGTAATGTATTTAACTTAGTAAATTCATTTACACTTTGAAATATCATAACTTGTCTAACAAATGAACATAGATATTATTGTGCTCACTTGTTTGGAAGCACTTATTAAACACCCATGCCAAATATTTCTTTAGTCACTGGCAGGGCCTTTCCTCATGAGACATTTCAAATCTAAAGGGGTGGCATAGCCATAGATAAATATGGAAAAGTACAGAATGTGATATGCTAACAACATGATGTATTATAAAAGTACAATTTAAAGTGGTTAGCTTATAAGTGAATCTAATGTGTGTAAATGTGCTTAAAGTTATTTTTATTGGGAGGAGACATTAGTTAGAAAAAAAGTTAGTTCCATAAAACGATATAATATGATCTAAGTCCCAGGTATCACACTTTATATTTGATAAATATTAACATCAACCAATGCACCAAACAATAGGAATGTGGAAAGCCTAGAAAGTAGTTTCTTAATTAAATGCATTTTACTGAATTGTGCATACATTCTATAAAATTCTATTTCTTCTGTGGAGTTCTCACTTCACTCTAATTAAAAATTGTTGTGTGTGTTAATTTGAGAAGGAAGGCAAAGATAAGAGGCGATGGTCCCCCAGTGAGAAATGCTCCCCCTCCGTAATGGTGGGAACCATTACTCTAACTCATCTCTGCCTCCTATCGCCCTGTAGCTCCTTTTCTGACGATGATGACAGTGCCTCTATATCCGAAGAATCAGAGAATGAAAACCCCCGTGCAAGGGGTTCCTTTCGAAATAACTCACACAGAAGGGGAGAACCACCACAGAGGTGAGCTGTATGATCCATCCCTCGGCGTCTGTTCTTAAACCATTACTTAGATGAAAGTTCTTCTATTGCTTCCGCAGAGTGGGCCTGGCAAGTGCTCCTGCTATCGAGATACTGTGCAGTATCTCGGGAGTAACTACTTCTGTCCTCAGCCTTGCCCTCTCTTTGGAAAACTGCCACTGCTTGATGCTTATTCGTGGTCGTGGGGCTCCAAGTTCCAAGTCAGAAACACTCTTGCTTCGTTTTCCCTGAGACCCGTGTCTGTGCCTTAAGAAACCTCATGCCCCAGTCCACTCTGATTTCCTGTTCCTCACTAATTCTTTCTTTCAGGGTCCTGAAGCAATTATATGTGAGAGGGTTGGCTGTCCTTCTCCAAAATGCTCTGTCCCATTGATCCTCTTTGTAGGAAATAGAGCACTGGAGTGAGTAGCTACAAGAGTAAAGCTAAAACTCCTCAGTAGGAAATGAAGTGGTCATGCAAACTTAAAACACAGGACTCTGAGGGTGTGGAAAGGGTGTGGATCAGAAGTTCCCATCCTGTGAGACAAAATTACTTTTTTTTTTTTTTATTTTGCTTTCTTTCCCCTCCTTTTTTTCTCTTTATTATTTTTACTTGCACTATCTCCAGCTTTCTCACTGTTTTTATTTATCTTTTCTCCTCTTCCTATCTTCCCTGACAGTGTTAGGTCTCCTGTTGGGAATTACTGGTATCCAGGTTAGTTGACTCAAGGTAATTTTTATGAAATTGACCAGTAGGCATTTACTCACCACTTTGGTTCAAGGCACTCGTATTTGGCAAGTCATGCTTCATAGAGACTCTATATTTAAAAACAATGGTCTAGGCAATCTTTAGTAATGAGTTGAAACTGAGAAGAATTTGTTCTTTAGGACTTGTTGCTTACCATGGACGTGACGCAGATGGTGACAATTATGATTTCACTGTACGTTTTTCATTCCCCAGGGAGCAGTACCTGCCTGGCGCCATTGCACTTTTCAACGTTAACAACAGCAGCAATAAGGACCAGTAAGTACATTTTCAATAGAAAAACCAAAGCTTTGTTTGTAAAGAAAACCAGTGAGAAGGTAGGAATATATCTCAATCTGTTATACAGCAAATATTTATTAGGCAAACTATTTAATACAATGGCAATGATATTCTATTATTTTGTTGTTTGGTTATTTATGTCTGAAAATGCAGCTACCCATAGTAAAAGTAGTACTTATTTATATATTCATTTATTTGAATACATACTAAAAAACCATGTCTATAGTGTACATGCAATTGCCTTTCCTTGTGGATAGAGTGGCTGACAAAAATAAATGAAACATTATCAGTTGTTTCCAGTCTAAGCCAATGTGTGTTAGGTTAAGTTCCTCAGGAGACCATCTCTGAGATGGAGGTTTGTGTGCAGAGGTTTTATTGGGGGTGCTCTCAGGAACAATATCTGGAAGGGAGGTTGGGGGGTGCGTATGGGCAGAGAGAGAAGCTGATCTTCAGAGAATAGAGCTGATATATACTGTGATTCCATGGGGAGTTCTGGAGCAGGGATGGCCCTTCAGAGTTGTTGCATATTTAGGTGATAGGCCTGGGTCCTTGGACCCATGCACAGTCACTGGATAAGAGATGGCCCTAGGAATAGGAGGCATAACCTTGAACATGGTGGTTTCCTGCAGCCAAAGTCAGCCCAAGTGAGAAGGAAAACTGTGAGATGTTAGCAACCACCACTTGTGGCAGGTGGGGAATGAGTGACATGGTGTTTCTGACAGAATCCTTCATTATGGGTAGTCATTTTATGTCCTGTGGTTAGATGACCCTATTTCAGGGTCTGATTAACACAACATCATTGATATAGATATAGTGTACTATATAGATATAGACTAGATAGATATAGATATAGTAGACTATATAGATATAGACTATATAGATATAGATATAGTGGACTATATAGATATAGATATAATGGACTAATGTGATGTTCTGAGAAATGGCCAGATGGTCTAGGTCCCTCCAGACTCTGCCATGAGAGTAGGAAGGAGAGTTAACATCACCCTGGAAAAGGCTGCTGGGGTGCACTGTTTCCCATCCCATGTGAATATAAGCTATTTCTGACCTTGTTCCCTGATAGTGATGAAAAATAATATTCACATGACTGACCCAGAACCTTAGGTATATGGTGTCTAGATCAGGTGAATGCACTGTTTTCCACACATGGCAGAGCATGGGGTTATTACTTGGTTGATTTTTCACTAGTCTACTGCCAAGCACCAGGATTCATTTGGTTTTTGCAGGGGCCAAATGGTGAGTTGAACGGGGACATGAAGAGGGACCACCACTCCTGCGTGCATTAGGTCTTTAAGCGTTGCATGTACTTTCCTCCCTAGGATGCAATATTACTTTTGGCTAAAGGATGGGAGGCAGCTTGAGGGCTTCTACTTGGTCTTAACCATTGTGATAGCTCTCACTCCAAGAGCCAAGAAACTAGTGGGAGTAGGGATGGGAGATCTGCCAATGACTAATTGTATACATTCCACTTTTATATTCAGGAACTTACACACATTCTACTTTTGCATTCAGGAATTATGTGCATTTCACTTTTACCTTCAGGAACTGGAGAAATGACCACATGGTAGATCTGTGGCCCTTTAAGTCATATCTTATCCAATATTCTATTATTATTGGCCCCTTCACTTTAATAGGGGGCTTCAATCCCTGGGTCTCAACATCAACTTGGGTCCTGTGCCCAACAGTCTTCAGTGTATCCAGGTATTCTTCCCCTGCCCTGGGACAGTCATCTAAATGTATGGACAGAGGTTCTTTGGGAGAAAGCCTGGGGAATCATCACCGAATATACTTACAGTATTGCAGAGTCCTTCTTCAGGTGGCTTGGCTTCTCCTCTAGGCAATGGTTTTAGGTCTAAGAATTTGTTCAGGTCCAGAGACTTCAAGGGGCTGTGACTTTTTGATGGAGTAAGTTGCCCTCAACTTCCTGATCATCCATTCCTGATTTGTTTTGGTTGTATACGTTAAACAATACCCTAACTAGCCAATAGGCTGCCCATCTATTCTGTTAACCTCCTCCATGGCTGTCTGTGGGTTAAACCCCCTGGCTACGATGTGCATCTTAATGCTTATTACTGTTATTGGACTCACCTCGCTTCTGATGGGTCCACACTACCATTGGTCTTTGCTATCTGCAGATCCTATTATTCCTGTTGCTCTCAGAGAACCCAGTTCTGTAACAGCATGTTCCACCATCGGCCCTGGCCTGCAGGTGACAGCACCACTGAGCCTCTCAAAGATGCCATTGCCCCTCTCACCAGCACATCCTGCATCACTTTGGCATCCTCTGAGCCCTCTTAGGGAACACATTCAGTGGATGTGCCATCTTCTTAGCACAGTATATCCACGTCAGCAGGCCACTTCTCTAAATCTTTTGATACCTTCCCCCACTTTCTGCCATTTTGCAATTTCTGTTTCACTTAGTGTGGGCATCACCTTTTCTGAGCTTCCAAGAGCCATCTGAGCAGTGTGTCAACATCATCTCCCAGGATCCATGTTAGGCTATTAAATCCTGAATCCCAGAAGTGTGCTCCCATAGAGGTAAATTCTCCCCTATCCAACCTTATGTTCTGTCCTCATTTGTACGTGACCACCTTAGATACTAAGCCCCACCACAGCTGTGAGTCTCATCTCCCACTTTTCCTCCAGAACAGCTTTCCATTTCTTCTGGGTCATTCTTACCTGGATTAATTCCATTTGCACTTAGAAATTTCCCCGCTTTAACATCCTCCCTCTTCTTCTCAACTTCTTGAACTCTTATCCATACTTCCAGGTCTAGGTTTAGATCTACCTCCCTTCAACAGCCTTCTCTGACTATCCTAGGGGTGGTGAGATCCCTATTCATTCATACATGAATAATGAATAATACATTTTCATAAGACATCTGAGCTGACAATGGCAACCTGCTATGACCCTAGGGCTCTCCGACTCCAGAATCCATTCTTTTGCTCATAGACAAAGCTAACTGTAGAAAGAGACCTCTAGTCACATAATCTCCACTCAAGAAGAAATTGTATATAGAAAAAGGTAGTCTCAAATCCAGTGAATGATTTTAATAACTGGGATTCCACTATCTTAACACAGAACTTTTTTGACTACTTGTGAAAAATTGTTTCAGTCAGGATTATCCCTTCTAAAGAAAATTGATGACATTTTCTTTAAATTCTCAATGCTTTTATTCAAGGATAAATATAAATGATATCAAGAAGCTTAAATTTTAAATCACTATTCTTTTAATACATCAAGCCTTTGTATTCTTTTGGGGGCTGTTGTTTCTTAAATTTCTCTCTTTTGGTTTATGCCTTTATTCATCTCCATTTTCTTCAATTTTGTACATCCATTAACCCAGAAATTTTTGTTTGCTTTATTATCTAGGTAATTGCTCTTTTTTAAATAGAAATTTCCATTAGGAGATCAGATTTCTGGTTTCTGAGCACTGGGTCAGGTCTTTGAATGCGAGGCTGAGAATTCTTGCTCAATGAAGAAGAAGTAAATAAGAATGGAAGTCAGAGTGTAATGTGATTATGTGACAGAGATATTGTTTCTTCTTTAGAGAACCAAAGGAAAAAAAGAAAAAGAAAAAAGAAAAGAAGAGGTAAGTTAGACTTTGGCTGAATGACCCCACATCTTGCTGCCCAGAACATTTTTGTATTTTAATACTATATACTCAACTTTTTTAGCAAGTCAGATGATGAAAATAAAAAGGACCCAGAGAAGAAAAAGAAGAAGGAAAAGAAAAAAGAGAAGGAAAAAAAAGAAGAGAAAAAGAAAGAAGAGAAAAGCAAAGACAAAAAAGAAGAGTAAGTATTTTTACTGGCATTGAAATTAGAAATGAATTTGTGTTGGGATTTAGACATGGAGTAATTTTCTATGATATAAAGTAGGAAGAAACTTTATAGTAAAGAGGCTTTATGTAAAGACTGTCTTTAAATATTTACAAATAAACATTTAACATAAATTATTAAATGTAAATAAAACATTTTTCTAATTTCCCTAAAATTAGCATTATTCTTAATTTTCTCAACAAAAATTTTCACTGCTATAGTTAATTCTCTTCCCCAAGCTTTGATTAAGATAAATTTATCACTGGGAAATATTTAGGCTCCAAGGAGTATTGGGTTCCTAGGATTTTTACCATTAATTTTCAAAAACTGAAATAAAAATTTAATTATTTCATTAATATATTTGAATTATAAATATCATATGGCAAATACTCCAAAGTAAAGAACTGTCATTGCAAAAGCCATGCCTAAGTCTTAGAGCAGTACAAATACTATCAAAACACCGGTTTCTTGAAGTATTCTTTTTAAAATAAACATGAGAGCTAGACTTTCACCAGCCTTAGGCCAAGTGATATTTATTTGCAAAGCTCTTTTTACTTTTTATTAAAGGGCAATTGTTTTCTTAACTTACTTAAAGAAAACTGTTTACCGGACAATGGTTCAATTATTTGTGCCTCTTTAGAAAGTTGTTGAATTTGTATAAGGAGAAAAGTCTTTATAAATATAGTCTTAATCACTGGAACATAAAAGAAACCACTTTCAATTGACCATATATTTTCTTCCTCCTTTCCTCTTGCTTGGCTTCTCTTAAAGAAGCCTTTGTACTTGTTTATGAACAGGTGCTTTGTGTGAGATTGTATTACATTATTCTTTTCTCCCCACGGATGACAACAAAGCCATGCGCTCACACTCACAGTGTAGTTGCTAGTTACTTTGTTACCTGATTGGGGGGCGGGGGTGGGGAGGTAGCAAAGTCACCATTTTCCTATCACTCATGAACGACCAAAGGAGCCTGTGGAATATCCATTGATTTCTATGATCTATGCCGCTATTCCCTCTCAATGGCTGGGGTATAGAACTGACTGCACTATCGCAGTAAAACCGTGGCTTTAATAAAAGCCTAACATGTGGTTTAATGTAAGATTATTGATTTTGCTACCTATTCATCCCTCACTAACCACAGTTCCTTATGGCTACTGCACTTAAGCTAATCTTTCCACTGCAGGGCGAGCTTCTCTAGCTTACTTCTATTTCACTAATTGTGGATGATGGGCATAATATTTGATATGGTAAATAAAACTGTTCTTGTCTCTTGGTAACCTCCCCTTTTATTTCTAATTGCTGCTAGGGAGAAGAAAGAAGTCGTGGTTATCGATCCCTCGGGAAACACATATTACAACTGGCTGTTTTGCATCACCTTACCTGTTATGTACAACTGGACTATGATTATTGCAAGGTGTCTATATATTTTTTGTGGATCTCAGCCCGCTTCTAGTTTCCAAGTTAACTGACTAAACAATTTGACCTAGAGCTACTTAGGACACACCTCCTTTCTCTACCACAGGTTGTAAAGAGAGGCTGAATTATTCTCAGTGTGTTTTCCTGAGATCAGGAAGAGATGCTTCGGTTCTCAATGTACTTGGATCTCCAGTACTGGGATGGGGGGGCGGGGTAAGAGGGGAACTTTAAAACTTCTGGTTGCTCAATCATTTAATTAGAACATTGGGAGAAACTATATTTTCTTTGGCCCACAAGAAAAAATATTGCCATTAGTTGAAAAAGATCAAGGATCCAGTATCTTTTAGATGGTAACCATCTCAGCCATCTAAGACTAAGCACGATTTCCTGAAGCATTTTGGGTGTAGATAGTCAATATGGACCTGGCGATCAATGTGTTTCACTCAACAAATTTTGACTTTAGCTTGAGGCCATTAATTCTTTTTAGTATTTATTAAAATTTTTTTTTATTTGTAAAAATGTATGGGGTACATGTGAAATTTTTTTACATGTATATAAGACGTAGTGAACCCCACTCTGTTACCAAACATCAAATGTATTCTTTTTTATCTTATTATATGTTTGTACCCTTTAACTCACTTATTCTTTTTTTTTGAGACAGAGTCTCACTCTTTGCCCGGGCTAGAGTGCCGTGGTGTCGGCCTAGCTCACAGCAACCTCAAACTCCTGGGCTCAAGTGATCCTTCTGCCTCAGCCTCCCGAGTAGCTGGGACTACAGGCATGTGCCACCATGCCCGGCTAATTTCTTCTATATATTTTTAGTTGGCCAATTAATTTCTTTCTATTTTTATAGTAGAGACGGGGTCTCAGTCTTGCTCAGGCTGATCTTAAACTCCTGACCTTGAGCGATCCTTCTGCCTCGGCCTCCCAGAGTGCTAGGATTACAGGTGTGAGCCACCATGCCCGGCCTTAACTCACTTATTCTTACTTGAGGCTTTTACAAAGCCGACTAGCACAACAAAAAGAATGTTGGAATTCAGAAGCGTGAGGAACAAAATCCAACCACTAGGAGACAGTTTTGGGAAAGCCATGGTTGATTAGATGGGCTCTAAGGATGCCTCCTAGCCTTGACATATTGCACTTCTCATCATGAGAAAAAAGTATACATTTGTTGTTTTGGGTATTCTGAAATTAAAAAATAAATAAATAAATAAATTTAAAAAAATTATACAAAGAGGATTTTTACTTAAATCGGCCCCCCCATTTCATTTTATTTATACAAGTTTTTCTTTTACAGAGCATGTTTTGATGAACTTCAATCTGATTACCTAGAATATTGGCTTGTTTTTGATTACTTATCAGATGTAGTCTATCTTCTTGATATGTTTGTACGAACAAGGACAGGTAACTATGTTCAATTTGAGATATTTTAAAATGTCATGCTTGTTTCTGTATCCTATAACTTGAAATTTCTTAATTCAAGTGTTCTTCAAAGTAAACTCACAAAGGTCTGTTTTAGAGAAAAAGGCACAGATGAAAGTAGGGGTAACGATGTACCACTCACAGGCTTAGGCCACTTCTGTTGATTCAAAGGATGTTGTCACCAGGCAACCTTCTGAATGTGGATTGGTGGCTTTCCTTCGTTATCCTGTCCATTGGTTTTATGCCAGGCCAGAGGAAAAGAGAGAGCCGAAATAGTCTGCCAGCGCTGTGGGGAAAGGGTAATTGCTGCCTAACAGTGAGATAACGTAAAGAGGCATGGGGGACAATGTCACTGTACCCAGCAGAGAGCTATACTAGAAATATTATAAGAAGTGGGAAAAACACAACTTAACTCAACCTAGCGGTTCATGGTGGGACATTGTTGACCAAGGGTGCAGTGTTTGAAAACTGCCTACCTGCAGTATTCTTGTTAAGGAGGCAGAAGCTCATTGTTTCTATACTGCTCTCCACATGCAAGGGTAACCAGTGTACACAGAGCTTTTTAAGAATCATTATGTAAAATTGGAACATGCTGTAAATATCAGTGCCCTGGACTGATGCTCCAGTTGCTCTGTCCTGTCTGCAACCCTGGCCGCCGGTGTAGGAGAAGCAGCAAATTCTTTCCCTAATGGGTTTAACAACACAAGGCTCGTGGTAACAGCAAAGAAGGGAAGATGCCAGGTGCCTAAGGAAGCCTGGGGAAGGCCAGAATGAGAGATGACAATATAGCCTCAAAGGGCACTTATGCTTCACATTGAATGGGCAAGGCAAGAGTATGCAAACTAGTCAGATAGCAGGGCAGGTACCTAAGCTTTGAAGGTGGGGCTGGGATTCTGGCAAGACAGTGGCACGGTGCTAAGGTGTTTAGGAAACTTTCCAAGAACTGTGTATGGTAGTAAAACAAATATTTCCTCTTGCCATACTCTCAACATAATACAACTCTGGTCACCAAAATGCATGTGGGGTTTCCCCCGCATACCGAACGATTCTGTAACGCCTGCTGGGTTAACAATTTAACTGAATTCTGTCACTAACTGAATTAGGAGAGGTCCCACAGGTAAAGAGCTCAGTCTCGCAAGACAGTCCCCCACTTCAGTTGCCAATCAGAAGCCCCACGTTGAGACCCCGGCTACAAATTGGGGTTCCCCCACCCCCCTTCTCAGCTTCAATAATTTGCTAGCATGGCTCACAGAACTCAGGGAAACACTTATGTTCACTGGTTTATTATATTGATAAAGGGTGTGATGAAGGATGCAGATGAAGAGCCAGCTCGGGACATGCACAGGGTGAAGTCTGGATGGGTCATGAGAGCATGAGCTTCTGTCCCCATGGCACTGGGGCATGACACCCTCCTGACATGTGGACAGATTTGCCAACCTGGAAGCATGTTGAGCCCCATAGTTCATGGATTTTTATGTAGCCTTCCTCACATAGACACGATCAATGATGAACTCAATATTCAGCCCCTCTCCTCTTCCTGGATGATGGTGGCTAGGGCTGAAAGTTCCAAGCTTCTAAACATGGCTTAGTCTTTCTGGTGACCAGCCCAAATCTTGGAGCTCACTAAGAGTTGCCTCATTAGAACAAAAGACACTCCTATCACCAGGGAAATTCTAAGGGATTAGGAACTCTGTGTCAGGAACCAGGGTCAAAGACCAGATATCAAACAAAAGATACACCTAGAACGCCTATTGCTCAGGAAATTACAAGGGTTTTAGGAGATCTTTGCCAGAAAATAGGGACAGAGACCATATATCACGCTATCATAACATTTTTCACAAACGGAATGGCTTTACTTGGATGGGGATGCTAGATCTAGAGAGTTTTGTATACTGTATATGTACAAATCTATACAGATCTCTCACTTTTGCACTTTACTTTACATTTTATTTCTGCAATAGAATATATTCCATAGCCATATGTTGATTAGTATTCATATCTTATTACATTGTTAAAGGCATATTTATTGAAAATGAATTCTTGTTTTGAACTCAAAGTTGAGAGTTGCTTTAAAAAAATTCACAATGGCCTAAAAATAAATATTAACTTGATTTTTTTTTCTATTTTAGGTTACCTAGAACAAGGACTGCTGGTGAGGGAAGAACTTAAGCTCATACAAAAATATAAATCAACCTTGCAATTTAAACTGGATGTTCTATCAGTGGTACCAACTGATCTGATATATTTTAAGTTGGGGTGGAACTACCCAGAAATTAGATTAAACAGGCTGTTAAGGATCTCTCGTATGTTTGAGTTCTTCCAGAGAACAGAAACAAGAACAAACTATCCAAACATCTTCAGGATTTCTAACCTTGTTATGTATATCGTCATCATTATCCACTGGAATGCATGTGTGTATTACTCTATTTCAAAAGCTATTGGATTTGGAAATGATACATGGGTCTACCCTGATGTTAATGATCCTGATTTTGGCCGTTTGGCTAGAAAATATGTATACAGCCTTTACTGGTCTACACTGACTTTGACTACCATTGGTGAAACACCACCTCCCGTAAGGGACTCTGAATATGTCTTTGTGGTGGTTGATTTCTTAATCGGCGTGTTAATTTTTGCTACCATCGTTGGTAACATAGGTTCCATGATTTCCAACATGAATGCAGCCAGAGCAGAATTTCAAGCAAGAATTGATGCTATCAAACAATATATGCATTTTCGAAATGTAAGCAAAGATATGGAAAAGAGAGTTATTAAATGGTTTGACTACCTTTGGACCAACAAAAAGACAGTTGATGAGAGAGAAGTCTTGAAGTATCTACCTGATAAACTGAGAGCGGAAATTGCCATCAACGTTCACTTAGACACATTAAAAAAGGTGCGCATCTTTGCTGATTGTGAAGCTGGCCTGTTGGTGGAGTTAGTCTTGAAATTACAGCCCCAAGTCTACAGTCCTGGAGATTACATTTGCAAGAAAGGGGACATTGGACGAGAGATGTACATCATCAAGGAGGGCAAACTTGCTGTGGTGGCCGACGACGGAATCACGCAGTTTGTGGTGTTGAGCGATGGCAGCTACTTTGGTGAGATCAGCATTCTTAACATTAAAGGCAGCAAAGCTGGTAATCGAAGAACGGCCAATATTAAAAGTATCGGCTACTCAGACCTGTTCTGTCTCTCTAAAGATGACCTCATGGAGGCTCTCACTGAGTACCCCGATGCCAAAGCTATGCTGGAAGAGAAAGGGAAGCAAATCTTAATGAAAGATGGTCTACTGGATATAAGCATCGCGAATGCTGGGAGTGACCCCAAAGATCTTGAAGAGAAGGTCACTCGCATGGAGGGATCAGTAGACCTCCTGCAAACAAGGTTTGCCCGGATCCTGGCTGAGTATGAGTCAATGCAGCGGAAGCTGAAACAAAGATTAACCAAGGTTGAGAAATTTCTGAAACCCCTGATCGACACAGAATTTTCAGCTATTGAAGGACTTGAAGAAGAAAGTGGTCCCATAGACTCTGCTACACAGGACTGAAAAGCTGGTCATTAACAAGGACATGCCTCATGATCCTTTAGATTATGTGACTAAACTGTCATTTGGAAGAAGAGGAAGACTCAGCCGGGAAATTTTTCCATAAGGAAAATGTGCTTTCGCGCAGAGCACAAGCCCCGTATGTTCTTTGCGAGGTACTATGATTGAAGAATCATTGTATCTTGAAGAATCATATCATTTTTCACAATGGATAACGTGCAAAGATATAAACTGATTAACGCGTCAGTGTCTGTATCTTCTGAATTTTTCACATATACTCCTTTTGTGTAATAATCTTTTTAAAAGTGAACAAGTATCCTCACTTTCAGGATACTTGCCTTGCTGAGGAGTGAAATGTATTCAGAGTAACTGAGAATTATCATGTACATCACGCTGGGCACACCATTTTAAAAAGTTAGAATACAATAAAGTTAAGTTAATGATGAAGCTGCAGCGAATATGATTTATTTGATAATTTAGGGAGTTTAGGATCTTGTTGAGCTTCGGGGCCATTTCAAGGACATTAATCATTTTTGTAGTCTAGGACTCAGGAAGGCGGGTTGAGAGGAACACCTTACTAATAAAAGCATGATAAATCAAACCTTACTATATGAATATATACATACCCATAAATATTAAAATACATAGCATTGAAAATTATAAAATGTTGTAGAAATCTTGTATACTAAATTTAAAAAATTCTCTAATTACTAAGGCCTGACAGTAGTGGCTACTATCTTACTCCTCTGTCTGGCCAGCAGTAATAAAAAGGAATAAAAGTAATAATATTGCTGGGTGATGAACAGGAGAAATTGTCATAATGTTAGAAAAGGAGTCTCGAAAGTTCCATGGACCAGCATGGACATCACTTGGGAGCTTCTCAGAAATGCAGAATCCCAGGTTCTACCCCAGACTCACTGCAGCAGAATTTGTAAGACCCCTAAATGCTTGAGATCCAATTGAAGCTTCAGAAGCATGTATCTAGAGAACCAGAAATGAGTTAGTGGGAAGATGGTTCTGAAAAAGAAAAGGGAAGTATCTTGACAAAGTGTGTGGCTGTGGAAAACACTGCTAATCAATCACACAACACTCTACTGCTGTATCCAGACATGGCTCAAAAAATCCTTCTTAGCACAGATCACTAGAATTGATACAAGATTTCTATCCCTGCCTATGATGACATGACTGAATATGGCTTCTTGTTAATTTGACATTTCAGATGTTTACACGAACCTTGATCAGTGTATGCCAATGGTATAATTCATTCTACTCTACCAACAGAATATCCATTGAACTATACATTGTCTTTGCAGTCCT
>VBSM01003198.1:3740303-3789962 GCA_008086735.1 Cheirogaleus medius | reverse complement strand
TCACTCTTGCTCAGGCTGGTTTCGAACTCCTGAACTTGAGCGATCCTCCCACCTGAGCCTCCCAGAAAGCTAGGATTACAGGCGTCTCCTAGGCTAATTTTAAAGTGAGGTGGTATTCTCTTAGCTTTCAGTTAACTGAATTTATGATAGTAGTGGTGGGTGGTGGTGAGGCATGCAGTTTGGGGATCTGTGAACAGTTTTGATAAACTTTCTTGGATTTTGTGGGTAGAAGGAAAACATACCTTCTCTACCTGGATAATTGAGATTTGACTGTAAGAAATAATATGTGAGAATGTTGCTTTGTCAACTCGTCTTTAACTTTTTTTGAGATGATGTTAGGTAAACTAAATGCTTTCATCAGGTTATGAATGTTTTCATTATATCTGCCCAGTTCAGCCTTTTTTCTTATGCATCTTTAAGTGCTAATTTCCCATAGATTAATGATATTTATCAACCCTCTTATTGTACGAGTTTTGAATCATACGTCTTGTAGCCATTACTTTTTTCCCTAGTACTCGATTCCCCAGGGAAGCACTGTATACATTTCCTTCCAGTTTTACTTGCAATAGTTTTGGTTGATAATCCCCAATCAAACTGGCTGCAACAGGAAAAGGAAAATGGTTTCATGAGGGAAATAAAAGAGAAAACATCATCAGGTACAAATATACCACCTAAAGGGGCCGGGCGCGGTGGCTCACGCCTGTAATCCTAGCACTCTGGGAGGCCGAGGCGGGTGGATAGCTCAAGGTCAGGAGTTCGAAACCAGCCTGACCAAGAGCGAGACCCCGTCTCTAAAAAAAAAAAAATAAATAAATAAATAAATACAAATATACCACCTAAAATAAGAGAGCTTATCTTGGTAGTGGCTCATCAGTTTCAAGTATAAAGTGAATTTTAAGTTGGTAAATTTAAAATCTTTCCAATATGGGCACTAATGAATTCAGATCAATTCAGGTTTATGGCTCTTTTCTTAAACTATGGTTGCTGCCCATAGAGCTTATTTTTACTTAGTGCTTGAAGAAAATTCCTATGGTTTCTTGCTCTCAAGAAGTGTGAAGTCTCATTGGGAATATGTGCAATGAAGTAATCTAATTCTGTTTTGCATGATTATTTAATCAAGTAACAAAATGAAAAGTACAGACAGTGCTAAAGAAAATAGTGGAAGAACTAATCCAAAACTCTTTAACATTCTTTATGGAATGAAGTTGTAAAGAGGCGCGTTTTCCATGTTATCGGCATTTTGTGTGTATTAATGTGAAATATATTTTTTTGTTACTACAAAAATGTCAAAAAGTCCACAAATGGCAAAAAGTTCTTGAACTTTCTAAGAAGCAGATATAAATCTGTTGGATAAACAGTGAGTACTTTCTGCAAATTCTTTGGTGGGCTGGACTGTAGTTCAGAAGAGGGTAGTTTGAAGCACCCACCTTCCCTGATTCTTGTTTGCTCCTAGTGGACTTGTTCCCCCACCTCTTAAAAATCACTGTGTACAATGTTATTTTAAAACATCCCATTTAAATTTTTGTTAATCTTTATTTTGACATTGATCACCAGTTTTTTGATACTGTTATCATACTTTTATAGTTTTTTTGAGTTGTTAATCACTCTGTTTCCATAACAATTTGCTGCATTTAGTGGGAACCTTACAAAAGTGAAAGTTTTTGTTGTGGTCTTTATTCTCTTTAGTTATGTCAAGGAATTTGAAAATACTTTTTCTCATGGATTATAGTAAGATAGAATGCTATAAAAGTTACTTTCAAATTTATGCTTAAAAATGATATATTATCACATGCCTTGCATTTTGAAAGATTGTTTTGCAGATATAAAACCATTTTTTTCTTTTAAACAGAGCTAATGTCTCAGAGGAAATTTGAGGAAATCAAGAAGGCTAATCAAGCTGCAGCCAAAAAACTTGTGGAAGAACACTTTAGCTCTTCATCCGAAGATGAAGGAGATGAAGATCTTGAAGGAAAACAGGGAAAAATAGTTGCTAATACATTTATAACATACACTACTCAGACAGGTACTAATCTTTTAAATTTTGACTTTTTTGACATCAGTGAAAGGATATTCCTGACATTTTTTGGGTAACACCTTTATTCTGTATGGAATAGTTTTTGCATGTTAAGTAAGAATGAGCATTTTGCATCATAGAGTTGAATTTTTGTACATTTTGCTGTTTGAGTTATATGTTATATAGCACTAATCTTTACATAAAGCAAATATTAATAGAATGGCAGTGGCTCTTTAACAGTCATGGGAGGCATTTCAGTAGAATGCTTAGAGGGAGTTGCCAGAGCTCCCTGAGGTGATCCAGGCAAGTTTTTCCTGGTTGGGATTTGACTGGACTGGAGGACTTTTTTATGCCCCCTTCAATCTATTCTTCATCTTTATCTCTTTCATCATGTTAACTGTGTCTTGAAGTCTATTTCATTTATTGATTTTATTTCCTTATTTTATATCGTATTCACAGCATCCGATTTTCATACTTATTTTAAAGCTAAATCTCCTTAGGTTCGACGTGTACATTCACATTATCTATTGTTTATATCTGGGTTGCTCTTAAAGCCACATTTGTTTATGTGAGAGAGGGTCAAAATGATGTTACTGTGTACCACCTTGCATTAAGTGTAAAAATAGATTATTTTAAATGTAACTATTCCTAAGTTTTCTGCATTTTATACTTTAAAGTCATTATTAGAAACATTCTTGCATGTAATATCAACATCATCAATATATTTATAGATGTATTATATTGTTTATATTAGTAATATGTATTTATATACTCCCTCAGTTTTTTTTCTTACTTTAGTGTCCTGTTACAACCAGAAGAAACCTTAGAAATTTTCTAGGAAACAGCTCTACAGAGGAGCAGCAACTTTCCTAGAGCTACGTGATTACTAATTGGCAGAGCTGGGTTTAAAATGATTTTACTTAGCTTTAGAGCTGATTGTGTTTTCTGTGTAAAAGCAGAAAAATTCTGGGGTAGATTAGACTGCTGCTCTTACACCTATTTATGGGGAAAAAGCACATCATACAATGGTTAAGAACATTCACTCTTGAGCCAGACTGCCAAGATTTGGATCTTGGCTCTGCTCTTTGGGTGTATCATGTTTGACATATTATTTAGCATCTCAGGGGCTCATTTTCTTCTTGGGTATTATAGTAGTAAAAACCCTAGAGTTGTTAGGATGAAATAAGTCAACATGTGTAAGTATTATAGTGCTAACAGTAGTACCTGTCATATAGTATATTCTGTATATCTGTTTGCTATAATGTTTAATATATTTTTTTGGCTTGATTATTAGAGATTTTCTACCATAGCTTCATCTCTTCTTCCTCGTCTTTTAAAATATGTATCTGTGTCTTCTTTAACATATCTTCCCTTGATCATAAGGCCCCACATCATAAGACCACATTAGCTCTCTTCTTCTCCTCCATATTGTTGTGTTCCTTCATTCTTACATGGAGCTTTCTGGAGGATTGTAAGGCTAGTGATGTCAGGATTCAAGGCTGTTAGTATAACAGAATCAGAAGCGCAGCAGAGTTTGAGCATGAGTGAGAATGAAAGTATTGCCTAGTTCAAGCCCTTACTGCGGTTTAATGTGTGGATTAAATCCACAGATGAGAAAACTGAGATACATTAGGTAACTTGCTCAAGGTCATTTTTTGCTTTATCTGCTAAACCTGACTCTTAACTGGCACTTCCTGCTTCCAGTCTTGGTCTCTGCATACCCTTTTTCTTCAGTTGCCAGAGGGATCTTTTTAAAATGTATGACTTCAAATGCCATGCTATCCACTGCGACATGCTGAGCAGTATACTTTATTGCTGAAGCCAGACTTTAAGTTTTAAAGAAATTGAACATAAATTTTATAAATATAAGGTTAGGTTTTATTTTGTAAAAGCCTATTCTATCTAGTTCTTAAATCCCATTTTATATGATTTTACTGTTAAATTAGATGAAGTTTAAAATGTTATATATTTGTGAAAGCCAGTTGTGTTGAAAAGCAAAATAGGCACACAATGTGATTATAAATTCTGCTTTTAAGGAGATTTTTAAAACTTCAGTGTTTATTTGAAATAAAGCAATTGTCTTTAATAGTTTTATAATAATTTATAATTTCGAGAGTACTTTCACATGTATTTTGTTTAATATACTATGAATAAATAACATTTATATTATAGCAGGGCAAGCTTTCATAAGTGCTGTGTTTACTTACGTGATTTTAGATATTAAAGACTTATCCAAATGTCTTATTTATTTATTTTTTCGTTCTGGCAACTTAAATTTTGATTTGAACCGAGTTATCGCCATGGTAAGTTCTGTACTTATGGTAGTTTACGCTATTAATCAACTTTTCTTGGCATCTTAGTTAACCTCTATTGAAAGATCTTTATTGTACTAAAGGCATACAGGCTTATTTCTCTTATACTAAAAGTGACTCAGATAACTGCCCTTTTGGTGTCATTTGTGCTTTAGGGTACTTGTTCTGTCTTTGACTTTGCTGTCACTTGTTATTTCTTGGACCTTCTTGCAGTAGCTTCTCTACAGCACAGCGTGGAGGTTAAGAGGGCTCACTTTGTAGACAAACTGAAGTTACTTAATTGTTCTATGCCTCAGTTTTCTCATCTGTGAAATGAAATCCTAGTGAAATACTGACACTCTAGTGTCTAGCAAATAAGTGCTCACTAATTACTTACAATACTGTCTAGTAATTTTTTTCAGAAAAGTTTATGCTGCCTTTTTAAGCAGAACATATTACAATGAAGTGTAATGACCTCAAGGTCTTTTCATTCAACAGGTTTTTATTACGAGTATGCTATGTGCTAAACAGACACACACACTGGTGCTTATATTTATACTAACCGGTTCTACTTAGTTTTGACTTTTCAATTCCTTTCACACTTAGTTTTTCGGTATGTTTTCCCTTATGACATTCCATCTTGCTGCTTTTGCCTGTGGCTCTGCCCCCACCACATTTATTAAGGACTATAACAGCAAAAAAAGCAAGCATATGCTGGGAGAGAGCTGAGGTACTGTTTTTGAACCAAGTACATAAGATTTAACGCATAAACTTTGTGACCTCTTGGTGGCTCATTAGTTACATTTTTCAGCTACAACCTGGGCAGTTGATATTTCTAGACGTATCTCACATCATATGCTTAGTGAGTTTGTGTTATTTTCAGATGTTGCTTAACATGAGATTTTCAATTTTTAAATTTTAAGATGGAGATATACGTGAATTAGAGCGAACAAAACAGTATGTAAATGAAGCTTTTCAAGCAGGGGCTATGACGTGCTTGATTTGTATTGCTTCAGTGAAGAGAAACCAAGCAGTAAGTTTTTCTCCTTATCTACTTTAATGTATCACCCCCAAATCTCTTATTCTGCTTTATAATTCTTAACCAGTAGTTATTCTTTTGCTTATTTTTGTTTAAAAATGTTTCATTTGAGAATTTTATATATGAATCGGTCATTTTGTAAATCTGTAATTTTAAAAAAAGTTGCCTCTAAATGAGCATTTGATATTTTTAGCACTATTAATTGAAGCAAGTATTTTTAGTTTTAATGCACATGTCAATTTGATAAAGCATGTTTTTAGTATCAGTACGTTAGAGATTCCCACAAATAGGAAATGTTAAAATGTGCTATATATTTCTTTATTTTCTGTAGGTTTATACAAAGAGATATGGTCCTTGCCTTCAGGGAAGTGGAACTTGACAGAGACACTTAATGGTTTATTAGTCAGTTTCTCCTGTGTCAGAGGCATCATGGGAAGTGGCTAGGGTTGTTGGGGAGAGAGAGATTCAGATGTAACTTATGTCCTTGGAGGAGCTATGACCTAATGGTAAAGATATCTATATGTAAATTTAAAAGGGCATTAATGAAGTAATTAAGGAGTAGTGATGACTAAATACGATAGACTCAACATTTAGACCTCAGATTAATCTGCTATTTTAGCAGCATTGCCAGAGAAAGAAAATCAAGCCATACGAAATGGATTGGTCATGTAGAGTGAATCAGAAATGTAACATGCTCAGGTTGGATAGGAGAGTGTAGCAGATGCAGGTGCCTTTCGCTGGCCATTTCTGGTTGGCCTACTCTGATTTCCACTGTAGTGGATGGGTAGTCTCTCTGCACGTGGGGGATACAATTCCACTTTAAATATTTGCTGTGTGTGGTTTTTTCCCACCTCAACATTTTCTCCTTGGGAATTGATCCAGCCAGTACAGAGGCTGTGGGGAGTTAATGCCCCTTGGGGCAATATTCCACCTCAGGGAAGGGGTAGATGAATGCCTCAGCCTCCTCTTCATTAGGGATTGCGGCTGAGGTAGTCCAAGGCATGGACTTTTACGTGGCTTTTCAGAGAGTCCCCTGCAGGATTCGGCTTCTGTGCCTCTTAGTGGTAATCACCTGAACAAGGTACCATTTATTGACATTTCCTCTCCCCCGTCTTGTCCCCTCACTCTCGCATCTGAGTTCTTACCTCAGGTATTGCTTTTGGGGTAATCCAAACTAAGAAATTGGCTTTTTTTTTTTTTTAATGCTGTTGCCAGCTTATGAAATAAGCTACATGTCTAATCTTATCAAGCAGTTGTAAAATGTTGTAAGAAAAGGAAAACTGATTTTTATCAATTATATTAAAGTATTGGCAGGTTTAAAAAATTAATTTAGATATTAAAATAAATAAATTAAAAACATAATTCCTTAAGTTTTTAACACATTGACTGATAGCCATATTAGGAAAACATTTTTTTTCCTCTGGGCCATGGTGTTTTATTAGGAATATAGAATAAAAACTTCAAAAACAAAATGATCCTTTCCAATTTAATGAAAATTTTGTTTTTTTAATTGTTTTCTATGCATAAGTTATATGAAATTAAATTGTCAATATTAACTGTAACAATAAGAACAACAAGAAGTAAGATTTTCATGAACCGACTACAGGGTTTTGCTCAGGGGGCCACCCATCACATAACTTGTATGCTACAGCATGGCAGTGTGTGTTGCCTACACACCACAAGGCTCCCAAGGTAAAGAGACTTGTGAGTTACATATGCTTCATGAAGCCCTGGGCTCAAAACTAGCATGAGTTAAATATAACTCACATGGCAGTTAATGTGTTAATTTATATATAGTCTCAGTTTGGCTTACCTAGGTTTTAGAATTTAGCACTGTTAAGTTCTAGATTAATAGGTTTTATATAACAAAAGGGATATATAGTGATATATGTATATATTTATGTTTAATGTTTCTCTTGTAGGTGTTGTTTAAAATTGGAAATAACCTAAACATCCAACAAGAAATTTGTTAAATTATAGTACATAAGTTTGTATGATGTACTGTATAGCTATAAATAGCATGTTGTATAAACATATTTGATGGGGGTAATGCTTATACTGTGTTTTAAAAAAAGACTGTAAACTTGTATTTCAGTCAGAACAGTATGACCTCATTTTTAAAAAAATATGAAATAGATGTATAAAAAAACTGAAGACCTTACAGAATGTTAGCGGTAGTTATTTTTAGCTGAATGAATCTGAGTGATTGATAATATTTTTCTTTAAAGTGTTCTACACTTAAATACATTTTTATAAAGAACATTTCTCCTATTATGAAAGATTTTGTTCCTTTAATCTGTAGGTAGCTATTGAAAATAATTTAGTGTGATGCTCATTTTAAAGTATTATGGAATTAAAGAAAAATCATTTCATACATATTAATTTCTGATACCTTTGTTTTAGGTTTGGAGCTGTTCAGGATGTTTCTGTATATTCCATATGCCCTGTATCCAGAAGTGGGCTAAAGATAGCCAATTTCTTGTATCTTCTTTGACAGATGATGATTTTGGAAAGAGAGATTATCCCTGGCCTTGGTAACTTTTTCTAGTTAGTTGGATTATTAAATTGTAGAATAAATGAAAATTGTAGATTACAAATTGCTTTATTGGTGGTTTCTATCTCCGGGCTTTCAGTTAGTCCTTTGATTTGTGATGATGTGGAACCTTGATAATGCCTTTTTCACCTCAATTTTTATAACTACTAGTTCTTTTCAATAATTTATAAATCATTCAGACTTTATTTTTTCCTGTGCAAGACAACTCCCTAATTATCCTTTTAAAGCACTTTTCTGTAGGATGGAGAATCATTCATAATTCTAGTACTTCTCACTTAGAATTGCTGTCAGTATACGTTAGTATCACACTGTACAAGACTGTCATCTAACATATTTTGATCGTAGGCTTCCTAATTTTATTCCTAAATCTCAAAACTTCAGGTCTATATTATCCAATAGCATTACTTTTCTACATTTATTTTATTAGTTTTGTTTATTATTGATGATTATTTGATCCTGAACTTCTGTTATATTTCCAGAAAGAGTTGGGGAATAGAAATTTTATATCTCTGCTAAATAAAGACAGTAAGAAATTTATCCATACTGGCAGCCCAGAAAGGTAGATTTACTGTCAAGGTAACAAAGCATAGGCTTCAGGCTCTGTGTGTTTTCACATTTTATAACTTTTGTAACTAATTTTATGTTTGTATATTTTGTGTTCTTTTTCTTAACAGAGGTACCCCAAATTGTATAAGATTCAGGTCTCACAAAATCTGGATCTATGTCAAACCTCCCTTTTTAATATAAGTACTGGTACATCTATAAAATTGTGCTGGTGTAGTTTTAGAAATATTTTAAGCATGCTGGTTACATTGTAAAAATAATTCTAAGCAGTGTGGGAGAGATTTTATCCCCCTGTTACCAATCAGAATATTTGAAGTTAACTGAAAGGAAATGATATGTTCAAGCTCCACTTACTCTTAATTTAAGTGCTGGAGTCAGGATTTGAAACCTAGGATTTCTGAATTCTAAATTCGGTGCTTTTTCTATTCTTCCAACTGAGTTCTTTCTTATGATATAGCTTTTAGAAATGCTGTTTGTTTTCTCTTCATTGAATGCACACTTTTTTGAAACAGTTTAAACTTTCCAAGTCTGTATTTGTTTTGCTACTGCATACTATTTGTTTGTGGTGCAGGGATTTTAGTATTTAAAAAGTACAGAATTAAACCAGATATTTTGACTTTAGCTAGTTAGAATTAATTTTAGAGATTTAAACATCATATGTGCTGTTTCTCACTCTTACTCTTGTCACTTTTATTTTAAGTAATCATTTTGCCATAGGGATAGAAAGTACCAGCTAAAAGAAAAATGAACTGTTACTCTTCTCCTAAATCTAAAAGGAACAGAAATTTAACCAACTGTACAGTTAGTTATCCTTTGCATTCCATATTTCATATTTTTTAAAAATAAAATAAATGACTATTTGGGTTGAGAACCCATTTGTTTCATGCTTATCAGGATGGAGCTAGAACTTGTGTTAATGGTTTAAATTAGTTGTTTTATGAAAATAAAAATTTAAAAATACATGTTTCTACCAAGATAATGCTTATGAACAAGATACAACATAATTACTTTTCATTGTTGGTATCCCATTATTTTAAATAGAACTCACATATTTGCACATATTTTCTTCACTGGAATAGTTCGGTCTCGGTGCTGGTGGGCAGTGTTAAGGTGTGGTGAGATGCCTATAGCCCTCCGTATCTAAGCTTATTAAAAAATACATGTCCCCCTCCACACTAGCTTAAAGGAATGGTGGACAGTTTGCTTTTAGTAAAGGAGAATTTAATTCTTCCAGCAAAATGCCAATTATTTATTTCAGATGAGGCATGCTATTTTCTTTTTGCCTTTTAATTATAAGAACAGATATCTTTTTAGTTATTTAGAATGTTCACGTGTTATTTATTTGGAAACAGAGCATGTTCTCATGACAGTGAAAATATGTTGTGCATGATACAAAAGAAATTTAAGTGATGACATGAAACCGTTACTCTAGCATAGTATACTCATTTGTCTAGGAGGTAGGGTTAGAGCATCTATTGAGAATGAAATGATCTATGATGATCTACAAGTGAATTTTTGTTAGAGCGGAAGGTTAACACTTTTACTACCAAAACTCATTTTAATGTTGTAGGTTAAAAATCTTTCTGCTTTAGCAGAGAATATGTGAAACAATATTTGAACTTTTCTTTGACTTAGGTACATTTGAATTATATCTATTTTGTATTCGATGTTAAGAATTATGAAATTCTTTATTTACCTTCAAGTTTTTCCCCCTTAATTCTAGATTTTAGTCATGTTTCTTGTTGTGTTGCCTGCCTATAACCTGACTTCTCTCTTTTGTTTGCTTTTGCTAAAATATTTTATTTATTTGTAAACCACACAACCAAACTTTAAAAAAATTGAACTTATAAAATTCAGGGTAAATACCTTAAGAATAAATTTCAAGTGGTTAGTAGAGAAAGCTAATGTTGCCTTCTTTTTGTAGCTGTATTCTAGATATGTGCTTAACCACTGCGGTACGGCGCTCACCGGCCCTGAAACCTTGCCCACAGCCGGTACTCACAGTCCGCACGGTAGTGTGTGCTGTGCATTGACGACGCGGCCGTTCTGCTCTTGTGTGATGAGGAAAGCTTTAAAGCACTGAAAGCTTGTTTTCCTTTACAGGCAGCTTTAGGAAAATAACTAGAATAGCTCCTACTAAGGACTTGTTAAAAGGTCACAGATTTGTAGTAACTTATTAGCTGAACTACACACTGCAACTGCAGAGACAAAAGCTGTAAAAGTGGCTAAAGTTGACGCTCGGCTGTGCGCCTTCATATCACGGCTGTCGGCTAAAGTTGACGCTTGGCTGTGCACCTTCATCTGTGGCTGTCGACTATAGTCGACGCTCGGCTGTGTGCATTCATCTGTGGCTGTCGACTATAGTCGACACTTGTACCGAAGTGGTTAATTCATAGCAACTAGTCACATGTGGCTATTTACATTTTTAAAAATTATAAAATAAATTTTGTTCCTTTTCAGTTGTGAGCATTAAGCACATTTCAGGTGTTCACCAGCCTTAGTAGCTAATGGCTACTGTATTTGACAGTACAGGTACAAAACAGTTCCATCATCTCAGTAATTTATATTGTACATATTGTTCTAGTTGGTTGAAATAGATTTTAATAAGATGCAGTAGAGAATTCTTTAGCATAAAACTAATTGAACAGAACATACTAAATATATTTATATCTTGGCTTTCATTTTGCTTTTAAAGGTGAAATTAACTTTAATAATTTTATTCTTCTTTGTAGTCCAAAATGTAGGTTTGAATACAAACGATCTGAAACACCCAGTAGGTACTATTGCTATTGTGGAAAAGTAGAAGATCCACCTTTAGATCCATGGCTTGTGCCTCATTCTTGTGGTCAAGTATGTGAAAGAGAATTTAAACCGCCTTGTGGCCATAAGTGTTTACTCCTCTGTCATCCAGGTGAGTTATATATTACATTTTTAATTGTTTCTCAGTAGTTATTTCTTCTTTTGTTGAGGCAAAAAAAATTGTGAAAGTTTAATTCAGAGCTTAAGTTTGCCATGAGAAAATATTGAAAGAGATTGCCTTTTTTTAAAGTACCAGTAAAGAAGGCTCTAGAAATTATTGATAGGTATAGAAATGGGAAGTTTTAGTTTTTGACTTCAGATTTTTTTTTCCCCTTTCATTGGATTCTAGGCCCATGCCCTCCTTGTCCAAAGATGGTCACGACTACTTGTTACTGTAAGAAAGCAAAACCTATCCCGCGTAGGTGCAGTGCCAAGGAATGGTCCTGTCAGCTGCCATGTGGACGGAAGTTGCTTTGCGGACAACATAAATGTGAAAATCCTTGTCATGCAGGTAAAAGGCCACACCTGTTAGGTGTTCGGACTTTTTACGTAAAAGTCAAAGCAATCTCTATTGCTTTCATAATGTTTCTGTGCTAATTTTTCATTCTGGTTTTAGGAAGTTGTCAGCCCTGTCCAAGAGTTAGTAGACAAAAGTGTGTCTGTGGCAAAAAAGTGGCCGAGAGAAGTTGTGCAAGTCCACGGTGGCACTGTGAGCAAGTAGGTGTATATGCGTTTTGAGGGATGGGTGTGAAAGAGCATGTAAAGTGTAAACACGGGTAAAGCAGAAATGCTAATTAGGTTTAGTTAGATAAAAGGTGAGGAAGAATAGCAATTCAGATGAATTATGTCGTGATTCAGGAAATGACTTCTTAATTTAATAGCATTTTAATTGTTGGAAAATATTTTTCGAAGTAATGGCTGTTTGGTGTATTTTGTATTCAGTACATTTGTACGTACTTTCTTGCCAGCATTTTTCCTTTTCCTCTGTTTCTCCTCTTCAACCAACACTCCTTCCCCCTTTTTGAGTTAGGCCAATTGAGGAAGTAAGATTGATTTTCATAGGTTGCTTGTCCTTGAATTGGCATTGGTTATACTGCTACTTGCAAATCTTTGGCAGATGGCAGTATGAAGCTGTGTGTACTTTTTTCTTGTATTGTATTTTTTTAAATATAGTTGGAATTATATGTATGTAGGAATTATATGTGTGTACATACACATACATATATGTATGTATATGTATATCTGTATACATATGTATATATGGCACCTAGGTAAGATATAAAGTATAATAATATGGGGAACATAAAGAAGTTGTTTATTTGTGATTGAAAAGTGAATATGTCTTGTATAAAGTCTTTTTTGTTAATTTTCAAATCCTTCATTAGTGCTTGTTGCATTTATTTTAGGTATGTGGAAAAACACTGCCATGTGGTAATCATACATGTGAGCAAGTTTGCCATGTTGGTGCTTGTGGAGAATGTCCTCGATCTGGGAAACGGTTCTGTCCATGTCAAAAGACAAGTAAGACTTTTTGTTTTAAAAAGGAAATGAGCTATCAAGCCATGAAAAGACCTTCAAAAGGCATCCTGCAGGGAATTTAAATGCGTGTTACTAAATGAAAGAAGCCCATCTGAAAAGGCTGCATATTATGTATAGAACTTCAACTATATGACATTCTGGAAAAGTCAAAACTATAAAGATAGTAAAAAAAAGATCAGTGGTTGCCAGGGGTTGAGGAGAGGGAACAATGAATAGACAAAACACAGAAGATTTTTCAGGGTAGTGGAACTCCTTTGCATGATAGTATGATGATAGATACATGTCATTATACACTTGTCCAAATCCATAAATGTACCACACCAAGAGTGCACTCTAATATAAACTGTAATCTTTTCAGTGATTATGAGTCAGTGTAAGTTCATTAGTTGTAACAAATGTACCACTCTGGTGGGAATTACTGATAATGGGGGAGGCTGTGCTATTGTCACTATTGTGTTACAGGTTATAGGTGAATTTATTTTTGCCTACTTTTAGATAAAAGCATAGTAGGATTGCAGTTCAAGTTGGCTTCCTTGAGTCTCCACAAATAACTGCATCATATATATAAGATTATTTCTAATGCTTGTCACAATATGTTTATATTAAATACGAGTTTTAAAATATTTTAAACTCTACGTCTTTCTTTTTGTACTGTGAGGTTAAGAGTAGATTTTTGAACAAATCTATATATTATAGAAATTCTTCATAGAGGTTTATGTAGTCTTACTCATTTCTTTAGATGACTATTTCTGAAGTAGACAGCCCATAAAAATGTATTTCTTGAGTGGTAACTTGTCCTGTCTCAAATTTCTTTTCTTCTTTTTCTTTTTTAAAATTTTTTTGAGACAGAGTCTTGCTTTGTTGCCCAGGTTGGAGTGTAGTGGCACGATCACAGCTCACTGCAACCTCGAACTCCTAGGTTCAAGTGATCCTTTTTGCCTCAGCCTCCCGAGTAGCTGGGACTACAGGCATGCGCCACCACGCCTGGCTAATTTTTCTTTTTTTTTGTAGAGATGGAGATCTCACAACTTCTGGCCTCAAGCGATCCTCCTGACTCAGCCTGAGCCCCATCCTTTTTTTTTTTTTTTTTTTTTTTTAAAGCATAAACTTAACAAATGTTAGGAGTTATTTTCATTAAATTTAATTTTTCCCAATAATTGTGTAGATGTAAAAATTCATTGTCTGAAAGGGCTGTTGTACCTCAGGGAGCCCAAAGAATGTGGCACTTTGTTAGTGCTTAATAATGTATCCTATTATTAATGGTGACTTTTTGTCTGTTTTTAGAGTTTTCTTTGCCTTGTACAGAAGACGTACCAACTTGTGGAGACAGTTGTGACAAAGTACTTGAATGTGGAATCCATAGATGTTCTCAGCGTTGTCACCGAGGTCCTTGTGAAACTTGTAGACAAGTTAGTCATCTTCTTTAATAATTACTTTTGGGCTACCTATCATAACATACCAAATGAGATTGTCCTGTGATTATTTTCTATTGCTTACTTTCCTTATACATCCAGGTTTCTATTTGTATGAGTTTAGTGACCTAATTATTCACGATAAGAAGCAGGAGAATGCAGGCATACCACATTTTATTGTGTTTCGCTTTATTACGCTTCACAGACATTGTGTTTTTTTTACAAATTTAAAGTTTGTGGCAACTCTGCAATGAGCAAAGTCTTTCAGTGCCATTTTTCCAAAGGCATATGCTCCCTTCTTGTATCTTTCATAGCTCGAGAGCAGAAGTCAGTGCCTGGCTTCAAAGCTTCAAAGGACAGGCTGACTCTCTTGTTGGGGGCTAATGCAGTTGCTGACTTTAAATTGAAGCCAATGCTTATTTACAATTTCAAAAATCCTAGGGCTCTTAAGAAATATGCTAAATCTAGCCTGCCTGTGGTCTACAAATGGAAAAACAAAGCCTGGATGGCAGGAAATCTGTTTATAGTGTGGTTTACTGGATATTTTAAGCCCACTGTTTGAGATCTGCTCAGAACAAAAGGTTCCTTTCAAAATATGACACTGACAACGTACCTCGTCACCCGAGACCTCTGATGGAGATGTACAAGGAGAGTAATGCTGTTTTCATGCCTGCTAACACAACCCCATGAATCAAGGAGTAACTTCAAATTTCAGGTCTTATTATTTAAGAAATATATTTTATAAGGCCATAGCTGTAATAGATAGTGATGGGTTTGGGCAATGTAAATTGAAAACCTGGAAAGGATTCACCATTCTAGATACCATTTCAGAACATTCTTTATTCATGGGAATAGATCAAAATATCAGCATCAGTAGCAGTTGGTAAGAAGTCGATTCCAAACCTCATGGATGGCTTTGAGGGATCCGAGACTTCAGCAGAGGCAGTAATTGTAAATGTGGTAGAAGTAGCAAGAGAGCAAGAACTAGAAGTGCAGGCTGAGGATGTGGCTGAATTTCTGCAATCTCATGATAAAACATGAACGGAGCTGGCACGATGGCTCACGCCTGTAATCCCAGCACTCTGGGAGGCCGAGGCAGGAGGATCGCTTGAGCTCAGGAGTTCAAAACCAGCCTAAGCAAGAGCGAGACCCTGACTCCACGAAAAATAGAAAAATTAGCTGGGTGTTGTGGAGTGTGCCTGTGGTCCCAGCTACTCGGGAGGCTGAGGCAAGAGGACTGCTTGAGCTCAGGAGTTCAAAACCTGCCTGAGCAGGAGCGAGACCCTGACTCCACGAAAAATAGAAAAATTAGCTGGGCGTTGTGGAGTGTGCCTGTGGTCCCAGCTACTTAGGAGGCTGAGGCAAGAGGATCTCTTGAGCCCAGGAGTTTGAGGTTGCCGTGAGCTAGGTCGACGCCCCTGTATTCTACCCAGGGCGATAGAGTGAGACTCTGTCCGGAAAAAAAAAAAAATGAATGGATGAAGCGTTGCCTTTTATGGATGAGCAAAAAAGTGGTTTCTTGAGATGGAATTTATTTCTGCTGAAGATGCTGTGAACACTGTTGAAATGACAACAAAGGATTAGGATTTAGAATATTACATTTAGTTGATAAAGCAGCCAGCAGGGTTTGAGGGTATTGACTCCATTTGGAAAGAAGTTCTGTGGTAAAATGCAATGAGACAGTGTCACATGGCACAGAGAAATCTTTCATGAAAGGAAGAGTCAGTCACTTGATGTGGCAAACTTCGCTGTTGTCTTACTTTTTTTAAAGAAATTGCTACAGCTATCCCAGCCTTCAGCAGCCGCCAACCACCCTGATCCGTCAGCAGCTACGAACATGGAGGAAAGACCCTCCAGCAGTAAAAAAGTTATGGCTGGCTGAAGGTTCAGATGATTGTTAGCATTTTTTAGCAATACAATATTTTTGAATTAAGTTATGTACATTTTTTTAGACATAATGCTACTATACACTTAACAGGTTACAGTATAGTGTAAACATAAATTGTATATGCACTGGGAAACAAATGAAATCGTGTGGCTCACTTTTATTGTGATATTTGCTTTATTCCAGTCGTCTGGAACTGAATCATCAGTATCTCCTCGGTATGCCTGTATGCCAGCAATCAAACCTAAAAATTATCTTTTGTTTGTTTTTGTTTGGTAAAAGTTCAGATGTTCTTATTTTTATATTAATAGTCTAGTGTAGGACTGTTTGTTCCCAGAAGACATTCACAGTGGTGATGAATTAGGCCTGGTGATGATGGGAAGGAAACAAATGTGCCTAGACTTCAGACTTTAAAGTTGTACATGTCATTTTGGTTTTGACTATAACCAGGTCAATAAGTTAGCTGACTAGATAATCCAGTTTTCTTGCTTCCCTGAGACAGGATGTGCAGATGTTATGGTTGTAACTAGATGTAAATAGTTTTAATATGTGGGTTTTTTTTTTCTATTTAATAACAAATTTCTACTAAATTTAATAACAAATTCATATGAAGTTCTTTTTGGAACAAAGTAATATATAAGCAAATATTTGAGGAAATTCAAATTTGTTTTTGGTAAAGTCTTTCATACAAATTTGCTATTAAAATTTTCTTCATGTTTTCATAATAATTACAATGTAGGGAAAAATAATAGCAAAAATCAGTTTTAATAGCATTTCTTTGATTCTTCCAGGAAGTGGAAAAGCAATGTCGCTGTGGCAAACACACAAAACGAATGCCGTGTCATAAAACTTATCTTTGTGAAACTAAGTGTGTTAAGATGCGGGACTGTCAGAAGCATCAGTGTAGGAGAAAGGTATGTGTAATAAGCTCAGGAGACTCTGATTTAAAGACTGTCTTGAATTTTTCCTTTGTGGGCCTTTAATAAGTGCCATCTTGACTTGTTCCTCAGATATTCAGGCATATTCTTTACTTTCCATATAAAATATTAATAAATATTCTAGATTAACCCTAATCATCTGTATTAGTGGGAAATCAGACCAATTTTTTAAATTGGAAGAGTTTCTTCTTGTCTTATGCATTGTCCTCTCAGCTTCTTTCTCGGGCTATTTCTGATCCCTGACTTTAAAACATCATTAGCATTGTTAATTAGAGTAATAATTTGATAGTAGAGACGGAAATTCTATTGTTTAAATATTGTTCAAGTTGACACTGAGTATTGAGTCTGTGGATTTGTAGTTCTTTTGGGTTCTTTTTATCATTACAAAATATCCCTCTATCTCTGATAGTAAGATTTTCTTGTTTTTAAATCTACTGAAATATAGTGATTTTACTGTTCTCTGGCTTAGTGTTAACATGGTATATCTTTTTCCCTATCCTTTTAGTTTTAACCTATTCATATCTTTATATTTAAAGAGCATTTCTTATAGACAG
This sequence comes from Cheirogaleus medius, assembly GCA_008086735.1. Lineage (NCBI taxonomy): Eukaryota > Metazoa > Chordata > Mammalia > Primates > Cheirogaleidae > Cheirogaleus > Cheirogaleus medius. Next base: position 3,772,373 of record VBSM01003198.1, on the reverse strand, counting down.
CATTTAAATTTTATTTATTTTATCCAAGTTGATGATCTTTGTTGTTTAAGTCAGATATAGACTGTTTACATTTAATGTGATCTTTAATATGGTTAGATTTAAATCTACCATCTTGTGTTTTATTTTCTATTTGCCCATCTGTTTCTTTTCTATCTTTTTCTGTTTTTTTTTTTTTTTGAGTGTTGTTTTGCAATGATTCTGTTTGTTGGCTTATTAGTTATATCTCTTTTTTCACTTTTTTTATGGGTAGCAAATTGCTTTAGGCTTTACATTCTTTAAAAACCTTATAACGTTATATTTTATTTCCTATCACCCAAACTAAAATGTATGATGTTCAGATATTTTATACTCATGTATTTTATAAACCCCAAATACATTGTTTTTATATTTGCTTTAAACAGTGATCTTTTCAAGAGTTTGAAAAAATAAGAAAAAGTAATCTTTGATATTTATTATCATACTTAGTTTTGGTGCTTTTCATCCTTTTGGATAGATTGACATTTCCATCTGGTTTCTTTTTCTTTCTATCCTGAAGGATTACCTTTATCATTACTTGTAGTGCTGGTTGTGAATTTTTTCAACTTTTTATATCTAAAAATTTCTTTCTTTAGCCTTCATTTGTGAAAAATATTTTTACTCTAGAATGTTAGCTTGGCAATTTGTTCCCACATATTTTAAAGGTGTTGCTCCACTATCTTTTAGCATGCATTTTTGCCAACAAGTAGTATACTTGATTTTTATCTTTGTTCCTCCTTCCTCCATAGTTATTGTATCTCTTTTTTCTGGTTATTAAGATCTTTCTCTTTATCATCAGTTTTCAACAATTTGTTTCTGGTATTCTTTGGTATAGTGTTTTCATTTTCTTAACTTTTTTTTTGTTGTTGACCTTCTTGGATCTGTAAGTTTATAGTTCTCTTCATATTTGTGAAATTTTTGATCTTTATTTCTTCAGATTTTTTTTTTCCCCTACCCACCACCTTCTCACATTTTGATGACATGAATAGTAAGCTGCTTGAAGTCCCAAGCTTACTTGATGCTCTATTTATTTTTTAGTCTTTTTAATTTCTCTGTTTTATTTTAGATAGTTTATCTTCAAGTTCACTAATTTTCTTCTGCATTGTTTAATTTGCTTTTTATTCCATCCTGTGTTTTTCATCTCAGACATTGTATATTTTCATCTTTAAAAGTTGGATTTGGGTCTTTTTTTTTAATATCTTTCATGTTTGTCCTTAGCATGTTCATACTTTTCTCTATCTTCTTGAATGTAGAATGAGCTATATTTATAATGTCTATTTTAATATCCTTGTCTACTAATTCTGTCATCTCTCATTTATGGGTCTATTTCTGCATATTCATTTCTTTGACTCCTTTGGAGTTATATTTTCCTGCATCTTGACATGCTGGATAGTTTTTACTGGTTTCTAGACATTGTGAACTTTACGTTTTTGGTTACTTGGGTTTTTTTTGTGTTTGTGTTCCTTTAATATTTTTAAGCCTTGTTCTGGGACAAAGTTAAGTTACTCAAAAACCTTTTGGTCCTTTAGAACTGTGGTCCCCAACCCCCAGGCCATGGACCAGCCTGCAGAACTCTACCACCCACCCCCAACCATCCGTGGAAAAATTGTCTTCCATGAAGCTTAGGAAACGGGGGTGGCCAGGATTGGGGATGGCGGGGGTGGTGCCACAGCAGGAGGTGAGTGGCAGGCCAGCAACCAAGCGCTTCATCTGTATTTACAGCCACTCACCATGATCACTTGCATCACCCCCTGCCCTCACCCCCACCCCCCGCCCCATCTGTGGAAAAAGTGTCTTCCACGAAACTAGTTCCTGGTACCAAAAAGATTGGGGACCGCTGCTTTAGAAGCTTGATTTTGTTAGATGTGACCAGAAAACCCTTTTGTCTAGGGCTAACTTGGTCCCACTACTGAGGCAATAACTCTTTTAAGTACTCTTCTTGTTCCCTGAGTATTAGGATGTCTTTCAACTCCGGCTGTAAGGAACACAAACTATTCCCAGCATTATATAATCTCTGGAAATTATTCTGCCTTCTCCTTTCAGTGGTTCTTTGTCAGGTTTTGGGTAGTTTCCTCTCACACATATACTGGCCATTACTTAGCTAAAGACCCAAGGGGTCCCTTCTGGACTTTTCCAGAGCTTTCTCTGTCCTACTACTTTCTCTCCACAAATTCTAGCCACACTAGCTTCTTTGAACTGTGGATTTTGCCTGCTCAACTTGGTGAGACTGCCACACTCTGCTTGTGCCACAGCCTAATGCCATTGCAGAACTCGCCTTGTTTGTTTCCCTTCCCTTAGGGATTGCTGTCTCCTGCTGCCTGATTCTCTAATGTCTGAAAGCTCTAGCTCCATATCTTTTGTCTGCTTTTCTGGTTGTCTGAGACAGGAGGGTAAATTGGTGGTTGTTACTCATCATGGTCAGAAACAGAGTTGTCCATAGGCTTATTCAAGTCACGGACCACGTAACCTTTGCCCCCACTGCCACTGGCAAGGTGATAGGTGCACAGTGTTACTCAGTATATGTTTGTCACTGAATGAACTCTTTTGTCTTTTAATTGCTTTTCAATAATGCATATTTTGTTTTGAGCCATTTTTATATTCTGATACTTATTAAGTTACAGCCCTAAGTTTCTTTAAGACAATTGTCTATATTTCCTTTCCAAAAGTTAGGATATGTAAGAAGTCAAAGAAGTAGTTAGGACGGCAGTATAGACTTTAAGTAGTTTCCTGGGGGTTCATAAATGAAAAATTAGGATAGGTCCTAGGTAGCTATATTTTTTGCAGACAGATTGGAAATCAGGGAAGTGACAAAATAAAGAAAGCCTGGGTGCAAGTAGCCTATCTCTGCTTTTCTTTAGTCTCTGCTTTTATGATTTGAAAATAACTGCCAAACTAATCTAGACATTGAAATGATTTTATTTTAATTAAATTAAAAAAATAGCCAGACTAGTTGTTTGCCTGAATTGACTATAGCATTTGATTAGATCCATTCCTTTGGTTAATGTTGTCAATCTCTATATAGATTAAGTAAATGAAATTATCTGATGGAAGTGTTTTGAGTCGTGGAATAATTAACTGAAGGGCAAGAAAATTTAGCTTCATTTTTGTTAAATTAGATCATTCTCTATTTAAATTTGTACGTTCTTAATACAGTGTATCTACTTATCAGAAGAATGTTGATACTCTTGAATACTTTCATTCTTGTAGTGTCTTTTGCTTTCCATAACTTCTGTAACTAGTAATGACGTTCATATTATTCATGGGTTTTCGAATTACCTGTTCTTTATATATTGCTTTCTCTTCAGTGTTGCCCTGGAAACTGTCCACCTTGTGATCAAAACTGTGGACGGACTTTAGGATGTAGAAACCATAAGTGTCCATCTGTCTGCCACAGAGGTAAACTTTAACAATAGCTGTGATTTTGTGTTTATATTTACATAGTGCTTTGTAGTCAATAGAGAGCTTTTACCTTCATTATCTTACTTGACTCTCTTAACAACCTTGAGAAGGAGGCAGGCCAGTTGCCAGTACCCCTCTCTTATGGGCAAAGAGATTGAAGCTAAGGGGGGTTCAGTGACTTAGTCGAGGGAATGATAAGTCCCATTTGACCCCAGGATTTCTGAATATAAAGATTTTGTCCTTTTTCCAACACTATGTTATTGTTTCCTCCCTTCCTCCCAATCTTCCCCACACAGTTTTTTTAATTAAGATGTTCATAGCTTTTTCAGTTTTATTCCAAATTGTATACATTTATATAGAATTAAATCTAGTAAGGGATTAGATATATCCTAATCAAATGGTTCTCAAACATTTTGGTCTTATGACCCCTTTTAGTCCCCCAAAGAGCTTTTGTTAATGTGGATTTTATCCATTGATATTTATTGTGTTTGAAATTAAAATAAAATATAATACTATTTTATTTAAAAATAGCAATAAGCCCATTATATCTTAATATAATATCCTATTTTTGTGAAAAATAACTATTTTCTGAAAAAAATTGGTGAGAATGTTATTGTTTTACAGTCTTACAAAATGTCTTTAATATCTAGCTTATTGGAAGGCAGCTGGATTCACATATCTGCTTCTGTATCCGATCTGTTGTGATACCACTTGTCACTAGTTTTTGAAAAACTCTATGCATGTGAGACCTGCAGACCTTCTGAAAAGGTCTCAGGGACTCCTAGGTTTCCCAGACCACACAGTTTGAGAATTGTGTTCTAAGTTATTAGTAGACATTGAAAACTGAGTTAACTTTACCTGTTTGGTGTATGTTGCTACGAAATGGAATCTACTGAGACTTGGTATAGACCATTGGAAAGATCGTGGACTTAGAGTAAGAGGTTCTGGGTTTAAGTCTGGACTCTACCACTTAGTAGCTTAATACCTGAGGCAAACTACTGAACCGTTTTTATTGTCTTCGTTTGGGATTGATGGGTGCTAGATATTTCAGTTGATGTCTTAATCTTTTCAGGAATCCTGCAAGGTATTTGGAACTACTGTTATTTTATGTGAGGAAATAGGCCAAGAGACTGTCAGCTCAAGGTTATAGAACTAGTTGCATTGCCAGTATGTGAACCCAAAGTTTATGATATTTCCATCAGGAAAAGTGTCAGATTCTGTTTATCCTGTAGATCTTTTCCTATGGATGTTCTCTAATTTGTCAGCGTCTTTAAATTGTGAAATTTAGAACTAGTTTTTCAGGTGTGTTCTCACCATCACTAGAAGGATTTTGTTTAAAATTTCCTTTTATAGACACATTACATGACTGACTCCCATGGAGTTTAAATTTTGTTAAAATTCTAACATCAGTCATTAATTCATTTACAAAGCATTTTCAGGTGTCTGTTAAGTACCAGGTACTGGAATTATATGAGTGAACAAAATTGATAAAGTCCCTGCTCTCAGGGAACTTATTTGTTCAGACACCCCCTCCCAAATAGAATACAAATAAGTAATTAGAGTAATATAGGATATCAGGAAGTGACAAAAATTACAAGAAAATTAGAGTGAAACCAAAATTGTGGTGGTGGGGATAGCATATCCTCTTCTATATACTGTGACCAGGGGAGGACTCTGAAAAGATTACATTTGAGAGGAGGCCTAAAAGAAGGAAGGGATCAAGCCATGTCGAAACAGAGGTAGGGTAATTAATGTTTTAGAAAAGAAACCAGTGATTACAAAGGCCTGAGACAGGAGCATTTGAAGGAATAACAAGGCCAGTGTGACTGAGGTAGAGTGCTCAAGTAGACAGATGGTGGGGCATGAGGTCAAAGAGATGGTGAGATAAAGGATTCCTGGGGGGAGGAGAATATTTATAGGGACTTGTAGACCACTGTTAAGTCACTGGCCTTTGCATAGGAAACTTGACTAGTTGTATGACCATTAAACTACTGTAAAACAGTAGTTAAACAGTAGTTTAATCAGTAGTTTAAAATTTTTTCACTAACAAGCACCAGACCTAGTTGACATTTACACATGATTTCTAACAAATAAACACTTATGGTACCTACAAGTTCAATCTTCCGTAAACTCTTTGAAAGTACATGTAAAGAAAGAATGTGCCCAACTCATTGTAACATCTGACAAGGAAAGTAAGAGAAGATTACAGGCTAGTCTAATAACTCAAGAACTTGTTTGGAATAGTGTTAAAGTTTTAGCTACTCAAATCCAGCTATCCAATACTATAGCATTATGTATTACCTAACCAAATTTTTAATCTATTGTAACCAAGGTGGGTTTATTCCAATAATGTATGGCTGGTTTAATATTAGTTCATCTAATATTAACGTGATCTACCACATTAAGAGATTAAAGGGGAAATGAAATCATATTGGTAAACATCTTAAAAATGGTTGATGAATTCCAACATTCATATATGATAAAAGCTGTAAATAGAAGGGAGTATCCTTAACCCGATAAAGAGTATCTGCAAAAAGTGTAGAGCAAGCATCATGCTTAGCGGAGAATTGTTGAAAGCGTCTCCCCCCTCATATTATTTTGAAGCAAGTCCCATAAATATTTTTGTATTTATCTCTAAAAGATGAATTCTTAACCTAAAAATAGTTAACATACTTCTTCATATCAGCAAATAGTCTTGGTGTTCAAATTTCTTGTTGTCTTGTAAGTGACTTCATTTTTTGCTTCAGTTTCTTTGACTCAAAAACCTAATAAGATGGACATGTTGTAATTGCTTATGTCTCTAAACTCTTTTACTTTGTAATTTCTCTCCTCCATCTACTTTTTATTTTCTCTTATGACTTATTTGTTGAAGAAACTAGGTTGCTTTAGTTTTTCAGAATCTGAATTTTGCAGATTGCATCTCTGTTATTATTTAATATGTTCCATTGTCCTCTGCATTTCCTATACCTTGTTGATTGGATCTGGAGGTTTGATTAGATTTGGGTTTGATTTATTTTTTTAAAAAAGATGCTTATTAGCCTCCAAAAAAGCCCCTAACAAGATTTTCCCTGATGTAAAGTGTGTGGAAGATGCTGTTGCGCAACTCTTACCATTTGTTTAACCTACAGTTACATACGAATATGAAGTCATTTCATGCCATTTTCCATCATTCTAGACTCCTTCATAATAAAAATTATACTGTAATTCATAGGGAGAGGATACTAACTGTATCCTGACACTAACCACTATCCTGTTTTCATTGTGAATATATGAAAATTGATTTATAATTTTTTTAAGTTCAAAGTCATCTGTGTTTATGATTTTGGAATTGCCAGATTTGTGACTATTTTAGCTATTGACCGTCTGGTCAGTATAGTTACAGTTTGTATGCTGGTTTTTTTTGTTTGTTTGTTTTTTCATTTTGAAAGTATTATTACTGAAGCTGTTTTAATTAATATCTCTCATGTTGTATAAGTATCTATAACAAGTTCTGTTGGTCAGTAGGAAGACCAGAGAAATTATCCCTTATTTTCAAGATTTAATTTTTTAAAAAGTGATGCTGTAGTTTAAAGTAGCAAAAAAAAAAGGGTTATGTTTGATAAGTTCCTCTTTGAATTTCTGAAGATGAATTAAAAAATTATCATTGTTAAGTACAGAAATTGATATGCTAAATGAGAACAGACTGAAATGTCACTATTAACCTGAGAAATGTAACATCTAGTCATTCTTTTGAAATGACCAAAATAAGACTTGATCCTGTGAGTCAGGATAACTGGGTTTGTTTCAATAATGCTTCACAGGATTATACTTACCAAAACACTAAAGTATAAATTTAGTAATTTTGTTCAATAGATGAGTTTTTCTGTGTGATGCTTTTACTCTCATTTTCTCTTTTTCTATGTTCGTTGTTTGAATCATAATTCTTAATTTGTATTTGTTTTAAGAAACTATTTTGAACTTCTAGAGGCATTTAAATAAGGCTGTTTATCATCATTAATCTTTTCTTATCAGGTTTAACTGCTGGTCAGTATTTTGCTTGGTCCTGACACCTAGCCAGCAGTCTCTTTAAACTGTCCACTTCTTAGTTGAAAACTCTTATTCCCTCCTTATTATTTTATTTCAAATGGAGTTCTTTACTGGGAGAGCTAGAGTGGAAAGAAAGCCCTTACCATGATGACAGATGCCTCTTGGGGAGAACTTACTAGCCTGGAAAAAGTTTCTTTCATTTCGCTTTTGTATATTTCTACCAATCCGTAAGGAAAGAAGATAAAAAGCTGAAACACAAATAACTTTTCTTTTTGAATGTTATAAGACACATATTTGGAATTATAGTCTAAAGTGGAGGTTTTAACATTTGCTCTTTCATAAAGCACAAATAGTGGAAAATTGACTATGCTTGTAAATAACCAACATAAGGTCATGAGAGAAAAGTTATTGGGGAAATTTGTCTAAAAATAGTGTACTTGGAGAGAGGGATGAATGAAAATAGGCCAAAAAAATTATTGTTAGATTTTCCAAAGACTTAAATACAGTTATGCTTATTGTAGCTTTGAATGAGTAATGTGTTAAATTTGTTATTTAGAACAGAAATGTTAGCAAATTTTAAAGAAATGTCTAAAACTTTATCAAAGTACCAGTATATATATATATACGTACAAATCATAAGTGTACAGCCTGTTGAATTTTTACAAACTGAACATAACTATATAAGCAGAACTTATATCATTAAACAGAACATTACCAGTATTTCTGAAACCCTCCTTGTATCTTTCATAACCATCATTCTGATTTCAAATAGTATAGATTCGTTTTTCTTATTTGCTTTATGGTAGTGGTATCATGTACCATGTAGTTGTTATGTGTGGCTTCTTTTGCTCAATATTATGTGATAAGATTCATTCATATTATTATAGTTTCTTCATTCTTATTGTAAAGTATCTTCTTGTGAGAATGTACTAAATTCACTGGTTTTACCTTTGATGGGCATTTGGGTAATTAAGGAAACTTCTTTTTAAGTATCAAAAATTTTTTTCCAGGCAGTTGCTATCCTTGCCCAGAAACTGTAGATGTGAAGTGTAACTGTGGCAATACGAAGGTGACAGTACCCTGTGGCCGAGAACGTACCACAAGACCACCCAAGTGCAAAGAGCTTTGCAGGTTAGTATGAGGCTTGCACAGGCTCAGATCAGTGTTTTACAAATGTAGATTCATATTGACTTGTAATGTTGTTAGTATTTTAATTTTGCTTTGGTGTTTTAAAATATTATTCACAGTATGCTTATTTTTTTATGGAATCAGGAGGTATATAACAGAGAATTGTACTTTAGATGTACTTGTTCAATGAACAGAATTACTTATAAAATATTGTACGTTATGACTTAGTCGACCATCAACTTGTCATCATTCAAGTCAAGAAAAACATCGCTGTCACTTTGGCTCCTGTCCACCATGTCATCAACCTTGCCAAAAAGTTTTGGAGAAATGTGGTCACTTGTGTCCTGTTCCGTGTCATGATCAAGCCTTAATAAAGCAGACTGGCAAGGTAAGGGAACAATGTTATTAAAGAAATAGTGCATTGCTGTGGGTCATACTTTCTTGATTTTACTTAGTCATTCAACAAGCAATGATTAAGCACTTACTGGGTATCAAGCATTGTGCATGGAGCTGGGGAAAAGGTAAATAAGACTTGGTCTTTTGGCTTAAACTTACAGTATAGAAAAGGAGAGAAATCAATAAACAAATGTTTGCAAATACAGTGTGATATAGATGAATTTGGCAATCCTCCTTCATATATTGTGATTTAGGGTTATAATCCCCTATAACCCTATCTTAAAGATTTATTCTGTATTCAGTGAATATTTATTGAACCCTTACTGTGTATCGGGCATTCATCTAGTGCTGGCAAAAAACGGAGCAAAATAATGGAGATTACATTCAACTGATGTTGGATGTTAGAGTTTACAATTCTGTTTTTCATTCTCCTTATGAGAAGTGAAGGAGGCTACACTTCCTTTGTTCTGCCATTTAAAAACTGGAGTCTGCCTCAATTATTAATATTAAATGTGTGTGGAAAGGAACAATCTGATAGAATACAGATGGAATAAAATATTTCAGTAAACACAATTTATTGATTATTTGAAAAATTTCAACCTGCTTGGGCAGAAGATACATAGAACTATTTTCTTAGGTTCTTAAAATGGCCATGTGATTATTAAATCTCTGACTTAAAATGCTTCTGTATTTTACTTGCAGCACCAGCCTACGGTCCCTTGGGAACAGCCTTCTGAGCCAACATTTATTCAGACTGCATTACCTTGTCCTCCGTGTCTAGTTCCTATTCCTATGTAAGTATCAAAATTTTAACTTTTTCAAAAGATATCTTTTAACATAGTTCAAAGTATATCTAAAGTCAACCTCTCCCTTTTTTCTTGATTCATTATTATTTCAGGACTAGCCTATAAAGTAGTGTCTCTGTTTCATTCTTTTCCAAATATATTTGCCATGCTGCTTATAAACCTCCTGTAGATACCTTTTTTTGTATCTTTTCTCCTGGCTGGAATTGGATATCCTTCTTAGCTTTCCGTAGCAGCTTGTGCTTACAGTTACAAAAACACATCCAAGAAATTCATCATTTGGTAGTTTTCTTTGATCATTCCCATGCTAGGGTTTAGGCTCCCTGAGGACAGGAAAGCCAAGTTTTAGATGAAGCAAACTTGAAGGAGAATGTTTAAAGGAAACATTGGAAATGAAAGGTAGTAGTTTTCTGGACGGGCCAATGAATGACAGAGCTGAGCTGTAAGGAGTCAAACCCAAGGTAGTAGGGAGTCTTGTATATGTATAAAGACCCTTCTAACTCCAATATCATGACTTTTCATTGGCATGTACAACAACATTGGTATTATAAAGTGTATGCTGAAAAATATTACTTGTCACCAGAACTATCCAGGTAATATAATTTCATTTTTAGAGAAAAATGTGTCTGTCTTGCCTTGTTTTAAAATAAAATAAAATGAACTCTACTTTTAATGATATTTTGACCCTGTGGTAAGAAAATTCTGAGCTTACAATATGTGCTTTATCATTTAAGAGTGCCGTTAGCTTCAAGTAACAACCTAAATAAAAAGTGGCACAATGACATTTATGCCTTGCCCAATTAGACTGGAAGTAGAGTAGCTTTATGGTTGGTTAATGTGGTCAATTCAGTATACATCATTGAGAGCTCAGACTCTGTCTTTTCATTTTGGTATCCTCAGCTATCATCTTTGCCCTCGGGCTGTTTGCCTTTCTGATAACTTTCCCATCTCCCTAGTTTACAGAGGGAGAAATGGAAGCTGTCTGTAAGGCCTTCTGTAATCACTATCATCTTTTTTTTTGTTAAAGGGTGAGGAAACTTCTGAGAAGCTCTGTAGCAGAACTTCCTTCACATTTCATTGGCTAGACCATTCCACAGGACGATTTCTAAACCAGTCCCTGGAAAGGGAAATGGTGTGTTTAGTTTTTTAAATAAACGTTATTTTATTAGAAAATTTTTAGGTTTACCGAAAAATTGCAAAGAAAGTACAGAGAGTTCCTGTATGTGCTCCCCACCACAGGCAGTTTTCCCTAATGTAATACCATCCTGCATTAGTGTGATATATATTTGACAGTTGAGGAGCAAATGCTGGTACATTATTAGCTAAAGTCTATAGCTTACATTTGGGGTTACTTTCTGTGTTGTATGGTTCTATGGGTTCTGACGAATGTGTAGTATCATGTGTCCACCGTTACAGTTTCATACAGAATAGTTTCACTGTCCTAAAAATACCCTGGGCTGCCCCTATTCACCCCTCCCCTACCCACCTCACACCCCTAACAACCACTTATCTTTTTATTATCTCTATAGTTTTACCTTTTCCAGAACATCATATAGTTGGAATGATACAGTATATGCATTTTCAAACTGGCTTCTTTCATTTAACAGCCTGCCTTTATATTTCCTCTATGTTTTTTCATGGCTGGATAGCTTCTTTCTTTTTATCACTGAATAATTCATCGTATGGAGGTACCATGGTTCATTCACCTATTGAAGGACATTTTGGTTGCTTCCAAGTTTTGGAAGCTGCTATAAACATTTATATGCAGGTTTTTGTATAGACATAAGATTTCCACTCATTTGGGTAAATTCTTAGGAGTGCAATTGCTGGATCATATGGTAAGCCTTTGTTTTAGCTTTGTAGGAAGCTGCCAAACTGTCTACCAGAGGGGCTGTATCATTTTGCATTCTCACCAGCAATGAATGAGAGTGCCTGTTGCTCTACAGTATTACCAATATGTGGTAGTGTCAGTGTTTTGGATTTTAGCTATTCTAAAAGTGTGTAGTGGTATCTTGTTTTAATCTCCAGTTTCCTAATGACATATGAAGTCAAGCATCTTTTGTATGCTTATTTGCCATCCGTATATCCATGTGTTCTAGCACCAACCATTCAGTTGCCTTTGCTCTCTTGTCAAAAATCAGTTGTATTTGTGTGGGTCTCTTTTTGGGTTTTCTATTTCTGTTCCACTGATTTGTCCTTTCATCAGTACCATACTTTCTTGATTACTGTAGCTTTATAATAAGTCTTGAAGTCAGGTAGTGTCAGTCCTTGGACTTTGTTCTTCTTTAATATTACGTTGGCTGTTCTGGGTCTGTTACTTTCCATATAGATTTTTGAATCAGTTTGTTGGTATGTACAAAATAACTTGCTGGGATTTTGATTGGAATCGTGTTGAAACTTGATCGAACTGGGAAGAAGCTACATCTTAACAATTTTGAGCCTTCGTATCCACTAACATATATCTCTCAGTTTATTTAGATCTTCGATTGCTTTCATCAGCATTTTGTAGTTTCCTCATATAGATCTTGTATATATTTTGTTCCATTTATGCCTATGTATTGAATTTTTGTGCTAATATAAATAGTGTTGTGTTTTTAATTTCAAATTCTAATTATTCATTGCTAGAATATAGGAAATCAGTTGGCCTTTATATACTAATGTTGTATTCTGTAACCTTACTATAATCGTTTGTTTCCATATGTGTTTATTTCTTACTCTTAATAAAACTAGTGGAGTTATTCTGTTTGCTTTGGATATCTTTTTTGAAGAATTTATAATGATTTCATTTTATTTTATTTTTTCCTTGCAGGGAATGTCTTGGGAAGCATGAGGTGAGTTATAGGCACAATTTTTAAGTAAAGCTTATAATCTATACCTTTTCCATACTAGTTATTAGAAATAATAATGGTCAAAGTATTATTATTTCAGTGTTGTAAAGAGTGCAAGAGTTTGTCTACTGATTTTAAAAGTATATGTGGTGCTTTTATTTAAAAACTAACGTGTATATGCATTCGCTATGGAATCATACTGAATTTTCTTTTTAGGAAGAGAATGCTTGCATTTTTGCATTCATTTTTTGGAATATTTTTATACATTACTTTGGTTTTAATAATAAATATAATTAATAAAAACTTATTAGAGCTTTGTGAAACTTGTTCTTAAATGATAGCAGAGTCATTTTGGAAACATGGGTTCAGAAGGTTTGTGTGTGTGTGTGTTGTGCTAATATCCTTTTTTTTTTTTTTGAGGTGAGTCCACTACCATGCCATGCTGTAGGACCCTACTCTTGTAAGAGAGTTTGTGGACGAACCTTAGATTGTCAGAATCATACATGTATGAGAGAATGCCACAAAGTAACTGAAGTGGATGGTTGTACTGCCAAAAACAAGGTAATGATTTTAGGTCGAATGTATATATGTTCACAGTACGCTTGAAACATTTTTTTCAACAGTTATACTGTACATTTTTTTTTCCAGTTTGCTTATTAGCTTCTTTCCTCTTTTTTGCCCTCATTGCTTTTCTGTCCTTGCTTTTCCTAAGACAGCTGACTTTACCAGATTGCTGTGTATTGCTCTGTATCTTTGTGCTAGCTCATACTAACGTACCTTTTAGTGTGGAGCTCTTTACATGCTGTGCCTGTGTTAATACATGGGATATGGTTTTATGATAAAAATACAGAAGTTATGTATATTCTTAGAAGGTAGGTAGCAATACCACCTCCACTTCTCTCTGTTCGTATTTCTGAGTTTAAAGCATTTGCTCAGTTCTTTTTCACATGATAGATGATGTTTATAATTTTAATAAATTCCTAATCTTTTGTTGAAAAGTAAATAGCATCACAGATGTGTACTTATATGTGTATAATTAATTGTTTTACAAGCATATGAGAAATCAGCTATTCAAAGATCTCTTAAAGATTGCCATTTCACAATGAAAAACAAATGTACTAATCAAATTTTATTAAGCTTTATTTTTAAAATAATATTTTTCAATGACTTTCATTCTATCAGGAGTCATAATATTAGCAAGTATCTTAATGAGAAATAAGCCAGTTTTAAGTTGTACTTTATTATTAAGTAACATTAAATTACAGATATTTATGAATTGTGTTATTGAAAACTTGACTTGTATTACCACAGGTTTTTTTTTTTGGTCTTTGATTTGCTAATAGTAATGTATGATAACATAAATGCCCATAGTGTCGTTTTTGTTCATGTACAAACATACATGTAAATGTATTGGTTATAATTTCTTCATTGATCCATGCCTGGATTCTCAAAAATCTACTCATGATAAAATGAAAATGATAGTGGAGTTGTAAAATCAAACCAACAAGTAATGATTTAAAATCACTTTAACTAGATAAGGTGTAGTTGCTTAATGGCGTTCCTCTTCTAGATTCCCAGAATATCAAGTGAGTCAGAAAAAATTTATTTTCAAAGCTGACATGACTAGTAGGGATTTATCATGGATTATTCCAGTATTGCTGCCTGGGTTAAAGTTTCTATTTTTCTTTTTAAATGAGAATGGTATAAAATATTTGACAGACTTGCTATTTTTCCTAATTAAGATAGATTTTCTTAGAAGATAGAACTTGATGTTGGAAGTGATCCAGGAAGATAGCTTAGTGCAAGTACAGATTCAGTGATTTTTTTTTTTTTTTTCTTTTTCATAGCTGGAAGGAGCTCATACCATAATTCTTATTTTGCAGATAGGAAAGCTGAAACTTAATGTTGTTAGGTGACTTATCCGTGATCATACAACAGGAGAGTAGCAAATCAGAAAGTAGTATCCTTGATCTCTTAACTCCCAGCTCAGTATGTTCTTCTTGCTCCTGTTACTTAAATAGATTATTGTAGGTATACCACATAGCCAGGAAGAGCAAAGGAAATATACCTGTGTTAACTTTGGTTCCATTTGTATGTTTTGCGATTCATTGCCTAACCCTCCCTCAGTCTTTCCCATTTGAGAAAGTCATATTACCATTTTTACCTGGTTGTGCAGGTCAAAGACATAGGAATCATGCTTGATTTGTTTCTTTCCTTTGTTGTCTTTGTCCTACAGCAAATCCTGTTAGGTTTATTTTCAGAATAGATCGTGAATCTGACAATTTCTCATAACCTATACCACTAACATCCTCACCTAAGCCACCATCACCTCTTACCTAGATTACTGCACTATTTTCCCAACTAACCTTTCTGCTTTCACTTTTGTTTTACTACATCAGACAGATTCATCTTTTAAAAAGTGTAAGTCAGGTATCATCTGCCTGCCCGACACCCATGGTAGCTTTTAATCCCTCTCAGATCACAATCCAAGGACTGACGGTGGCCTCCAAGGCTCCGTGATGATCTGGCTCCTAACTACCTTTCCTACCTCTGCTCTGACTACTCATCACTCTCTTGCTTGTTCACTTCAGCTTCTCTTCTCGCTGTTTCATGAACATTCCACATTTGTTCTTCCTCAGCCTTTGTACTTATTCCTTTTCTCTGGAACTCTCTATTCTTGTGGCTCTCTCCCTTATTTAACTCAATTTCTGTTCAGATGTAGACTTTATCAGGCAGGCTTCTTCTTGTGCTACCATGACTCTCTCTTATCCTGCTTTATCTTTCTTCAGAGTACTTATGAAGACATTATATTATGTTCTTTATCTCCCCCTTTAAATGTAAGTTCCACGGACCTGTCTCATCTATTCCGAGTGGCTACAACAATGCCTGACACCTAAGTGCCGAATGAGTATTTGTGGAATAAATGAATATATTTTTTAAAAGTAAAAAAATAGAAATTATTTATAAAAGAATATTTTCATAATTTGAAACATTGTTTCTTTTTAGTCCTAAATGTCAAAAAATAGCTTAGAATTTTATTAATAATAACTGTTGTAATCATTCCTATACTTAGGCATGATAATAAAAATGTTTGACCTTTAAGACTTAGTGTCCTTGTCTATAGATATCTGACTTATTTTATCTCAAGTATGACATATGAAAACCAAAAATGCCCTGCAATAACAAATTTTAACTTTTTTAGTAGATTCTGATACTAGTTACATTATTAAATCACAAGAACAGGGAGAGGTATCTTGTTAAGTTACATTGGGGTACATTTATTTGTAAATATAATCTAACCTTAAGTCACTGACACGCATTAAAAAATAAACTACTGGTCCTTCTCCTTATTTTCACTCTGTCTATGTTTCTTATTGGCAAGATGAGATAAATATCTCCAGAACTTTTTTGAGTGATTTAGAATTTTTATGTGTTAACAGTGTGTTGATTTCTTTAATTCAATGATAATTGTGCTTATTGCATGGAAGTGAATTGAATAAACGTTTTACTCTCTGTATTTTTTCTACCCATGACTATTCTTTAGGAAGCAATTTACATTTTTCGTAGGGATACCTATGTAGTCAAGTTCATGTTAAAGGTGAGGCAGTTTGACTTAGTGAGGTTTATAACATAAAAATCTATATGAATAATGGTCATATTGACAATCTTGCTATTCTTTTTGAGTATTTTTAAGATCAGTGAGAACGCATGCCAGTAAGTGTATTTTTTTTTCCTTTTTCGCACAGGGCCTGGGCTGGGGTGTACCTGAAGTAGCCTCACTCTGCCGCCCCTTTCTATGCGGCAGTGTAAGAACACGGCCTGTGGCCAGCACTGGGAGGCCCATTAACTGCCAGAGCATTTTAATGGAATACATACATTTTATAACTTTATAGAAATGTTAGACTTCTGAACTTAGGTGATTTATGTCCCTGCTATTTTTCAGGCTGGTCCAGAATGCCTTCCTTGTGAAGAAGGGTGCTCTAAGTCACGGCCACCAGGCTGTCCTCATCCTTGTGTTTTGCCATGTCACCCTGGAGAATGTCCACCCTGCGTTCAAATGCTTAGAATAAAATGTCACTGCAAGATTACAAGCCTATATGTGGAATGTAGGTGAGTGGACTGAAGAAATACTCCTGTCTTACTAATATCTTTTTATAATTCAGAGCCCTTTGTAGTATACTTTACAGAGTGTTTTCCAGTTGTGTTGCTTAGACTCTAGAGGCCTAGATTATCTGGTCGACCTAGAAGGAAAAAAATGTAGGATACTCTACCTTCTAGATTCTTAACCCTGATTTCGAGCAGGAAAATTTTGCTTTTTCCCCAAAATTTGGAGAGTCTGTGTAAAATTTTGTTAGGAAAAGATTGTATCACTTCTTTTTAAAAAATTAGAGAAATGCTCATAACTGTTCACATGACTGTGTCAGATTAGAATTTTGTTTGATCAAAATTTGGCTTGTACATACAAGCGTACCTCGTTTTATCACACTTCACTTTATTGCACTTCACAGATAATATGTTTTTTACAAATTGAAGGTTTGTGGCAACCCTTGACTTCAAGCAAGTCTATCAGTGCCATTTTTCTAGCAGCTTATGCGTCTTATGTCTTGTGTCATATTTTGGTAATTCTCACAATATTTTGAACTTTTTCAGTATTATTGTATTTGTTATGGTAATCAGTGATTAAGTGATCTTTGATGTTTCCATTATAATTATTTGGGGCACCATGAACTGAACCCCAGGTTCCTATAAGGTTCTAATATGAACCGTAAGTTAATGTAAGATGGTAAACTTAATCAATAAATGTTGTGTGTTCTTACTGCCCACCAGCTGGCGGATTCCCAGTCTCTCTCCCTCTCCTCAGGGCTCCCTATTCCTTGAGATACAACAGTGTTGAAATTAGGCCAATTAAAAACCCAACAATGGCCTCTAAGTGTTTAGTGAAAAAGAGATTTCATACATTTCTCACTTTAAATCAAAAGCTAGAAATGATTACGTTTGGTGAGAAAGCCATGCCAAAAGCTGAGATATAGGACAAAAGGTAGGCCTTTTGTGCCAAGTTGTGAATGCAAAGGAAAAGTTCTTGAAGGAAATTGAAAGTGCTATTCTAGTGAACACAGAAATGATAAGAAAGCAAAAGAGTCTTATTGCTGATGTGGAGCAAGTTTGAATGGTCCGGATAAAACATCAAAGCAGCCTCCAGCTTTTCCCTTAAGCCAAAGCCTAATCCAGATTAAAGACCCCAACTGTCTTTAATTCCACGAAGGCTGAGAGAGACGAGGAAGCCGCAGAAGAAAAGTTTGCAGCTGGCAAAGGTTGCTTTGTGAGGTTTAAGGAAAGAAGCTGTCTCCATAATATCATAGTGCAAGGTGAAGCAGCAAATGCTGGTGTAGAAGCTGCAGCAAGTTATCCAGAGATCTAGCTAAGGTAATGGGTGAAGGTGGCTACATTAAACAACAGGTTTTCAACATAGACAGAACAGCCTTCTATTGAAAGATGATGCCAATCCAGGACTTTCATAGCTTGAGAGCAGAAGTCAATGCCTGGCTTCAAAGCTTCAAAGGACAGGCTGACTCTCTTGTTGGGGGCTAATGCAGCTGCTGACTTTAAATTGAAGCCAATGCTTATTTACCATTTTGAAAATCCTAGGACCTTTAAGAATTATACTAAATCTAGTCTGCCTGTGGTCTACAAATGGAAGAGCAAATCCTGGATGACAGCACATCTGTTCATAGCATGGTTTACTGAATGTTTTAAAGCTCACTGTTGAGACCTACTTGCTCAGAAAAAAGAAGATTCCTTTCAAAATAATGATGCTTATTGACAATGCACCTGATCGCCTAAGAGCTCTTATGGCAGTCAGTGTACAAGGAGTTAGATATTCTGCCTGTTAACACAGCATCTATTCTGGAGCCTGTGGATCAAGGAATCATTTCAGCTTTCAGTCCTATTATTTAAGACATACATTTTGTAAGGCTATAGCTGCCAGATACAGATGGTGATTTCTCTTACTGGTCTGGACAAAGTAAACTGAAAGCCTTCTGGAAGGGATTTGTCCTTCTAGATGCCATTGAGAACATGCTTGATTCATGGAAAGATGTCAAAATGTCAGTACTAACAACAGGAGTTTGGAAGAAGTTGATTCCAACCCTCACGGATGACTCTGAGGGGTTCACAGTCTCAGTGGAGGGAATATCTGCAGATATGGTAGAAGCAGCCAGAGAAGCAGCAGTAGAGCCTGAAGATGTGACTGAAGTGCTGGGGAAAGGAGAAAAAAAGAACAGAACCCCAAGAATAAAAAAGCGCAAAGGATGGCAGCGGGGAGCTCTTCCTTATAGTAAAATGCCAAATGATAAATATAGAAGACAAGATGGAGCTAGAAAATTACCATTTGGCAACATACTTGTTTTATAAAATAACCTTGGCTATTTCCCTGGTGTTCTATGCTCTAGATTGCATTATGTAGTATCGTTGGGATTAACTGGTTGTTGAGGATTTTCTAGATTTTTCCTTTGAAACCATCTGGGCCTGGGGGTGTGTGTGTGTGTGTTGTTTTTTGATGAGTTTCTCTATTTTCTCCAATGGAAATCCCTCTGTTTTCCTCTCTTTCATGGGATCAGTTTTGGAAAGTATATTTTCGTCAGAAATCATCTATTTCATCTAGGCTTTCCAAATTTATTTGCTTAGAAGTTTGCAAAGTAGTTGCTTATGATTTTTGAAAATTTTTTCTGTTTTAAATAAACTAATTGTATCTCCCACTGAATAGCCTGAATTCCTCAGTTTGAAAATATTAAATGACTAGTTTTAAATTTTTTATGTAAGGGCATTAAGAAGAGTTATAATTGTAAGTTATAATGATTGGTCTTTATGGAAAGATAGTAGCAGGAACTGTTAAAGAGAGGCCAGGCACAGATGGTGTTTGTGTGTTTTGCACTTTCTTACGGCGATTTACCCTTTTGGCAAATATTTGACTTGTTAGGCATAAAGCCTGGATGGTATGAGTTATCAGAACAGTTAAGTAATTTGAAGATAATTATTACAGATAGAGAAATAATTAAAATATTTCTTGAGGAAAAAAGTAAATATAATAATTTTATGGATGTGTTCGAAATTGTGAATTGTTTTTAGGAAAAATATGATAGCAGATTGGCATTGGTTTGAATGTCATCAAAACTTTCTCTTTTTTTTTTTTTTAGAAAAATAACCACAGCTGATGTAAATGAAAAGAATCTCCTCAGTTGTTGCAAAAATCAGTGCCCTAGAGAGGTAAGCTTTAATAGAACCTTTTAAATTGTGTTCCTTGGGCAGTGTTCTCTTGGATTTTCTTTTTTCTTGCTTGGTTGTCTTATTTCAGATCTTTTCTGGATCCACATTCTAGTGGAATGTGATTCATGTCTATGTACATGTGATGCATAAGGTTCTAGTAGATGCACTTCGTGTTATGAAATTTGGGGATGTTAGAACTAGGAATGACCCTTTGAAGATTTTTTTTATAAGAAAGTAATCTTAAAGATAGCTTACATACCTTACATAATAAAATATTGACCTAATGCTTATCCCCCAAAATGTGATTCAGACTTAAAATAGAAATAGATTGAGAACTATGTGGGTCATAAGCAGTTAGACAGTAAATCCATTAGGTTATTTAAAAAGTGAGCGTGTGTGTACTCGTGTGTGTGTACTCCTGCCATGTGCGTGCCTCTGTGGTGGGACAGTGTGGGAGGACAGACGTGCACACCCACAGCTTTGAAGGTGATGTCGTAGGAGATACCTCTGTTCATTTTCATTGTGGCTTTTGGTGCTGGTGCCGTTCAGATTGTTGACTCTTTCGTTGCTGTATCAAATTAATGAATATAAAGCATTCATATATAAAGTTGTGTTTTTAAAGATTCTGATGCTTTAATAAATGTATTCAAACTTAAAGTATGAAAAGTGGTTTGAAAAACTCCTGCGGAGTAAAAAGGTAAAAACTCACTAGTGATATATCCTGGCAGTAATTTGAGAAACCAAAGTTAGTCCATCTGTATTTGGTCAGTCTGAAAGGGAGCATGCTCCTTCTTTTGTTGTTGTTGGGTTGGGACAGTGACAATTGTTTGATTTGGGTAGACATTTAAAAAAGAATCCTTTTGACTTAGAGATGTACTAAATAGATGTACTAATTTTCTTTAAATTCTTTATGTACTTCTCTGTTTCTGATCCTATTTAGAGTCAGGAAGAGATGACAGCTAAGTCTTAAATATACTAATCAGTCTTTGATTAAGTATAAAACAAGAATCAATGCATTATATACCTTTTTGTTAACAATATTTTCTTTTAACTAAAGCTTTGGACCACTTTTTATGGATTTCAGTTTAAGAACATCAATAGTTAGAAATTGAACTTAAAAGTTTTAAAAATATGTAAGATTATTAAAAAAGAAGCCATTTGAAGCAATAAATGATTATTTTAGTAATCCTGTTGTGGGATGACTATGCAAACTACCATCTCTCCCTTTCAAGTGCTCAGATTTCTGGGAGAAAAAATGTGTTGGCTCACCTGGAGTCCAGGGACTTCTGGGCACAGGCAGCCATAGGGGGGGAACTAGAACAGGGAGCATAGCATGGCTGGGCTACTGGGGGCATTGTGCTGAACAGGCAGCCATCTCAAGTTATGTCTTCTACAGCTTTTACCAGCACCGGATGTGGAAAGGCAAGGAGATTCATGGAGTAGGGGTTAGGTGAGGTGGCAGGGTCAAATGAAAGATTTAGAAAAAAGAGATACTTGTATTTTGAAGGCAGAAGACTCAGCCAGAGAAAGGACTTTCAAGATGTCAGTGAAATTGTGAAGAGTGAGCGTGAGGTATTTTAGGAGGCAGAAAGATACAGCATCAAGACCAGTTATTTCATCAATCCCCAACCCGCTGGAGGGATAGAACACTGGCCAGTGAAAGGCCACACTGCAGCCATGATTCTGTGTCTTTTCAAAAAGATCTTTATTCCCGTATGCTTCCCTGTTCACTTTCCCCTTTGGAATCACTGACTTAAAGTTGAAGTAGAGTGGTAAGTTACTTTTATAGAGAAGATGACTGGCGAAATTATCTCAGAGATTAAGGAAAGAACAAGAGGATATAGAGACGTATGAGGGCAAGAGGTGGTAGCTGGCGAGCTAATGCCTGATATTTGTCTTCTTTATGAAGCCAGGCCAGAGGCACTGGCAGGAACTCACTGAGAGTGAAGTGAAGGAATACAAAGGTTTGAAAAACCACTGTGGGGCAAGTGTTTGATAGTGAATAAATATTGGGCCTGGTAAGCAGTGTTCAGGGCCTAGTATTAACTGTAGGGAGAGACAAAACTGAAGTGGTTCAGGAATGCCTAGTGTGGAAATCATTCCAGCAGTATTCTTCCCTGTGGCAGGATTAGTGGAAATACACAGTGTGAGTGGTCTGAATTTAGTTTTAGTGTGAATGCCTAGGCTGAAAATTAAAGAACAGGAAACCTAGTTGCATACTAGAGAGAGACTAAAGACAATGGAAAAGGATTCTGAATTTCTTCGAGTTGGTAGAGTCAGTAATTTGAAAGATCAGTCTGATGAATCATAGAGATCAGAAATTAGAGAATTTGAATGTTTATTAAGGTGTCCACTATTTGCAAAGTATCTTTGTTAGGGAGTATGAGATGAGAGACACAAAAAAATATAGATGTTTCTCGACTTACGATGGGGTTGCGTCCCGATAAACCCATCATAATGTTGAAAATCCCAAATTGAACCATCATAAATTGGGATTGTCTGTGTGAGACCATTGCCCTCTACTAACTTATAATAACTTTTATTATAATAGCTAAACACAAGTATACTGAACACACTTAATCCTCACAATAACTTTATAAAGTATTTATAAAATATTACTCTTCACAGTTTTGCATATGAAGCACAAAAAAGTGACTTGCTTAAGGTCCCACAGTTAGTTAAGAAGGAATCTAGAATTCAGTTCTAGGTAGTCTGACTTTGGAATTTAATCTCTAACTAAGAGTGTATTTTATTTACATTCAGAAATATACAAAATGCCTAAAATATTTTTTTTTTGGTAACAGTTGACAATATAAACAATGTCACAGCAGTTTAGAAATAGATTTCTTACATAACTACTACTTATTTAAATGTAGGCAAATTTATGCTCTTATGATGATTTAAGCCATGTCTCAAAGTATTGATAAAATTTGAATAGACAGAAAGAAACAATGTTTCATCTGAAAGCTCGACTGGGATAGGAAGATAGTAAATAATTCACGACAAGGAGTTCATAGACATCATGGCAATTAGTGAGTGGCTTTGGCTACCTAAATACTATGTTTTAATATTAATATGTAGTGGCAAGAGTAAATGTTTGGTAGTAAAAAGCTCAGCAGTTGTGACACAGTACAGTGTCTTAAGGACGAGGAAGTTTTCTTTCTTTCTCACAACAGTTCGGGGAAGGTAGATGTATCACTGAGCTCCGGGTGTCCATCCACGAATCCAGGTTCCAGCAGCTCTGCTCTCTTTAGCACGTGGTTTCCGTTATTGCTCCAGCTGTCTTCATTTTCTAGCCCAGGGGGAAGAAAAGAACTTGCAGTGATCTAAGGCACAAGTCACTTACACTTGCTTACATTCTACTGGCCAGAACTGAGTCACACGGCTACAGCTAGTTCCACGGGTGGCTCTAAGATGTACTCTTGGAGTAGGGCTGGGGAGAATATTTAAAAGTTTTGTATAATTAAAGTAATTTATATCTGAAAGAAAAATAGTTGACAGATTAGCCCATTAGCCAGGATTGATTGACCCTGTGTGTGGTGGACTCTTTCTTAAGATAGTTGCTGGGGTGTGGGGGGAGGTAGAGTATGACCAAATTGTAAATATGTAATTGCTTTATGTTTTTTTTATTTAAGCTTCCCTGTGGTCATAGATGCAAAGAGATGTGTCATCCTGGTGAATGTCCCTTTAATTGTAACCAGAAAGTAAAACTTAGATGTCCTTGTAAAAGAATAAAAAAGGTAAATATTTTAAGTTATTGAAAATACTTTGCTATGTAAGTTGTTTTTGTTTTGTTTGGTTTGGTATGTGTGTTCTGGTAGTTCTTTGGTTTTATTTTTGCCCTCTAATTTTAAGATTTTATTTCATAGACTTTTTTATTATTAGAATAAGCCTACCAATGTCTATAAATGCTTATTTTAAAAATCAGCTTTGGTTATTTAGTTTTCTGTAACTTAATAACAGAAGAAAGATTGTTTTATGTTGAGACCAAACTCAGTGCCCTTTTTTGGATAAAGTCAGTGTGCTCTGGATTTGAGGTCTAAACAAGGAACACAATGTGAGTGATAAAGTGAGTCGCGTGGTTTAAGAAATTGTCTGGAATTAACCTCTGTTGCTCTTATTTATGAAACCTTTTTGCCATCAGTATTGTCCTTTGAAAATTTTGCCTTAAAAAGGCCTTAAGTGTACAGCCTTATAAAATAAAATAACATTAAACTTGGAAAGAATTCATTTTAAAATAAAGTAATGATAGCCAAGGAGTAAACAAGTGAAAACTAATGATTGGAAGGCCCAATGGAAACAAACTATATACCATTAAACAGAACTTATTTATGAAGGAAAATATGGTGGCCTGGTCTTTTTTTCCATTCCCATTTTCCTTGACCATCCTGTTGGCAAAGTTGACTCCTTTGAAACTAAGTTTTTTGACCTCTGATTATCCTTATCTCAGTTACAGTTGTAACTCATTTTGTTCTTCATATTCCTGTGCTTATTCCCTAAAGCTAGTATCCTTTTTCTTCTCTCTAAATTTACTCATTTATTGAGATATTCATTTAGGATCTTTTATAGGTCCTTTGCTCTTCATTTATTTTTCAGAGTTCCTGGTGTATTTTCCTGGGGTGGCTAACTTCCGAATTTACATTTGTAGGCCTGACTTCCTAGAGACTGGAATCTGTACATTTTAGATATTTAAATTGACCACCTTTATGTGAAAATCAATAGTCAAGCCACTTTTAATCTGAGATGTGTCTGAAATTTTCTTTGAAATCTCATGTCTTATCCAAGTGCCTTTTGAAACCCATTAGTTCTTTGGAACAACTCTTTCCTAGGCCTTAGCAAAACTTCATACTGATTTCCTTACCTCTGATAATGCTACCCAGCCGGTCTAAACTCTTCAGTGATTCTTCATCCTAGAGATAGTGCAGGTTTAGAACACTTCCATTACCCAGAAAGCTCTGTGGGACAGCACTGCTCTAGAACATTGTATTCCCTGGAAACTTTAGAAGAATAACAAGAAACAATAAAGAAAAATAAAGAATAAAAATAAAATTAGAGCTAAGTCCAATAGTGCCACTTAGTAAATAGTGGGTTATTTTAATTTTCTGGAATTCACTTAATAAAGGAAGTAATCACTGTTTGAAGTAGATATTTAATGCTTACAACCATATCATCATTAAAAATGAATGAACATGACTGTTAAATAATATGACCTTAAACTGTTAGATAAATTTTGCTTTTTTATGGTGTATGGTTACGACGTTGAGGGAAAGATCATTTAAAATTTGAAATCTGGGTTATTTGTAGGAATTGCAATGTAATAAAGTACGTGAAAATCAGGTTTCAATAGAATGTGATACAACATGCAAAGAAATGAAGCGGAAAGCATCTGAGGTAATGTCTCATTAAATATCATTTTTAATGTGCCAATAGCCTTTCCCTACTTATTTATGGGTTTATTGAAAACAACCTGAAATCTCTTTGCTTTTGTAATTAAAGCCTAGCTTTATAGGCCGATTTTGAATCCTAGGGTGCATTATATTGCCTACCATGTAACTAGGCTTTTTGTCCTCTGTACCAGGGATGAAGTCGTTCGCTTTAATGTTAGCATAAGCCTCCTGAAAATTAAGTTAAAATAATACAGAAATAAGATATTGGAATTCTTTGTTGTTTGTGCCACAAAAATCCTTTTAATAAAAGGATTTGTTCTGTAAACTTAAAAGGCTGCATTTAACGATCTAGTAATAGAAGGCCACATGTGGCCTTAAGGCTGCAAGTTCCCTACCAAGTGTCTTGGTGAAACTTCTCAATATAACATTTACATTTCTTTAAATGATTTCAAATATAAAGCTCCTTAAAGTTGCTATGGGTGTAGTGGAGCCTGGATGAGAAGATGTTAAATTCTATATAAAATTTGGTAGACTGGGCATGGTGGCTCATGCCTGTAATCGTAGCACTTTGGGAGGCCAAGGCAGGAGGATTGCTTGAGCCCAGGAGTTCAAAGTTGCAGTGAACTATGACGATGCCACTGTACTCTAGCCCAAGCAACAGAGCGAGATCCTGTCTCAAAAAAGAAAAGAAAAGAAAAAATTAAAAATTGATGATTAAATTGTTAATTTACTTTTAAATGTATATAAACAGATAAAGGAAGCAGAAGCCAAAGCTGCTCTTGAAGAGGAAAAGCGAAGACAACAGGTAATTAAACAAAATGCCCTGATTTATGTCTCTCGGCTTCATTGTTAGTTTTGTGCAAACACAGGTATATTCCAAGTTCAAACTAGGGCTAGTCAACTCTATTCTAAACTGAAAATTACAGTTCCTATAAAACAACAACGAGCCATCCACTTACTTCACTCCAGGTATACTGAAACTCTGAGAAGGCATGAGATCTCATATATTCTCAAATATTTTGTATATTCCCAATTTACTTCCTTGCCAATTTCATCTGTTCTCTACTCATGAGAGTTTTAACTCCTGTTTTGGTGGAGTGGGAAGGAGGGTGTTGTCATTGTTGTAAGACATCTGGAGCCTCTGTCTTTACTCAGGTCAGAGTATTCTTCTGTTTTACTGAGTTGTAGATCGTCTGTAACAAATATATTTGGTTTATTAACCAATATATCTGTTTTAATAATACATTCCCTTATTTCTCTATTAGATCCTTAAATGCAGGATTATCTGTTCTTCGTTATTACCTAAGATAACACGTACATTCCTGATACCCTCTGTTTGCTCACAGTATTTACTGTGTTGATAGTATACTTCAAAGAGTAGCTTAACATTGTGATAGTAATGTATAATTATTTTATTTGTCAGTTTGCATTCTGAGATGCTGTATACTTATCAAGCAGATTGTATTATATGCTAAACTACTGCTGTTATGGATGAGGAAATAGAAACTTCCATGACTTGTGAGGAGATTTAGAAACAATTCATGTAGCAAATAAAGGTTAGCCAAGATGACCTGGTATTTTATGGTTTTATTAACTTGATTTGCCTAATATCCTCAAAGTAAGTTATCCAGCTAATATAGTAGAACATAGGTTGGCTGGAATCCTGGGAGATTAAATTATTAAGAATACTTTTGGGGGTTTCCTCTCCACCCCTTCCCCTACCTTTTTACATACCATTATGAATAAAAATCTTAAATATATTCCACTGATTCTTTAACCAGAATACAGTTGGCCCTCCACATCTGTAGATTCAAAATCTGCCTATTCAGTCAACCAAGGATGGAAAATATTTGGGGAAAAAAATTTTTTTAAAAACAACAATAAAAATAATATAAATAAAAAATATAGTAAAATAACTATTTACATAGCATTTACATTATATTAAGTATTATAATAAGTAACCTAGAGATGATTTGAAGTATACAGGAAGTTATATGCAAATGCTATATCATTTGTGTAAGGGACTTGGACATTGTGGATTTTGGTATCCTGGGGGTATCTGGGAACCAATCCCCACGGGATACTAGGGATAACTTGGGACATAATGTATACTTTAATGACTGTGACTCATCATGTAAGCATCAGTTATTTTACTATATCAGTGGTCCTCAAGTTTGGCTGCTTTTAAGATATTTTGACTTTTTCTATATACAACAGCCAACCACTTGGGAGATTCTGACATTTTGGCTCATTGAAGAATGCTACTTTGTATTTAAACTAAGGATATCATTTGGTCTTTTTCAAGTGTGGTTTATGGCCACAGGAATAGATACACTAAATGAAGTTTACATTTCCTTCTATTAAGTAAACATTTGCAGAGTCTTACATGAATATTATATATATTTTTCAGTTAATAACTATGCACTATAGTGTATTATATTACATTATCATGTATAAAAGTTTAATAAGTAAGTTCTTAGCAGTAGGATAGAAATCCACATTTGATAATGGATGTAATTCAGTTATTCTTTTTTAGAACCGGTTTCTAATTTTTCTTTTTAAACTAGTCATTTTGATTTAAAGGATGAAGTATTTTTTCCCTTGAAGAATTTTTACTGTATGTTTTTAAATGTATGTGATAAAGAGAAGAATCAAGTTCTCTTACTTGAATTTCTTCTTGATAAGCCACTAATGTTTATTGCTCACATTGTAAAAAACTAGAATTATAGGTATCTTTATTCTAACTAGGTCTGTCTTAGCACTTGCTAGAAGCTATATAGAACCCTGGTTCTATAATGATGGTGTTGAAGTATATTGGTGTTGAAGTATAAAACTGATGCCTATATTTTAGGGTACCCTGATTTAATCAGACATTTAATATTTAGATTTAAAGTAAGACCTACAGTTTGAAATAATCTCTTTGATTATGCTTCAGTTCCCTTTCTGCTTACCTAAACTCTGAATTTGTTGAATATAATTAGTAGTGGAGAGAAGGTTTTTTAAAAAAGTCAAATTAACATATTTATTATATGCCATTACTATTAAAACATTTCCCAAATTGATTTGAAACTTTTCATTTGAATAAAAATAAATGCATATATTGAATTTAATAAAAATGATATTGTTTTGATTTAGGCTGAACTGGAGGCTTTTGAAAACAGACTGAAGGGTCGTCGGAAGAAGAACAGGAAAAGAGATGAAGTGGCAGTTGAGCTGTCGCTATGGCAAAAATATAAATATTATCTCCTTTCAGTGTGTGGAGTTTCGGTCGCAATGTTTGCATGGTACATCACCTATGATATGGATTAAAAAATGTTTTGATCTCTTAATATACCTCAGATTGGATTTAGTTAAATTGTTAAATTTGGAATATTAGAAAATGTATATTGTAGAACATGATGTATATTCACACATCCATCTCTGTATTCTCTCCCAGCTGTTGTTAGAAGGACAGAATGCTGAGCTTTATCCTAATTAGTGTATTAGAAAGGGCAGTGTGACACTGTATCAAGTAAAAGCATGACAGAAATTATAAAATATTTCACAAGGCTTAGCTAGTAGCAGAGTAACATGTTTGTTGTTCATTGGACTTCATTGCATCAACTTAGTTGTTTCATTGAGTATTTCAAACCAATTTGTTTTTTTTTTTTATAAAATTTAGATGAAACTGAGCCATATGTGTAGTAAGAGGAATATTTCTCAATGCTTTGGTTACTTATTAAAGAGTACTTTTCTTGATCATGTAACTTTGTACTTTTTCAAAAAAAGCGATTCTCTAAAAGACCTCTTAAATTGTAACATGAATCTATATAATTAGATTCCAAAAGTCAGTTTATTAGTGAGGATTTTCTTCAGTCCCTGAAATAAATTTCATGTGGTATGTTTCCCAAGAGTGTAGTTGTTTTCAACAAATGCCAGGTTAGATTCCTCACATGTGGCTGTTTCTTATGTAAGAAGCTTTTAACTAAAGTTGACATGTTTTATAAACTTGTGTCTTTCTAAAACAATAATAAAAGGAAAATCAATATTTATCAACAATATGTGCTAAGCACAGGGTTATGAGCTTTATGTACATTATTCTCATTTCTTCTTACCACAATCCTAAAGAGATTTAAGCTGGAAATAATCAGCTCTTATAAAAACAAACTGATAGAGAAATATTAGTAAGTCAAATGTCTCCGAATTATAATTCATTTTAAATAGTTTTGCTATTTTTGTATGATTAATGTTTCATTAAAAATTTTTCATGCCAAATTTACAATCTAGAATATTTATTAATATCTAAAATATCTAGGAGCCTATAATTTTAGGTTAGGCATTAGTATCAGTGTACAAAACTCTAATATTTGATGCAGAACACAGTAGTTGATAGATACTAAAAAGTATCTAAAAAGTGGTAGAAGTGTGTTTTAAACAGGAGTAGAAAGGATTTAAAAATTTTGCTGGATTTAACTCAAAATTTTTTAGTGTCATAATCTTTAATTAAGTGTTGGCTGGTATCCAGAATTGAAGGACAGTCATTCCTTTCTCTATGGCTTTGTTTGGATTTTAGATTTTTTTTACCTTTCCCAATGGTAGAGTTGTAGGGTTGACATTTCTGAAACTCTAAATCAGATCAGCTACACTCAGGTTATTACCTGCTGTAACTAAAGTTGATTCTAAGGAACATAAACAACCAGGTGTCTATGTGGGAAGTCATTCTCACGTATTTCAGAATCTTAGCCTATTAAGCCTGAAGCCTAGTTCACGTCTGTTGTTTGCTGGGCTTCTGTACTTACTAAGGTTTTTCTTTTTTCTTTTTTTTCCCCCAATTTGTGGGGAAGAATTTAGGAGCAGAAAGAGACTGAATGATAAGTTAATAAATTTTTTATTCGTTTGGCTAGCTCAGAGCTTAATTTACTCAAAGTCACAACTATTTCTTCATTTATTCAGTCAACAGGTATGTTTCCTATATGACAGGAACGTTCTAGGCAACGGAGAAAACGGTGATCTTTCAGGTTGCAGCTAAGGAAGAGAAGAGAGCAGCCAGGAAACAGACACACAGAAAATAAACATAAGCTTATGCGCGATAAGTGGGGTGAAAAACAGAGAAGTGGTGTAGAAATTGGTGGGGCAGGGGTGAAGAGGCATTGGCTAATTCAGCATGGGGAAGTCCCTAAGTTTGGGAGGTGCGTGGCACCACTGAGGAGCAGAGAGAAGGGCTGGTGTTGCTGGCGTCTGATGATTGAAATTGAGGGGGGCTGTGTCCAGGCCAGTTCATACAGTGCTTGCTAGACCAGGGTGAGGCATTTGAGGTTCATCCAGGTTGCAGTGGACTATATGGGAGGGTTTTAAGCAGGGAAGACTTTTTTTTTTTTTAAGACTGCTGGCTGCTGTGTGGAGAAAAGACGCAAGCAGCCACGGGGCAGGGGAGGGAGATGAGTTGGGGGGCAGTCCAGGCTAGAGTGCTGGGGGTGCTGTGATTCAAGGCTCCAGTTCCCAGGGCTCCCATTGCCCTGACCGGGGCACAAGGACGCCGCAGGAACTGCTTGCATGAACAGCGGAAGTGGAATGAACGAAACAGGGCAGAGGAGCTAAGTGCATTCTTTAAGGTCAAAATGAAGTTAAATTTTATCTAAATGCTTACACTGATTTGTTCTGAGGGAAATAAAGTAGTGCATATTGTCCTTGTTGCTTCAATCTAAGGCGATGAAAGGAGGAATGGAAAAAGTTACCAAATAGCTGCTAAAAATGGCAGATAAAATCGCAAATGTAATGGTCTTATTTTCCTACTTTGTGACATTAACAAAGTTTATCAGCTTACTATTTGAAATTTGTGGGACATATATTGAAAGCTTTTAGATTTTTCAGTTGAAACACTTTTAGAGATTGACCAACACCTAGTATTTGTATTTCAATTAATTTCACTATTCACATCTAAATTCAATTCAAGCAGACTCAAATAGGCATGATTGTTACTGAAATTGCCAAAGGAACTCTATTGAAGCAAAATGTTGAAAACATTTGCTTCCTGTAAAGAAGTCTATGATGCTTGGACTTCATGGCTGTTAATGTTAAAAATTTTAAACACAAATATCTGTGGTAGTGTTTAGAGAGAGATTACCTATAAGAATTTTTTGACTTTTGCTGTTACTTCAAATGCCTCATACCAGAAACAAACTTCATTTGGAAATAGATATAATATTTAAGACAAAATATAGAGAGATCGATTTTAAAGTGTTCCAATTTCCTTCAAGAAATATTTTTTTCTTTGCCTAGATGCCTGGCAGAGTGAGACATAGAAGACCCTGCCCTCACTGTGCATGTAATCTGTGTTGTGGGCCCCTCCACCTAAACAAACAGCTAAGGATTAAGCCAGGTTAAGCAGAGTAGCAAAGAAGGGTCACCCATGTGGGCATCTGGCTCATTGCCAAGAGTGACTTTGAGCTTCAGGTCTTGGGGTGCTTGGGCTTCATCCAGCCCTTCCTAATCAAGATTATTAAAACAGTGAGAGATACTACACTCTGATCTCCAAAAGAACACAGGATTAGTTGGGGGTTGAACCAAGATTACTAGAGGTGCAGCAGGAGCCAAACTAGTTTGTACTGAGCTAAAACTGTCACCAGGTATAAGGCAGTATAGGGGGAAAGTTGGAAAAAGAACCTGTGAAGACCCAGGTGATCCCAGCTGTTATGTCTGCCTGTCCTTGGGTATTTGGAAGTGAGGCAGATGCCTTAGCGCTAGAGCTAGAGTTTCGAATAAAACAGTTCTATTGGCCGGGCGCGGTGGCTTACACCTGTAATCCTAGCACTCTGGGAGGCCGAGGTGGGAGGATAGCTCAAGGTC
>VBSM01003198.1:3723642-3740203 GCA_008086735.1 Cheirogaleus medius | reverse complement strand
AAAAAAGAAAAACAGTTCTATCTCTTCTCTGGGTGTGGAAGTTCCCCCCTAACTAAATGGCACTGATTAGACCACCCTAAACCTTGAGTCTTAGGGTCTGCCTATGAGCTTGGCCAGCTTCACAGAGTGAGGAAGACGCAGAGTGCTGGCTACTACCTCCTAGAATTTGGGAGTGGTGGGAGGAACGGAGAGACCCTCTGCTTTCCAACGACTTAAGAGACAAGAAAGACCAGGTATCCATCTGGGAAGCCATTTTCATATATTTTAGAATCTTGGTATATTGAGCAAATACAGATCTATTGTTTGCTGAGCTGCTGTGCTGCTAAGTTTTCTTTCCAGTTAGTCTTGGGTCATGTGTTAATTAATGGTGCTGTGAAGAAATATCTCCTAGAAATCGATTCATCAAAAAGCCTGTTTTGAAGTGAGGCCTGTCACTTTTTGCACATGTGACAGGTCACTGTCATCAAAGGGATACTACCCCTGGCAGGACGAGGCGGGCCCAAGTACGCTGGGCCAAGGTAGGGGCATTTCAGCAGTCAAATTGCTGTGTGAGCCCCCCCCCCACGCCCATAGCACTGGGTGTGAGTGCTAAAAATAAAAATCCATTGAAATTTTTTATGATGCCAGTTCTCATTATCTTCTTTCTAGTGACCATTGTATATCAGTGTAAAGGATTGATATCCCAGAAATGTTATGTACAACAAACAGAACGTCTCCATAAGTTACTTTCGTCATACACTGAATGTTTAAGTGGCCTAGAATATATTAATATTATGATACATATATGCCCTACCTAAATAGGGTAGCTAAGTAAACTACCTTTTCAGTTAAGTAAACACTCCCTTCTCTGAAATAGGTAGATTTCCAGTTTGCCTGCTTCTTGCTATTTTTAAATTTTATTTTACCTTAAAGGCTTTGAGATCATGCTATCTCAGCTAAAACTCGTACATTCTAATTTCCCAAAGCCATTCCCACACTATCTGCAAGTATTTTTCCATAGTTTACGTATGTGTGTATCTGGATAATGTAACTATTCCACTAGACTAAAAGTGTAGTGAGGGCAGGAACTCCATTTCGTTCATCTGGCAGCTAGCAAACCCTAAATGAGTATTAGTTGAATGAATAGCCAAACAGATAAATCTCGAGGTAGCATTATCTATTTTAGCCACTGCTTACCTATCATCATCCTAAGATGCTGCCTGCTTCTCTAAGATCTCGAACTTTCTTGTTCTCAAATTGCATTCAGTTGTAGTACTAAGCACTAGTTTGCAGCGTGATATGAGACCAAAGTTTGCTTGGTAAAATCACCCTTTCCCGATGCATGTTCACTACTTTTAATTTTTCCATAAATCTCTTTAAGGTGTGTGTGTGTGTGTTTCCTTTTAAATTATCTAACTGGTTGGATGTATGCTTGAAATGCTAGACAATTAAAATTTCAATAGGCTGGAAGTGTTTCTTTTTGTAAAATGAAAGTATTTTAAGAAACTAGATGATGGTTGTCACTTTAAGTTGAAATGCAAATGTAGCTACTTTTTTTTTTAAAGGAATAATTCAAATAAATCATTGAAGATCACTGAGCCCACTGCATATCCAAACTAGTTTGACTACTTTATAAGACTTCTAATAGTTTTATGATTCCTGACATTATAAAAGTTTGTTACAAAGAACATAAAAATAGATGTTTACCCACATTTTTTATGGCATTTCCCTCATGCAAAGAGCGTCTCAAGTATTCACTCTGGTAACTAGAGCTGGTTGGGTTTTCTTGCTACAAGGAAGTTTAAGGAATGCTTATTCTACACCGTCAGTGCAATGAGCTTTCGTTCTCAGAGGAGCACAAGATAGCAGTGGAGAAGAGTGAGGGAGACTGATCTAGCTTGGCCATCTCAAATCCATGGATTACTTTAACTTCATAGTTCCTGTAGCACCTCCACCAGAGGGCAGAAACTCACGCTTGGCTTCAGAATGCCTGCAGAAACCTTGGCAATTGAATTCACTTCTCATTTTATGGACTAATTTAACTGCAGCCCAGAAAGTCTGTGTGCTTTGCTCACAGTGGAGCTGGCAGATGACTCTCCTAGGCCCTTGATTTCCAGGCTGGTGCTGCATTTTAATAGGAACAGTCGTGAAATCACACCACCCCCAGGGAATCCCAGCCCAGGTACTTGCCGGCTGTCTAACCCTAGGCTAGTTACTTCAACTCCCTAAATCTGCTTTCTCCTCTCTAAAACAGTGATGGTGATAGCACCTGCCACAAAGTGGTTGGTAGAACTAACAGAGAGAATGCATGTAAAGTGCTTATTAGTACAACTCCTACCACACGGTAAGGGCTTAATTTTTGTGAAGTATGATAAATTGCTCAGCAACAGGATTCTGGGTCTGATGTTAGAATAACACGAAATCAGTGTTTCAACCATTTTACTATACTTATGCAACATTTTCTACATTCGGATCTAATCTCAGAAACAAAATACTGATCCTCCCCCCACCTCTGGTTTTGCAAATGTGTATCTTTTTTTCCAGCAATAACGTCCAAGAAACAGGTGCCTGATGCTATTTTGTTGACTATACGTGTCCTTCTCTAAATAATGGAGATGAAATTTTTTTTTTCAATAATCTCACGAGTAATTCTTGAAATTTCCATGACGATCTTCATAGAAATTAGCTGAAAAATCATTTCTAAGAAAAACTCAATGAAGTCTTTTTCATTCTCTTGAGCTTCTCGAATGGTAGCATCCTCTTGGCAGTGGTGAATACCTCCAACACCCTCCTTCCCGCTGCCTTAGGAAAGTGGCCGCTTGTGAAAGACAACCACAGGGATTTGTTGCCCCTCTGCTTCGGCCTGTGGGTGCTCTTGGCAGGCATCAGGCCGGAAGTTTCTGGAAGCAGGCTGGGTTCCTCTGTCCCTGCCGCCTCGGCAAAGACCCAGGCAGCCTTCTAAAAGCCGTTTCTTCACTAAACACCCACCAGAAGGCAAGTTTCCACTGGCCTAATGCAAATAATGCTCACCTTTGAAACGCTAACTCTTTTTTTTTTTTTTTTTTTTTTTTTTAGATAAACCTGGTCTTTAATTGCCAATGCCTGCGGTTAATTTTTTACTTTTGATTGGCTACCCTCTGGCTCAAAGAAAAGGGTCTGGGATGTGATATGGAGAACTCGGAGAACTGTTACTCTCTTGCTCCCAACCCGAGCTGGGTCGCCCCGTCCTCGCTGCTGCCGTCGCGGAGAGCAAGGGCACGAGGGTCGCCGGCGGACCCCGGGCTTTCCACTGGCGCCTGGAGGGTAACTTCTCCGAATGCGAAGAGGTGGGGACACGGAGGATCCGTCGTCAAGGGCCATGATGGGTGGGACCCAGACACGGGAAGGGAGGGAGGGGTCCGCGGGTGGGCTCTGCGGAGCAGACAAAATATGGGGCCCCTGTCCCTTGGAGTTGAACTTGGCTCTTCCTGAGCGAGGAGGAGGGCACCCGTAGTGCCTCCCCGGGGACACGCAGAGGAGAGAAAAGCGGCCAAGATAAGCGCGGACGGAGGCATAACGCGACATGCTCTCCGCGGAGCAGTCCCCTGCGCTCGGTCCCGAGGAGCAGCGCCGCCGCCGAGCCGGGGCCCCGAAGCGGGTAAGATCCACGGCGGACAGGTTGGGTGGCCTCTTCGTCCCGGTGAGTTCAGGGTCAGCCCCGCCCGCCCGCGGCCACCTCTCTCCCCGGCCGTCGGTGAGCTCCGGTTTCGCAGCCTCGCGCTCGGCGCCCCGCAGCCAGTCCCCGGGCGGCGCGCGGTCCTCCACCCGCGTCGCCCCGCATCCGGAACCCTCCCAGGGTCATGGGCAGGGTTTCCTCCAGCGTCCGAGTGGGCTCGGTCCGGAGACCCCGCTGTGCCGGCGAGGGGCGATGCCACCTCCCCTGCGGAGTCCCCTCTCCGCGCGCCGCGCTCCGCACACCCAGCGCGCTCGGATGCGCGCGGGCGCCGGTGCGGGCTGCACAGGGTGCGGCCGGGTCCAGCCCCTCGGGGACCCGCGGCTGGAAGGACCGCGCGGCAGCCTTGCCCGGCCCAGACGTAAGCCCCCGTCCCCGCCGCGCGCGCCTCGGTCCCGGTCCCTCTCACAGCCGGGACTCGCGCTCGGTCCCCCAGCGACCGGTTGGCGGGTGGCGGGGCTCATCGGCCCATCCTGAGTGTTGTCATCCCGGAACCCGCTCTCATGCAGAGTGCTGGAGACTCCGGGGTCCCCTCCGCGCAAACTTTCCGTCCGGCGGGCACCTGGCTAGGCACATGCGCGCCGGGCGCCGAGGGGCGCCGCTGCCGAGCTGCCGGGATTTGGCGGGCTCGGATCCAGCCCCGGGGAGGAACAGTGTCGCCCCTCGTTCAGGAAGGGACAGGAAGGGAAGGGCGCCACAGCCAGCCCCCAGTGGCCTGAGCCCCCCGGAACCGGGTCTCACTGGCGGCCGCCCTTCTCCCCGGGCGTCAAGAGGGCCCCGAAGCCTGCCGCCACCGCGAGGGTCCCGGCTGCGCCGCGTCGGGGACCGGGGACCGCTCGCTGCGGACAGACACCGCGGACCGGGCGCGCGGGAGGTCGGCAGGGGCCTGTTGGGACTCAGTTTCCCCTCAGCCCCGGCGCCGGGCGCCCCGCACCTGGTGCCACCCGCTCGGGACCAGTGGGCGGCAGTATGGGCGCTTTCTGCAGGGCTTCGCGTTCCCGGGACCGAGCCCCGGGCGATCCGGGCCACGGACGCAGCAGGGACGGGCATTCATTCCTGGGGAAGCCGCCCCTGCAATTCAGAAAGCAGAGTTTCCTCCCGCGGGAAACTTCTGAGAAGCCCGTCCGCGGACCCTCCCTCCCTGCACGCCCGTCGCTGGGGCCCGCCCATAACAACCCTCAACGCCAGACTCCCCGTGTCCCCAACCCTTTGCATTCGAAGAAGTTATTCTTGGGGAGCAAATGGAAAGCCGAGGGTCTGCGGAGCCCGGGATTTTCACTCTCTGAAGCCTGTCCTTTCACATCTCCATGCTCGGTTCCTCGTGTTCCCTCTTTCCCTTCCTTCCAGCATCCTTCAACACAAAGACTCGCTGTCATAGGGTTTCTGAGTGTCTCTGCTGCTGGGGTAATGGGGATTTCCTGAGTACCAGGCTGGCTGTGGCGCAGAATTGTTGCTGAATGGGTTGAAGGGGGAAAGATTTATTTAGCATGCCTCTCAATAAGTTATGCAGGAGGGACGCATTCATGCAGCCTGTTTGCACCATCGCATCCTGGCGTTCCACTTTGCCAGGCCAAATGGAAAATGGGGCTGGCTGGCTAAGGGACGAGATCCACAGGAACCCATAGACCTACTTGTTCCGCAGAATCTACACACAAGCACGCGCACACACACTTTGTGTTTCAGGACTGTTCAGAGAGGGCGGACGTGGAAGAAACCTTAAGACTGAAAGGTACAAAGGTGATGTGGCTTGGTAGGAGGAGTCTGGGCTTTGGTGTCAGACCTCCGACTTTGCCCCCTAAAAACTGCAAGTCTCCAGGCAGGTCAAACAGTCTTCTTGCCAATCCTCAGTTTCCCTGATCAGAAAATGGGGATGATACTACTGACCACCTGTAAGGATTAAGGAAATAAATATGTACTAGAAATACTGTATATGATAGTTGTATATTCTAATGAAGTCTCCCTATTTTTTTTTTAAATACTACTTTATTGAGGTATTGCCATAGAAAAAAACCTGTATGTATTTAATATATACAAGTTGATGAGTTTGGAGATAAGGTACATCTGTGAAACCATCACCACAATCAATGTTGTAAATCTATCCATCACCTCCAAAAGTTTCCTTCTGCCTTCTTTATTATTGTTGTTATTATTTTGCTATAAGGACAGTTAACATAAGATCTACCCTCTTAACAAATTTTTACATGTACACTATAGTATTAACTATGTGACTATGCTGAGTAGTAGATTTTTAGGACGTATTCATCTTGCATTACTGAAACTTTATGCCCTTTGTCCAATGTCTCCCTATTTCCCTCTCTCCTGAGCAACCACTATTCTTCTCTCTGCTTCTGTGAGTTTGACTATTTTAGATTCTTCATATCAATGGGATCCTATAATATTTGTCCTTCTGTGTCAGGCTATTTCACATAGCATAACATCCCCCAGGTTCATCAGTGTTGTTGCAAATGGCAGGATTTTCTTCTTTGTTAAGGTCGAGTAATATTCCATCGTAGATACATACCACATTTTCTTTATCCATTCATCCATCGATGGGTATTTAGGCTGCTACCATGTCTTGGCTATTGTGAATGATGCTACAATGAACAAGGGAATTCAGATATCTTTTCCAGATTTTAATTTCCAGATTATTAGAGAGTACATTATTCCTTTGGTTTATATACCCAGAAATGGGATTGCTGGATCATATGGTAGTTTTATTTTCAAATTTTTTGAGGAACCTTCATACCGTTTTCCATAATGGTTACACCAATTTACATTCCCATCAGCAGTATATACGTGTTCCCTTTTCCTCACATCCAACACTTTTATCTTTTGTTTTTTTGATAATAGCCATCTTAACAGGTATGGGGTGATATCTCATTGTGGTTTTTATTTGCAGTTCCCTGATGATTAGTGAGGTTGAGTACCTTTTCAAATACCTACTGGCCACTTGTATATATTCTTTGGAGAAATGTCTATTCGGGTATTTTGCCCATTTTTGAGTCAGGTTATTTGCTTTTTTGGCTATTGAATTATAGGAGTTCCTTATATGTGTTGCATATTAACCCCTCATCGGATATCTAGTATTTTCTCCCATTCTGTAAGCTACCTTTTCATTTTGTTGATTGTTTCCTTTGCTGTGAAGAATCTTGTAGTTTAATGTAACTCCACTTGCTTCTTATTGCTTTTGTTGCTTATACTTTTGGTGTTATAACCAAGAAATTATTCCCAAGGTCCATGTCAAGATTTTCTTCTTTGTTTTCTTCTACGAGTTTTATAGTTTCAGGTCTTGTGTTTAAGCCTTTATTCCATTTTGACTTGCTGTTTATGCATGCTGAGATAAAGGTCAAATTTATTCTTTTGCATGTGGCTATCAAGTTTTCCCAACATCATTTGTTGAAGAGACTATCTTTTCCCTGTTTTGTATCCTTGGCACTCTTGTCAAAGATCAGATGACCATATATTTCTGGGCTCTCTGTTCTGTTTCATTGGTCCACGTGTCTGTTCTCATGCCAGTACCATACTGTTCTGATTACTGTAGCTTTGCATGTCCTTGCTTATGGGAGGCCACCAAGGAATTTCCTTAGTGAATGATCTGTGGGTCCAGTTCTTCATAGGTACCGTGTTTTTCTGAAAATAAGTCAGGGTCTTATATTTATTTTTCCTCAAGAAGACACCCTAGGGCTTATTTTCAGGGAATGTGTTATTTTCCCCTCAAAGCCTCAGCTTGCAGCACACACAGGATGGCCGGGACCTGACAGGGGGAGCCGACCTTGTTGGTGGGGCTGCCCGCACCTTTCCAGTCACTTCTGGGCTAGTAGCTGTCACGATGGGGCAGATGAGAAGGGCTGCTCGTCTTCTTTCCCGCTCCACGAGGAAATGCATGGGTTGTGCAGATGCGCTGCGTAGCCACGCCCATCACTAGGTCTTATTTTCGGGGTAGGGCTTCTATT
This sequence comes from Cheirogaleus medius, assembly GCA_008086735.1. Taxonomy (NCBI): domain Eukaryota; kingdom Metazoa; phylum Chordata; class Mammalia; order Primates; family Cheirogaleidae; genus Cheirogaleus; species Cheirogaleus medius. The sequence continues at coordinate 3,732,559 of VBSM01003198.1, read as the reverse complement.
GCGCACATGCTTAGAAATCCTGCTAGGGCTTATTTTATGGGTAGGTCTTATTTTTGGGGAAACACGGTACCTAAAGCCTTTACCTGCCTTTTGTATAAAGAGTTGGGGGGTGGTTCTGAGATTTTGTTTTTTCTTTGACAATGTGTTTTCTTTTGGGTCATATTGGGTTTAGGCCTCATCCTAACCCAGTATGACCTCATCCTAACTAATGACAAGTGCAAAGGCCCTATATCCAAGTAAGGACACATTCTGAGGTTCCAATGGACATGAATTTTTCAGGGACCCTATTCAAGCCAGAACAGATGCATAGCTAGGTAGTCCTTTCCCGCTCTCTATTTCTTACTCCTTTGGAGTATATTCTGTTTCTGGGGTTTTGCTAAATCTGCTTTAGAACAAGTATAGTCCTTAAAGTTTATCATTTTCACAGACAGACATTCATTGCACAGGTTGGGGGATTATATTCTGCTCATGAGAGCTTTCTACCTGGGTGTGGAGTCCGTGGGGCGACTCACCTTGGAATTGCCGAATCAGCTGCTCTTTCCCAAGCCTGTTGCTGTCCCCAGCCCTGTCTCCAGCCTTTTTCTCCACTCTGAAAGAGCCACTGTCATCCTGGAGCCCTGGCTGGTCTGTCTGCCTCATTCCTGAGCGTTCCGTGGCAGCATTTTCTCCGCTCTGAGCTCTACTGAAGGGTGCCCGTGAGTTATGTCTTCCTCTCAGCCTGTGACAATTGCCACTATCAGCTCCCCTTGCAGCAGCTGTTTGGAAATTCTCCTGTGGCGCATTTCTACATGTCTCAACCACCAGAGCTGGTGGTGACAAATGCAGTGTCAATGCTTGAGCAGGCCGTTGGGGGACCCAGGGTGGTCCGTGGTCCATCCTGCCATTCGCTATCAGTGCTGAAACTCTGCAAGAGGCTCAAGAAGACATCTGTGGAGAAGGGACAGTTGAGCCGACAGGCTGGCTTACGGGTAGGGCAGAAAATATAGTGGTGAATTGCAAAGACCATTTCGGTGGCACCAGCTTGTGCTTATTTAGCCCCTGACCCCTTGGACCCTTCAGGCTGACAGCATTTGAAGAGCACCGTTTGTTTCCAGCACTGGGGGAGTTTTCACGAAAAGTCCTTATGCAGCTATGAAAATAGAAGATGTGAGTCCCTCTGGGGCCACGAAGGTGTCATTCTGCTGAAGTGTCACAGCTGTCTATGAAAGGTTGACAGTACCAGGAAATCTTAATCTAGGGCTCCCTGCACCCCATCCATGGTGAAACATCTCTTTATGAATAGTTCCATATGAATTTTTCTGCCTAGAACACCACAACTACCCAAGAAGTGAAACGAACAGGCTAGACCTAAATTAACTTTAACTTATGAAACTGAACTACACAGTCTGGACAAAAAGAGGAATAGATCCACCCATTTATTAAACACTTATGTGCCAGGCACAGTACTAAGTACTGAAGATATATCAAGAAACAAGAGAGAGATACATACGGGCACTTGCAAAGCTTTGCTTCTAACTAAGCTATAAACCCCAAAGCAGGAGTGCAGGGAAGAGAGAGAAGTGTTTAATCAGCATTCTACCCCGGCGTAAAGAGCAGAAGATGAGAGAAGGGAATCTGCCATTAGTTTCAGAAGCTCCGTGCCTTTTATACACACCCATCTTGCAGTTCAGCGTGTCATCCTGTGCTTACAGATCGGTACCTTTTTGTCTTTGAACCTCAAGACAATGGATTCATCTGGTACTCCACTGATGAGCCTGGTCCAGCCCTGGAAATACTGACCATGTGGGATTTATTGACAGAAGTTATCTTGGCCTCCGGTGTGGCACTGTCCTGAGGCTTCGCAGGGAGGGTTTTGATGGTACAGTGATTTCCACGTGCTCATTTCAGAGCCTTATCCTGCAAACAAGATGCCTCTCCTCTGTAATGTGCTCTGCAAATCAAAGCTACATTGTTTCACTTACGATTTCTCTGTGATCCTTTAAAACACAGATTTTGTCCAAGTCAAGCAAAATCAGAATCGGAGTTGAAGACTAAAGTGATACTTAGTTGCTATGAGATTTTTATAGAAGTCAGTTAACCTTTTAGATGCTGGTTTTCTCGTGTGTAAAATGAGGTGGTTGGACTATTCGTTCTCCAGGGGACTTTCTAGATCTGAAAGCTGTAATTGGACATTGTACCTTTTCACTTTATTTTTCCCTCTTCCCTTTCGGACAGCCGAGGAATTGGTGTGTTTTTTCCCTCCCGACACCAGTTGCGTGTGTCGACTTTTCCAAACACCACTTCTCCGACTCTCTGACACCCGCTGAGTGTTCCACAATTCGACTCAATTCTGAGACTGACCCTGGAATTAGTGTCAGATCCCACAATTGAAGGGCTCAGTCCCACAAGGCTGCCTCCACTTCAGGTGCCAGTCACGACACCTGGGCCACCTGCCCTTCTGACTGGCCGAGAATCAGGGGTCTCCACGACTCCCTCCTTAGGTTGGGTGGTTTCTTCTAAAGGCTCACAGAGCTCAGAAGGACACTTTATTTGCATTTACTGGTTTATGATCAAGGATACAAATGAACAGCCAGAGGATGAGGTCCAGAAGGGTCCTGATCACGGGAGCATCTGTCCCCATGGGGTTGGGGTTGGGGTGCACCACCCCCTGGCACGTGGATGTGTTCCCCAACTCAGAAACTCTCCAAACTCCTCCACTTAGGGTTTTTTTTAATGTCAGTTTCATCACACAGGTATCATTGATTATTAATTCAATTTCCAGTGCCTCTCCCCAGCCCAAAGGTTACAGAGTAAGGCTGAAAGTTCCAGACACCTACTCAAGGTTTGGTCTTGCTGGTGACCAGCCCCATCCTGAAGCTACCTAGAGCCATCAAGAATCCAAGAATCGGCCGGGCGCAGTGGCTCATGCCTGTAATCGCAGCACTCTGGGAGGCCGAGGCTGGAGGATCTCTCAACGTCAGGAGTTCGAGACCAGCCTGAGCAAGAGCGAGACCCCGTCTCTACTAAAAATAGAAAGAAATCAATTGGCCAACTAAAAATATATAGAAAAAAAAAATGAGCTGGGCATGGTGGTGCATGCCTGTAGAACCAGCTACTCGGGAGGCTGAGGCAGGAGGATCCCCTGAGCCCAGGAGTTTGAGGTTGCTGTGAGCGAGGCTGATGCCACGGCACTGTAGCCCGGGCAACAGAGTGAGACTCTGTCTCAAAAAAAAAAAAAAAAAAAAGAATCCAAGAATCATTAAACCCAAAAGGTGAACCTCATTAGAACCAAAGGTGCTCTTATCACTCCTACGACTCAGGCAATTTCAAGGGATTTAGGAGCTCTGGAGCAGGAAGTTTTGGGGGAGACAAAATGCACATTTCTTATACCATGAGAGCGCTGCCTGGGTCGGGGCATCCTAGTTCACCTTAATGTCTGTTGCCGTCTTAGTGGGTATTTGCTAATTCTTTTTATAGTGACACTAAAAGAAGACCAAACAGAGGAAAGTTGGGAGGCGGTTCAGACCACCCCAGTCCTGGCTTCTCTTTGGTTGTAGGTCAGAACTGAGCATTTTATCTCTCTGTGCAGCTCATGGGTGGTGGTGAGTTTGGAGCAGGACAGTCATTGGTACTGCGGTGTCCCACCAGATGACCCAGGGCCAAGCTGGGAGCCAGCTGTACCTCTGGATTTTGTGGAGGAAGAATTTGACACAGGAGGAAATCCTCTTCCTTAAATAGCTAGGTAGGACATCTGCACCTACCGTGTTTCCCCGAAAATAAGACAGGATCTTATATTTATTTTTCCTCAAGAAGACACCCTAGGGCTTATTTTCAGGGGATGTGTTATTTTTTTTTAAGTATGGTACAACCATCTACATTGATTCAAATGTAGTGAAGTCGTCTTCTTCTGGAACATCATCATCACTCTCCAAACCCCGAATCCCATCCTGAATGTCTTGCGACTCTATTTCCTTTAGAACCATCGGCCCCAATCTCTCCTGTCGAGCACTAGAGCTCTCATGGGGCAGATGAGAAGGGCTGCTCGTGTTCTTTCCCGCTCCGCGACGAAATGCATGGGTTGTGCAGATGCGCTGCGTAGCCACGCCCATCGCTAGGTCTTATTTTCGGGGTAGGACTTCTATTGTGCAAATGCTTAGACATCCTGCTAGGGCTTATTTTATGGGTAGGTCTGATTTTTGGGGAAACACGGTATGCATTCAAAGTTAAGAAATAAAAAACATAACACAAATGTGCTCGGAGTAGCAAAGGAGCAGAATTTTCATGTCAAGACAGAGAATTCTGGGATCTCTGAAATTCAGGAAGGTTGAAAGTAAAAGAACTCAGGAAGTAGAGCTCGCTCTAATTAAAGCGGTTCAAACCCAAGCCAGGAAATGAGTGTAGGCAGCCCTGTGGGTGCAGAGGTACAGGGACCTGGGCTCAAGTTCTAGCTCATCACTAATTAATTCGGGGTGCCTCTGGCAAGTTCATTTCCCTTAGGCTCAGGTTCCTGCTCCAGAAAGTGGGAATGAAACCTCTCTTACAGGGTTATTTTGAGGACTTAATTAAAAACGTGTTGTGAAAGTGCTTTATAAGAATCCAAATTGCTTGATAAATTTTTGTGTGTGTGTTATTGTTATTGTTATTGTTATCTAGTGGAGAATGTAGTTGGGCATGTCTCTAATATAATATTCCTCTGGATTTGAAATCTGAATTCTGGGAAGTTAGTGACTCTCCCTAGAGCAAGAGGAAACATGGCTTCCAAAGTCCAGGCTCCCTTATGAGTATGAGTAAGACAAAAATAAAACAATTGAAAACCAGTGGCATTCTCTTTCCTTTTGCTGACCCCAATAAACGACTGGGGCAAAAATCTCAATCAATGGAGGTTTACTAAGCCAAGTTTTTGAGGACGTGCCCGGCAACTGCAGAGAAGCTGTGGCTGTTTTTCTGAAGGGGAAGTTGGAACCTTCAGCATTTTAAAGGCAAACAGAGAGAAGGAAAAAGGCAGGGGTAGGGGGTAGGGGTGTGATGAAGTAGTGGTCACATTCTTGTGAGGCCCAAGAAATCTATATTTGACATAAAATAAGGGAGCAAAGGAAGCATCAATTATATAGATATGCCTGGGTAGGTGGAGGAATGTCTGATTCATTCTTGTCTCCAGTTCTGTTACCTGTAAGATAAACTTGTAATTCATCAGTGTGGAATTGGATAGGCTTTAGCTTTAGGTGCGAGACATAGGTAGAATTTGCATGTCCGTGCTTAGGAGAGGTTAGCAAGGAATGTCCTTAATGAATGATCAGTGGGGCCAGCTCTTCGCAGGTGCCTGAAGTTTTTACCTTCTCTTCTGCATAAGGAGTTGGTGGCCAGGGGTGGCCCCGAGACTCCGATTTTCTTTTTACACTGTGTGGTCTATAGCAGCACCACACAATAGAAATAATAATGTCAGCCACATACGTCATTTAAAACCGCCTAGCAGCTGCATTTGAAAAAGCAAAAAAGAAACAGGTGAATTTTATTTTAATGACATTTTATTTAACTCAATGTATCCATTATTTAAAAATTTTAAAATGTAAATGTAATCGATATGAAAGTTATTAATGAAATATTTTACCTTCTTTTTTTTTGAGAGAGTGTCTCACTGTGTTGCCCAGGCTTGAGTGCCGTGGCGTCAGCCTAGCTCACAGCAACCTCCAAACTCCTGGGCTCAAGCGATCCTCTTGCCTCAGCCTCCCGAGTAGCTGGGACTACAGGCATGTGCCATCATGCCGGGCTAATTTTTTCTATATATATTTTTAGTTGGCCAATTAATTTCTTTCTATTTTTAGTAGAGACGGGGTCTTGCTCTTGCTCAGGCTGGTTTCGAACTCCTGACCTTGAGCGATCCTCCCGCCTCGGCCTCCCAGAGTGCTAGGATTACAGGTGTGAGCCACTGTGCCTGGCCCTACCTTTTTTTTTTTTTTTTTTATAACAAGTCTTTTAAATTTCAATGCTCTACAGCACATCTCAATTCAAATGCGCTACATTTCAAGTGCTCAATGACCACCATGAGGCTGGCGTTTACTGTATCAGGGGCACAGGGCTGTATGGAGTGAGGTGGCCTGAATAATGACCGCGTAGATGTATCCATGTCCTACCTGCATAATGACCACGTAGACGTATCCACGTCCTACCTGCATAATGACTGCGTAGACGTATCCACGTTCTACCTGCATAACGACCGCGTGGACGTATCCACGTCCTACCTGCATAATGACCGTGTAGACGTATCCACGCCCTACCTGCATAATGACCGCGTAGACGTATCCTCTCCCTACCTGCATAATGGCCACACATATATATCCACGTCCTAACCCCTGGGACCGGTGAACACCACCTCATATGTCAAAAGGGACTTTGCGGATGTCATTGAGGATTTTGAGATGGAGAAACTACCCTGGATTATCTGGGAGGACCTGATGTGATCACAGTGTCCCTATCAGAGACAGGCAGGAGGGTCAGAGCGGCAGGACATGGTGATAGGACGACACGTGTAGAGACTGGAAGGACATGCCTTGAAAATGCAGGAAGTGGCCACACGCCCAAGAATGCAGGCGGCTGCTGGAAGATGAAAAAGTCTCCCTGAGAGCCTTCAGAAGGAAGCAGCCCTGAGAACACGGTGCCTTTAGCCCAGTGAAACTGATTTCAGACTTCTGACCCCAGGAATCACAAGAGAATAAATTCGTGTTGTTTTAAGCCACTACGTTTTTGGTAAATTTTTTTTTTTCCCAGCAGCAATAGGAAACTAATACATAACTAATACGCTGATATTAACATCATTCCCAAGACCGTTTAGGGAAGGTGTTGCCCTGGCTACCTCGTCTCAGACAATCGCAGCTGGCTTCATCTCAGCCCAGGCTGGGTGTCCCCTTGCAGTCCCTGCTAGGGTCTGTGTGTGGTACTGCCACCTTCCCTTAGTGCTCACGTCTGTTTCTTTCTCTGACTCAACTGCAGCCTTTGACGGTAAAATCTCAGCTGGTGTCTTATCGCCGCTTTTGAGGATGAACCGAGGAGGAAGGTTTCTCATATCAGGGTACAGTTATAGAGCAGAAAAGGAATGGTTTAGAAAAAGTTACTGGCTCTCTTTACTATCCAATTTTTTTTTTTTTTTTTGGAAATCTAAAAATAGTGTATTAATAAAAAAATTTCCTGCAGTATGGGTTCGGTAGGGTTAAAGTGTTTATCTATGTTAGTGAATGCGTGATTAGGCCAGGGAGTCTCAGACTTGAGTGTGCATGAGAATTACCTGATCTAACCCAGACTGCTGGGTCCCCACTGGCAGAGTTTCTAATTTAGTAGGTCTGGGTTGGGGCCCAAGAATAATCCACATTGCTAACAAGCCCCAGGTGATGCTAATCAGCCGCAGGTAGGTGTGGGAGAGCCCCCCAGAATCCCTGGCCTGCAGGAGGGACCCCCAGACCTTCTCCCTATGGGGAGGGAGCCCAGTGATTGCTAGGAGAGACGATCGGGGTGGCTTTCCCTCCCTGACCCGGGCACACCCAGGGTCCCCCTCCAACAATAAGCCCAGCAGTTGGTTGCTAAGTAACTTGAGAGTCAGCATCGCTTCTCTCGCTCAGCTCTGTTTTGTGTCTCCTACCCTGAGGTCTAAAGGAGATGACAATTCTGAGCTTCCCAAGTCTTGGCTAAACATGTCTCATGTGCCACAGGCTAGCTAAGTGCTCCGATGTCCCAGCTGCAGTGAATCCCCGGGAGGGACCCGGGGCTGCCCGGGTGGAAAGTCTGCAGGCAGAAAATACCAGGTTAAAAATAGCCCTGGGGAGGCCCCTGCAAGCTCTCACACCCAGCTGCCCACTCGGGGGGACCAGATTCCAGGCGGGGGCGTGGGAGGGTCTTTGTAGCCAGGAGTGACAGAGGGATGGCCTGGCGGTGTCCAATTTCATTCCCTAAAGGAGTTAGGACAAATTTCAGAGACCCATTCCCTCTCTCCGTTGGCCTTTGTGGTTTCCTAGTTCAAAATCTAGACTTGGTATATATATATATAGGCCTAGTTATTCCGCATCCTTCTGTGTAAGAATAGAATGAAGCTTCCCCACCAGTTTGAAATTAAAACAGGCCAGGTACTGTGGCTCACACCTGTAATCCTAGCACTCTGGGAGGCCGAGGCGGGAGGATTGCTCAAGGTCAGGAGTTCAAAACCAGCCTGATCAAGAGTGAGACCCCGTCTCTACTAAAAATAGAAAGAAATTAATTGGCCAACTAAAAATATATAGAAAAAATTAGCCGGGCATGGAGGCGCATGCCTGTAGTCCCAGCTACTCGGGAGGCTGAGGCAGGAGGATCGCTTGAGCCCAGGAGTTGGAGGTTGCTGTGAGCTAGGCTGACGCCATGTCACTCTAGCCTGGGCAACAGAGTGAGACTCTGTCTCAAAAAAAACCAGAAATTAAAACAGATGAGCCCTTCCTCAGGTGTCCTAGACAGGAAGTTTAGTGGCCCCAAGGAAGGACCTGCAAGTCCGACCTGTGTGCACCTTGGTCGGTGGCTGCATTACCCATGACAACCCCAGCTGGCCTGCTTGCCTGACCTCCTGGTAGCGACGCCATGTTTCCTGTTGTTTTCTAACCCTAGCCTATGTCCGCTGAATGTAAATAAGAGGAAGAAAAGTGCTCTCTGGAGAAGAAATATACATTCCGAATTAATTTTGGGTCTGAAACCCTTAAAAGCAGGCAACTCTCTCCCTTCATCCCTTGAAGAGGGACTTCTCAACAGGTGAGAAATAGCCTCCTTCTAGAAATGTTATTCCTTACCTCCTACTGGAAGTGAATGAAATCCATGGGATACCTAAATGTTTTAAATTAAATTTAAAATGTTTGAAAATTTATTTAGTTATTTATTTTGAGACAGAATCTCACTCTGTTGCCCAGGCTAGAGTGCTGTGGCGTCAGCC
>VBSM01003198.1:3686647-3708822 GCA_008086735.1 Cheirogaleus medius | reverse complement strand
CATCCACGCCAACATTTATTGTTTGGGGACGTTTTGATAAAGGCCATTCTTACCATTGTCATTTTTAAAAGTCGAATCATCATGAGGCGATGTTCAATGGCTCACACACACTGAGGAATATTTCCTTTTGCTCTCAGGGTCTAATGTTCATATATGAGCAAGTATTTTAAGTACTGTTAAGTACTAAGAAGCCTCTGAGCATGGAGAGCAGAGAAGGGATTCTATTAAAATGGCGTTTTAAGTGTTTTTTAAAATTTATTAAGGTTTTTCATTTTTCTACAGCTTTATTGAGATAGAATTCATACAGCATATAATTTAACCATTTGAAGTGTACAAGTTGGTAGTTTTTAGTATATTCACAGATATGTGCATCCATCACCTCAGTTTTAGAACATTTTTGTCACCTCCAAAAGAAACGCTGTACCCTTTAGCTACCCACCCCTTCTCATGTCCTCACTCCCACCCCTAAGCAGCCACCAATTTATTTCCTGCCTCTATAGATTTCCCAATTCTGAACATTTCGTATGACCATATGTGGTTATTTCGTGACTGGCTTCTTTCACTTAGCATAATATTTTCAGGTTTCGTCCATGTCGTAGTATGTATTGCTACTTCATTTCTTTTGATGGCTAAACAATATTCCATTGTATGGATATACCATAGTTTGTTTATTCATTCGTTAATCGATAAACATATGGGTTATTTCCATCTTTTGGCTATTATGACTAATCCTCCTACTACGAATATTAATGTATGAGTTTTTGTGAGGATATACGTTTTCATTTCTCATGGGCACACACCAAGAGTAGAATTTTGTATCACTTATGTAAGGGGTGAGGGAGACTACTAATTTGTAACTACTCCTAAGTGCCACTTTGATTCTATGTAGGCAAACTTTAGAAAGTGGGGGTTTCCCCACACATCTTCAAAGCATTCTTTTTATAAATTCTGCACCAGATGATTTGGTATAGCCATATGGAAGTAATATCTGTCCAAACAAATATTCCTTATTTTATAACTGTGATGTTTGTTGCCGTAATGAGCAATACAACCATTTTCTATCATTGTCTAAAAACCCTCATTAAATTATGCTTACTTTTAAAAATGTTCTGTTTGGTTTGAGTTTATAACTCCATGCTCATTCAAAGTTTTGTAATTATCTCTGTGTACATTAAGGCTCCTAAGGGATCCTGAGATATCAATTGTGAATAAATAACAGGAGCTCCAGCTTCAAAAGGCAAAGAGATCATAATGAGAGGATTATTGATTAGGAAAAGATAATACAAGTTTTATGCTAACAAACACAGATGTGCTATGTCTCTAATTTTGTGTTTTGGCTCCTCTCATGCATAAAATCAAGATGCTAAAAAAGATTTCTAATGATAAGAGAGTTGGACCTTTCAAATAATTATTTTAGCAGCAGGCTAGAGAAGATAACGGTAGGAAATTGTTTCTCATTGCAAAGCTTTAAACTGAAGCTGGAGCTACAAAGTTTTAGTTTAGTTTCGTATTTCTAAACTTGATAGATAGTCTGAGACGTCCATATGGTTCCAAAGATTTGTACCCTAAAATAAGGATCCAGGTTTTTGAAAGAAGTTGAAAGTGAAATTGAAAAATAAGAAAGTTACATTATATGTAGGTTTTTATTTCTTTAGTTAGAGTCTAATGCAGATGGGCCATATGACATAGAAGAGAGAATACATAACTTGGCACTAAAAGGTCTGAGTTTAGGGTTTTACTCTTCCATTTACTTAGACATTTGAGTTTAGGTAAGATACTTCACTTTCTCTGGGAGATCGAATTCTTTTTCATATCACAGAGCTGCTATGGAAGTCAAATGAAATAATATTTGTGAAGGTATTTTTATAAATGATAAAGTTCATTATGAAAGTAAGGAATTGGCTTTTATTTGTTTATGAATAATTATCAGATAATCATTTTAACAAATAGTTTCATTATGATCACCTTTTCGGCCTGTGCTTTTGATTCCATATCTAAGAAATCATCACCTATAGCATCAAAAAGAATAAAATACTTAAGAAAAAGCCTAACCAAGGAGGTGAAATATTTTTATACTGAAACTATAAAACACTACTGAAAGAAATCAAAGCAGACACAAATAAATGGAAGGACATTTAACGTTCAACTGGAGGAATTAATATTGTTAAAATGTTCATACTACCCAAAGTGATCTACAGAATCAAAGCAATCCCTAGCTAAATCTCAGTGGCATTTTTTTCCCACAGAAAAAGAAAAAAACAATCCTAAAATTCATATGGAAATAAAAATGACCCCAAATAACCAAAGCAGTTTTGAGCAAAAAGAACAAAGCCAGAGGCATCGTGTTTCCTGATGTCAAAATATATTACACACCAACAGTAATCAAAGCAGTAGAGCACTGGCATTTAAACAGACATATAGACCAAAGGAACAGAATATAGAGTGCAGAAATAAACCCATGTATATATAGGGTCATCCAGTCTACAACAAGGATGCTAAGACTACACAAGGGGGAAAGGATACTCTTTTCAACAAATGGCATTAAGAAAACTCGATATCCACTTGCAAAAGAGTGAAATTGGAGCCTTATCTTACACCATCATGCAAAAATCAAGTAAAAACGGATTAAAGACCAAAACACAAGATCTGGAACCATAAAATTCCTAGAAGAAAACATAGGAGAAAAAAGCTTTCTGACATTGGTCTTGACAATGATTTCTTGATCAGAGCTCTTAAAAGGTGTTTTTAGCAGCTGTTTGAATAAAGGGTTGAATTTGGTGGAGTACGAGGCAGAGAGTCTTACTAATGTATAGGGTATGGTCTGAATTAATTTTTTCAAACTATTGTTCATCTCAATGTCCCAGTTGTGGTCCAAGAACTCTCTTTAGAATGCTCCTAACTTTATCTTTCCTATGCTGCTGAAGACTTGGTTTCAAAGGATCTTCCGCTTATCCACTCATCTACATCTAAAATAAATTTTCTCTGTTTTAACCATAAGCTTATGAGGAATGGCCTAAAATTACCTTTCTTGTTTTCTTAATACTATGAAAGGTCTATATGTGGCTTGTTAATTTTTTAACAAAATGAAGGAGAGAGAAAATTTACATTATTATGTAGAGTATAGAAACATTCCATTTTTCTTGAACTCAAGAGAAATATTTCTTTTCAAAGATGAGTTTTCTCCTCAAAAATGCTAGATGAGCTGAAGATCACTGAGCTTAAATACGGTTCTTCCCTTGCAAATTTCTCAGCAGCTTGGTGGCTTTTAAAAGAATTTGGAATTACAAGAATCTTAACTTCCTAACTTGTAATGCTGTGTTTTGAATATCATTTTAAAATGGAAAACCTCCCAAATACTTATTTCCTCACACCAAAAATTTAAGATTGTCTATGATCTTTCGCGACCTAACTCCACATTATTTATTTCAATCTTCAAATTCTTTTCATAACTCTGGCTTTTCTGGTGCAGATTCATCAACACAGTGTTATTATTTTTTTTTTTTTTTGAGGAGACGAGGTCTCACTCTGTTGCCTGGGTTAGAGTGCCATGGAATCAGCCTAGTTCACAGCAACCTCCAACTCCTGGGCTCAAGGGATCCTCCTGCCTCAGCCTCCCGAGTAGCTGGGACTACAGGCATGTGCCACCATGCCTGGCTAATTTTTCTATATATTTTTAGTTGGCCAATTAATTTCTTTCTATTTTTAGTAGAGACAGGGTCTCGCTCTTGGTCAGACTGGTTTTGAACTTCTGACCTTGAGCGATCCTCCCGCCTCGGCCTCCCAGAGTGCTAGGATTATAGGCGTGAGCCACCGCGCCCGGCCAACACAGTGTTCTTAAACACGAGAATATTTTTTTCAACTACTCGGGCCTGAGGTTCTGTATTACATCTAAAGCTTTTTGAAACGGTCCAAAGCCTTGTACTCAAGGTGTGGTCCGTGGACAATACCTGGGAGTTTGTGTGAAATGCAGAATCTAGAATCTCCGGCCCCACTCCAGACCCACAGAATGTGCAGTCTAACAAGATCCCCAGGTGATTCCTATGCTTCAGTCAGTCCCCTTGCCCCTGCAATCTGATCATTCCCTTTCTCTCCTTTTCAAACTAGTAGATTTGTTCTTACCAAGGCCTCCGATGTTTTTTCAATCCAACGTGCTACATTGGAAACCAATGTGTATTTGAACAAGACCTTAAAACGAAGAACTGATGCTCTCTCTGCGTGTTTGTTTATATCAATTCATCATGAGCGCGTTCACGTTCAGTTGGTGCCAACGATACTTTCTGCTACTCAGGTGTGCTTGGTGCTGACTACTCCTTTCCTCCTGAAATGCCCTTCAACTTTACCTTTATCTTATCGTTTCTGATCATCCCTCTTGTTTCTCTGGTTGGTCTTTCTCAGTTTCCCTCAGCTCACCTTTCTCTACCTGTCCATTCAATGGCAGGTGTCTGTCCTAACCTGTCTTCTCACTTTACACCCATGTCAGCCATCCCCATCCTTCTGTTCATCATTCCTATGTTCAACAGCTATTCATTAAGGTCTTCACTGGTGCTAGGTGCTCTGCTGGCTGCTTGAGACGCAGATGTGCACACAACACAGGATTGTGTATGTGATATGACATCGGGAAAGTGTGCTTTGGGGCACAACAGCAAGGCATTCTGGGGGAAATCTTTAGATTCCTTCCAGTTTGGGCTTTTCTTCCTCTTGAATGTGTCACAAGCACTTTATACTCAACATATGTATGTAGCAACAAAAATCTCCCATGAAGCTATTTTTCATTCTTTATCATCCATTGCATCAGCCAGGATTGGCTAGACTCTGCCTCATAGCAACAACAAAAAATCCCCAAATACTAGTGGTTTAAAATCAACAGAAGTTCATTTATTACTCATGATACATGCATGTCCTTTGCCACATGGCAGGGGGCTGCGCTCACTGAGGTCCTTCAGGGACCAAACTGATGCACCAGCCGCCATCTTGAACCATTGTGGGTAGTAATTACGCCAGAACCCTAAAGACTCTTTCATCAGCAATTAAATACTTTTGCCTAGAAGCAACACTTTTCAGTTTTGCTTAATCACCTTGAACTTGATGCAAATCCTCACCCAAGAGGCCAGAGAAGGCAACCCTCAGCCTGTGTCTTGGTAGAAGAGAAAAAAATTGAAAATAACCGATGAACAGCACTGATACTTATCTCAGTTGGAAGTACCTTCATTTACCCAGTTGTTCACACCAGATACCTTGGAGAGACCTTTGCCCCTTTCCCTCCTGTCCATGTGACTTTGGCCTCTGAAAGCTCTTTTTAAAATGCTCCCTTTGACCTCACGGCTTTTGCATTGCCTGCTCTTTTCTCGCTTGGACTATTGCAGTAGACTTTTACTTTCAAACATCACTCTGTGGCCAGAGTGGATTATGCTAATCATGCCTCACCCTATTTAAGATCCTTCAAAAGTTTTCCATCACAAGATGAATTCCAAGCCTTTTAACAAGACGCATCCTTCCATCTGGCTTCCATTCCCACTCCAGCCTCGTCTCTCGACAGCCTGCTGCGTGCGAGCCTCGTTTCATCTCTCGCTGGGTGCCTTTTCCGTATCTTCCCACCTTTGCTCTATCTAAAGAATGTCCCACTCCCTACTGCCACACCCACCTCCTCCCCACAAATGCTTTGCTCAAACCTAGAAAACCCTGCATCATCTTTTACGATTCACATCAAGGATAAGATCCCCTAAAAAAGCTTGTCTGACTTTCTCAAATGGAATGATGGCTATTTGTCTACTTTCTACCACCGGATTGTTACATGCATAACCTTCTCAGAGTGCTTGCGGCATGGCTTGTATTTTTTAGACTGCATTCCTATCTCCCTCAACTAATCTACAAACATCTTGATGGTAAGACCCTCTTACTAAATGTTGTGTTCTCGACAGAGGGTAAGTATGAAGCTCCTGGCACATAGAAAATGTGAGGTAAATGTGCTACACATGGCTAAAGATACAAAGATACGGAATTAATTTTAAAAACCACATCATAGGAAGATAAATTCTACGAGTATTTAATGGGTGATTTTTAAAGAAATTAACCTAAATACTTTGTCCATAGTGAAAAGTGTGTGTGGGTGCACGTGCGTCTACCGTGTTTCCCTGAAAATAAGACCTACCCACAAAATGAGCCCTAGCAGGATTTCTAAGCATTTGCACAATAGAAGCCCTACCCCGAAAATAAGACCTAGTGATGGGCGTGGCTACGCAGCGCATCTGCACAACCCGTGCATTTCCTCGTGGAGCGGTCAAGAAGACGAACAGCCCTTCTCATCTGCCCCATGAGAGCTCTAGTGCTCGACAGGAGAGATTGGGGCCGATGGTTCCAAAGGAAATAGAGTCGCAAGACATTCAGGATGGGATTCGGGGTTTGGAGAGTTAGGATGATGTTCCAGAAGAAGACGACTTCACTCTATTTGAATCAATGTAGATTGTTGTATCATACTTAAAAAAAAAACACATCCCCTGAAAATAAGCCCTAGGGTGTCTTCTTGAGAAAAAATAAATATAAGACCCTGTCTTATTTTGGGGGAAACATGGTATGTGTCATGTTCTCACTCAATTCTTGGGCAAGTTCATTAACCCTTGTAAGCTTTAGTTTCCTTCTCTCTAAAACTCTATAAAGAGGGGTTAATTACATCACCTGTTTCTTGGGATTGTTGGAAGGTTAACTCAGTTGATGCCTACAGTGAGGGCATTTGGCAAGCTGCCTGCATTAGTTTCTTATGGCTGCCATAATGAATTACTCAAATTATCCCAAACTTGGTAGCTTAAAAAACAACATACATTTCGCATCTTAGTGTTATGAAGGTCAGATGTCTAAAATAGGTCTCACTGGACTAAAAGATGTTCCTCCTGGATGCTCTAGGGACAATCTGTTTTCTTGCATTTTCTAGCTTCTAGGGGCTTCCTGCATTCCTTGGCTTGTGGCCCCTTCCATCTTCAAAACAAGCAATGTCCCGTTGAGTCTTGCTCACCCTTCATAACTCTGACACATACCGTGTTTCCCCGAAAATAAGACAGGATCTTATATTTATTTTTCCTCCAGAAGACACCCTAGGGCTTATTTTCAGGGGATGTGTTATTTTTTTAAGTATGGCACAACAATCTACATTGATTCAAATAGAGTTAAGTCGTCTTCTTCTGGAACATCAACCTAACTCTCCAAACCCCGAATCCCATCCTGAATGTCTTGCGACTCTATTTCCTTTAGAACCATTGGCCCCAATCTCTCCTGTCGAGCACTAGAGCTCTCATGGGGCAGATGAGAAGGGCTGCTCGTGTTCTTTCCTGCTCCGCGACGACATGCATGGGTTGTGCAGATGCGCTGCGTAGCCACGCCCATCACTAGGTCTTATTTTTGGGGTAGGGCTTCTATTGCGCACATGCTTAGAAATCCTGCTAGGGCTTATTTTATGGGTAGGTCTTATTTTCGGGGAAACATGGTACTCTTGTATCTCCCAGTTCTGCTTATAAAGAAAGATCTTTGTGATTATCTTGAACTCACCTAAATAATCCAAGATAATTTCCCCATCTCGAGACTTTCACTTTCCATACACCTGCAATATCCCTTCTGCCATGTAAAGGTGTGTTGAGTAACATGGTCATGTGGTCTGGGAATTAGGAGGCATTTCTGGGGGGATCATTATTCTGCCTACCACAGTGCCTGCCCAATATTTTCATTATAAGGGGTCAGTAAAGTTTGGCTCTTATTATTAGAACGATAGATTACTTCTTAAACTTTGTTAAATCGTTTTTTGTTGTAGAGCGGAAACACTTTTTGAGCCATGCAACCTAGATACAACACGGCCTTCTATTAATAACTTAGCACGTAAGAGCCACAGTTTTCTTACTCCAAAAGTGGGTTAAGTGATTCACTTTTGAAAATTAGCCGTTTTGTGATGCCGGGATGCACTTACGGTAAAAGGAAATTGGTATTTATTTAAAAGTACCTTTATTTAAAAGTGGCCTAAGGAAGACAATTTTACCAACATTACCGTTATTGTGTAATAATGACTGACAGTGATGGAAAACTTAGCATGTGCCAGGAGCTGTTCCCAGTGTTTGTATATGTATTGACGAATTTTTGATTCCGATGCCCAGCTCCACAAGGAGGTGCTTTTATTTTCCTTCTTTTATGGCGGTTGAGATTTTGCCCAGAGTTTCAGGACTAGTAAGTGACCGAGATGGGATTTAAACCCAGGTGGCCAGGCTGAAGGACCATGGCACTATAAAAATAGGAACGTGGAAAAGGGTGGAGCAACATTAGAAGAATAAATACTCTACTTTGGGATAATAGTTCTTAGCATTTTTATAGTGCATCGTGCTGCTGGTTGAGAGTGTTTAGTCTTTCCTTCTCCTTCTTTCTCTCTCTCTCCCCACTTCCCTTCCTGAAAAATATACTTTAAAAACTTTAGCTACTGTACCTATCATATATTATTTTTCTATTCTGCCAAATTGCTTTGATACATAGAGTTTAAGAGCAAGGAAACTGCCCTTTTTAAAAGAAAGCTGTTACCCAAGTCAGTATCTTCTTGTTTTGTTTTGTTTTTGAGACAGAGTCTCATTCTGTTGCCCGGGCTAGAGTGCCGTGGCATCAGCCTAGCTCACAGCAACCTCCAACTCCTGGGCTCAAGCGATCCTCCTGCCTCAGCCTCCCGAGTAGCTGGGACTACAGGCATGCGCCACCATGCCCGGCTAATTTTTTCTCTATATTTTTAGTTGGCCAATTAATTTCTTTCTATTTTTAGTAGAGATGGGGTCTCGCTCTTGCTCAGGCTGGTTTCGAACTTCTGACCTTGAGCGATCCTCCCTCCTCAGCCTCCCAGAGTGCTAGGATTACAGGCATGAGCCACTGTGCCCGGCCGGTCAGTATTTTCTTAAAAAAAAAAGTCAGTGTTTCAAAGGACTTCTTAGGGTAAAAGATGTTATGAACATTTTCACCACTGTGATTAGGTTAAAACGATAAAGGGAAAATTATTAATAAGGCTGATCATTCCAAACAAAATGTTAAGAACCACCGTCGAAATATTTCATATGATAAGGAACTCATTTTAAGGGAATTACTCTGGAGTGTAACTATGAGGAATTGGCGTTTGTTAAAGGTATGTTGACAGAGCTAGATGCTGATTCATAGATTCAGCGAGATAAGTATATCAACCTCATGGGCCTTACATGTTCATTACAGCCATGTTAGCGTAAATATTACCTTATGTGAAAAATCGCTTTATGCCAAAATAAACAAAGAAGAGAGCAACTAACAAATGGATGAAAGTAAAATTATATGTAATGGATTAGTAGATTCTTCTGTATGAACGCAATACATTTTATGTAGTAATCGAGCCTATCACATGTTTATTTTGATCTAGGATAAATTCTAAATCATTTTGAAAATCAAAGGAAATTCAGTGAAGTCTTTCATTTCTTCCTGCTGCATTTGACACTTACTCATAATCACACAGACGGTTTGGAGAACGTTTTACCTACATCACATGGTCATGATTTAGCTTTTACGCTCGAATGTTTTATTTAGAATCCTTTGGCAGATGAAACTCTTGACCTTAGCTAGAAACAGCTGCTTTCCTATTTTGATTTGTAGTTAATGTTTTCCAAGTGTCAAGCACATGTAGAGAAATTTTTTCCATAGACTGATATTAAACAATTTATTTATATTTCTTTTATTTTTAATGATCCGTGGCACTATTTAGAAAAGGGAAAGCCAATTAGAGCATTCACTATAAATGTTTTTAGAAAAGAAAATCTCCCTTGGGTATTTCTATGGATGGATCAATATCACGTTCGTATATTTTTGTGGCATGCTTGACTAACAGTGCTATGTTCTCGAAACACAGTCTGCTGTCTATTTTCATTCAGTTAAAAATACGTGATCTCTTTCAAGGTTTTCAAAAGTCTTTGCCTAAAGACAAAGTCAGGTGCTTTTCAGTAATCTTAGGTTGGACTCTCTATTTTGTCAATGAATGGATACCTTGAGAAAGTGCGCAGCTGATAATCTTAGTTTAATGACTATTTCTTATTTCATATAATTATGTTTTATAACTTCTCATCAAGGATGATGATAATTTAGTTTCTTCTTTCATTTTGTGCTGTATGTAGAGTTGTACTTGTTCTTGGTCACTATAAGTCTGGGTAAATATAATATATGAGCCCTATTACTTTTATTTATACATTATGCATAGTTTACTGAAAATTAGTGCAATATACGGGGAAATATAAGCGTGAAGTAGCAGACAACGATCCGTCACATTGAGAAACTGAGAAACCATGGAGGAAACACTGCAAGATTCACCACATTTTATTTGTGCTGAATCCCAGGTGAGGCAGACTTGCCCTAAATTCTTTGGGCCGCAGGAAACCTGGATGGGAGACTCAGTTTTTAAATCTTAAGCTCTTGAGAAAGCAATGTTTCATCACGAGGCTGTGTGATTTGTGGTAGAAGAGAAATTCTTTTGGCTGTCCCCACGAAGGGGGTCAATGTGGTGGCCACAATCTTGCTCTTTGATTGCCTGGATAAAATGACATGCAGGGAAGTACTCCAGAGTTTATTAATATGTTTCTTAAAAGTGAGTAATACTAGTAATGTTTTAAAAAAATATATCTGTATATGTTTTGTCTTTCAGGGACATTAAAAAAGACCTATTTTAAATCAAACGGGAGTGAGCCTGTGGTCACTGATGGTGAAGTCCAAGGGTCTGATGTCGTGCTCACACACACGACCTATGACGAGGGCACCGTGGCGTCCACCGCACGTCCCCACCGGCCCGTGCCAGCCTGGACCACAGACGCTTCTCGCCCGGGGGACCAGAGTCGCAGGAATACAAGTAAGTCTGAGGGTGCTGAGTGCCAGTGGCCTTCCATGTCTGTGGAACCTACAGGTCAGTTTTTAAGGGTAGCGACCAGTGCTCTTAGTTCACGATCACTCACTGGGCCCCCACGCGAATTTCCACTCGGTTATCTGGGCAGCCTGGCCGAGTGCCCCATTCTCAAACACGAAATGCTGTTGACTCAGCTGTCCAGATGGGGACTGAGAAAGAAATGAAAATGTATCAGTGCCACTCAACATTTCTGGAGTATGAGAATTTGTACTGCTTGCCTCAATATGGTGGTATTGATTTTTTAGTGGCTTGCCTATGAAAGTTTGTGCTTCTGTTTTAAAGGTTTTTTTGTTGTCGTTGGGGCTAGAGTCTAGTGGCGTCATAATGGCACACTCCATCCTCAAACTCAAGCTATCCTCCTGCCTCAGCCTCTGTAGTAGCTTGGACTACATATGTGCATGACCACCTTGGGCTAAGCTTCCTTTCCTTTTTCCTTTCCTCCCCTTTCCTCCCCTTTCCTCCCCTTTCCTTTCCCCTCCTTTCCCCTCCTTTCCTTTCCTTTCCTTTCCTTTCCTTTCCTTTCCTTTTTCCTTTCCTTTCCTTTCCTTTCATTTCCCCTTTCCTTTCCTTTCCTTTCCCCTTTCCTTTCCTTTCTCCTTTCCCTTTCCCTTTTCCTTTTCCTTTTCCTTTTCCTTTTCCTTTTCCTTTCCTTTCCTTTCCTTTTCTTTCCTTTCCTTTCCTTTCCATAGAGACAGGGGTCTGGCTATTGCCAAGGCTGGTCTTGAACTCCTGACCCACAGTGATCATTCTACCTCGGGCTGCCAAAGTGCTGGGATTACAGGCATGAGCCATGGCACCTGGACTTGTTTTGAAGTTTTAAGTTACTTATTTTCAGATGCTTAATAAAGAAGTGAAGTTACTTATTTAGTAGTTGGTCCCTTGCTAGAGGACGGATTCAATAACAGGACGCCAAGTGATTTAATGGGAGCTAGTACCCCCATTTGCTTTAGAGGTGTTAGTGTGTTCTTCTTTTTTTTTTTTAATCTTCTTTCTCTCTTCTCCCTTTTTTACTGGCTGTGCAATTTATTTTACATGTTGGTGAATGACAAATAGTCACACCTTGAGAAAAACGGCCTGTGGGAAACTCTTCTGCAGGAGGACAAAGGGAGGGATCGGTTAGTTATTCCAGAAAAAGAGTTAAGAGAGAGAAAGAAAGACAGAAAGTGTGACATGGGACACCATGAGATGGTGGGATGTGGCAGATGCCATCCATGCTCTGGGATGTGATTCTATCCCTCGATGCCCCGCAGATCTTTAGTGAGGTTATTTCCAGAATGCTCGGTGGGAGCGTATGTGTGCGGAAAATGTTGAGGATCTTCATCTCTGATCCAATCAGTGCTCATAAAAAGTACTCAGAGCACAGTCATTGTCAAAACTTTCCCTGTAGTTGTCTTGATTCTCATTTCCTACTTCCTAAAACAAGGTTATGTGATTGAAAATTATACAAAGCTCACCCGTCCATGGTCATTTTCTTGTTTGTTCCTCTCTCTTTCAAGAAAACCCACGAAGGGATATCACATCTTAGGTCTGAGACAGAGTATTTATTTCTATTCCGAGCCAGGAGGGGAAGGATTAGGTTGACTTTTAGCTATCACAGTACACGTTTGCCGGTGTTTGAGGAAAAGCAGGTTTATTCTATTTCTCCAGCCCAAAAAAGACCGGATTCCATTGTTTCGCGGAGCACCTTTACGTATTAACTATTTCCTATGTGTAGTGTTCACCAGTGATCCGCACGGATGTGTGTTCATTATCTGTCAAATCATACTGCAAACCAGCATCATGCCACGTTAAATTTATTTTCCTCCTGAGTTTAATTTTGAGGTTTTATATTTTGGTCATGTCTTAAGCACTTCATTATTCCTAAGGACAGTGTTTTCTATCAGAAGTACAGGAATAATTTAAACCCAAACTCAGTCTGGTTCATGTGGTTGTAATTACAGCAGTTATTATTTTCTTCTAGTAAGAGGATCTGTCTGCATTTTGAAGCTTTCATTATTTGTTAAGATTCAAATAGAGTTGACAAACACATCCCCCGAAGGGTAAAGAAACATATGGCAGTTGTTGCTTAGATTGGAAGTTCGGTAGACGTCTGTTTGACTCATTTTCTCTCCCTACGGCTGCCACATTGCTTAAGAAGATGAGCATACTTTGACATGTAGAGGAAATCCAGGTGACATTAGAATGGTTAGTTAAAGGGAGAAAGGCCAAAACCTTTGAATAGGTGTCATTCCTTGTTGTTAATGTACTTGACAGTTAGCATTGAGCTTTACTGTCGGACCACATAGATTCTCCATAGACTGTCTACATTGACGAAGATTATTTATTGCCAAGGAATTTGATGGTTTTTCATAGATTTCAGTAATAGTGCCAGCCTAGGATCATAGACCTTTAACAATTTTCAAGGCATGTTGGATTATTTTCTTTGCGATCCTTATAATTAACTGATGAAATAAACAAAACAGTTAATATCACACACCATTTTTCGAGGTATATGATAACCTCATGAAATTGAGGCTTAGAGAACTTGAGTTGGCACATCCAATATCACTTGCTTAGTAACCGGTAGACATGAAATTGGGATGTGGATCTTAGGACTCCAAGATCAGTGCTCTTTTAAGTTTTTCATACTTCTTCATTTCATTTTAGTGCTTTCTTTGCAATAGTGGGAGCATCACTGAACAAATTTTAAGCTCCAGGAGACCACAAAGAGTAGACTTTTATTTTTTACTGCTGTATACCTTGTGCTCAATCAAATATTAGTTGAATGAATAAATAAGTGAACTGCAGTCATTTCAAATGTTTAACATATGATTTATGACTTTTGTTAGTGATATTCGATCACACCTCTGCCGCTTGCCATTTATTTAACCAAACTTATTTAAAGTATCATTTAATGTGTTGTATCTCTATTAACACCTAGCAGAGAATTTACTTTTATCCCCTCTGTTAGGCTTGCTCAGGGTGGGAACCCGGAAAGTATGTATAGGACGGAATGCGCGGACCTAACACGTGCATTATAGTTATTTATTATTATTTTCTTTTATTATTTTTAATAATTATTATTATTATTTTCTTTTATTATTTTTAATAATTATTATTATTTTCTTTTATTATTATTTATTTTATTTTCTAATTATTATGATTATTTTATTATTATTTTCTAATTATGATGTTAGTGTAAATTCCTGGCACATGTAGAACCTATGTAAGTCCACTTCAGTCCTAAAATACAGTGGCCAGAGACGCTGGGCTTCCCAGATGTCCTGGGTAGGAAACCAAAGGACAAACTCCTGGCAAAAGGTACCAAGTCATAGTCTTTCCCTGAGATACCCCCTCCCGGAAGTCCTTCATGTCACACCAGCACACAGAACACTGCGGTTTGCAAAGTTTTAACCATAGCACCCCAATATTACACTGCATAGCGCAGATGGGCTTTGTGAATGTGAAATAGGCTTCATGTGCCATCTGTTAACTTCTGGAGTTTCATTAGCTGCATTTGAAACCCAGTTGCAATGTGCAAAAGGAAAAGACCTGCAGCTAACTGTCATGCTGTTTCAGAAGGGATTTTCTTATACGTTTTATAACTGTGTAAACATCTGTTGAACCTTAAGGAGAGAGAAAGACTCTTTGGTCAGCCAAGACCCTTTGGGTTAAAGATGATATGGTACATAACAGAATAACCTAGAAACTCTGATCAGGAACTAAAAGTGACAAGAGAGTGATGTGCTGAAAGTTTAAAGTGTTCTGTTCTCTCACCACATCTTTGATAACCGGATCCTAAATCTCCTATTTCAGATGAAAATGCATTATCCCTCTCATTCACTTTTTAAAAGAAGCTGCTTTTTTTTGAGATGTAATCCATATACCATAAAATTCTCCCTTTTCATGTGTACAATTCAGCAGTCGTAAAATATATTCCCAGAGCTGTGCAACCATCACCGCTATCTAATTTTAGAATATTTTCATCACTGCAAAAAGAAATGTAATATCCCTTGCTCCCTATTTCCCCTTTATCTCAGCTCCTGGCTGAGACTAGTTTAGTCTGTTTTCTGTCTCTGTGGGTTTTCCTTTTCTGAACCTTTCCCATAAAAGGCTTCATACGATCCGTGGTCCTTTCTGTCTGGCTTCTTTCGCTTTGCATGATGTTTTTTTAGGATGCATCCATGTCATAGCATGTGTCGATACTTCATTCCTTTTTAGTGCTGAATAATGTTTCATTGTATTGCTCTATCATGTCTTTTTTTTTGGAGACAGAGTCTCACTGTGTTGCCTGGGCTAGAGTGCCGTGGCGTCAGCCTAGCTCACAGCAACCTCAAACTCCTGGGCTCAAGCAATCCTCTTGCCTCAGCCTCCTGAGTAGCTGGGACTACAGGCATGTGCCACCATGCCCGGCTCATTTTTTCTGTATATTTTTAGTTGTCCAGCTAATTTCTTTCTATTTTTTTTAGTAGAGACAGGGTCTCGCTCTTGCTCTGGCTGGTCTCAAACTCCTGACCTTGAGCGATCCTCCAGCCTCAGCCTCCCAGAGTGCTAGGGTTATAGGCGTGAGCCACCACGCCCGGCCCATCATGTCTTCTTTATCCAGTCATCCATTGGTGGACATTTGGCTTGCTTCCAAGCTATTATGAATAAATAATGCTGCTATGAAAATTCATGCATGAGTTTTTGTGTGGACCTATGTTTCCAGTTGTCTTGAGTTTACACCCGGGAGTGGAGTTGTGTTGTTTCTCTATTTCCTTACTTATCTTCCGTCTAGTTGCTTTATCCATTATTGAGAGTAGGGTATTGAAATCTTCAACCATTAGTGTAGAACTGTCTATTTCTCCCTTCAATTCTGTCAGTTTTTGCTTCACATATTTTGACTGCCATTAGATGTGTAAACGTTTATAATTGTCGTATCTTCTTGCTGTATGGAACCTTTTATTAATGTATAATGTCCTGTATCTCTTCTAGCCTTTTTTTGATGTAAAGTCTATTTTATCTGATGCAGATGCTCCTCAACTTATGAGGGGATTACATGCTAATAAATTCATTGTAAGTTAAAAATAATTTAAGTCAAAAATGCATTTACTATACCTAACCTATAGAGCATCATAGCTTAGCCTACCTTTAACATTCTTAGAACACTTATGTTAGCCTACAGTTGGGAAAAATCATCTAACACAAGCCTATTTTTTAATTAAGTGTTGAATATTTTATGTAATTTATTGAATACTGAAGGTGAAAAACATAATGGTTGTATGGGTACTTGAAATACAGTTTCTATTGAATGTGTTTGGCTTTCACACCATCATAAAGTTGAAAAATTGTAAGTTGAATCATGTAAGAGAGCCATCCTGATCTCTTTTGGTTACTATTTGCATGAGAGATCATTTTCCATCCTTTGACTTTCAATCTATTTGCGTCTTTGGGTCTAAAGTCAGTCTCTTGTAGACAGCATATAGTTGTATTATGGTTTCTTTAAAATCCTGTCAATCTCTGTCTTTTGATTGGGAAGTTTAGTTTATTTATATTCAAAGTAATTACTGATATGGAAGGACTTCTGTCATTTTGCTATTTGTTTTCTATATATGTTACAGCTTTTTTGTCCCTCATTTTCTGCATTACTGTCTGCTTTAGTGTATAGTTGATTTTTTTGGTAGTGAAATGTTTAAATTCCATTCTCGTTTCATTGGTATATGTTTTATAACTATTTCCTTTTTCTTTTTCTTTTATTTATTTATTTTTTATTTCAGCATATTATGGGGGTACAAATATTACGGTTATGTGTATTTCCCATGTCCCCCCTCCCCCCTCAAGGCAGAGCTTCAAGCGTGACCATTCCCCAAACGTTGCACATCTCACTCATTATGTTTGTATACACCCATCCCCTCCTCCCCCCTCCCACCCGCCCGACACCCACTAAATGTTATTCCTATATGTCCACTTAGGTGTTGATCCATATAACTATTTTCTTTAACATCCTACAGTTACAGCACTCTAACTTGCATTTATACCAGCTTAACTTCAATAACATACAAAACTCTGCTCCTTATCCAACTCCATTCCACCCCTAGATGTTTCAAGCTTTCAACAGAGTCTAGAGTTCCGAAATAGTGACATCAGACAGATTCTGCCAGTGCAATTATCGTTTAGATGGGGAGACAGCTTACTGTGGCTTCCTGTTCAGCCAACTTCCCAGAATCTTCTTTAGCAAAAAATTTAATTTTGACAATTTTTTTTGTCACTACTTTTTTGTACTGTACAATTTTTTGTTCTGTCACTACTTTTATGGAGGATCAGATTTTTGGAGGACCTTACTTTGCCATTCTTGGAATACTTCCCACCCCTCAGTAATCTTTACCTTACTTATTTACTCTGTTGTTTCTTTTGCATTTCTTCCAATATGGGCAGTTGATTTTTCTTTTTTTAATAGCACATATATGTGATCATAATATATATTATTTTTAATTGAAGTTTTTATTTTCCATTTTTGCATAAATCCCTTTATCCCTTCTCCTTTCTTCTGCATCATATTACCTATACTTGCCCTCAGTTAACCCTTGTTAACAATCTAATGTGCATAATTTTATGGTTTTCTCCATGCTTTTATAATCTTATATGAACGTATATACACATACAAACACAGAATAATATACACATAGAGAAATTTTTTGGTCATTGTTTTTCAAAAAGTGGAATCACATTGATTACATATATTTTTCTACCTAATGTCTTTTTCATTCAAGTATACTTCATGTTACTATCTCCAAGGTAATTTTTTTTTTACAAGGCATTAAAAAAAATCTATTGCATTTCAATATACTAGCAATGAAAAAAGAAAATTGAAATCTAAAACATATTATCCAAGGTAATGTCTTAATTCTAATCCTTTGTTATAATGACTAAATAGTATTCCGTCTTGCCATTATACCATAACTTATTTCAACCATTCCCCTAATTATGGGCATTCACTTTACATCTAGTTTTTTTTTCTCTCTCAATGAACTATACAATCTTTCTTCTGAAGATAAAATGACTTGGATCATGCATGACCCTGATGTTGTCTAAATAGCACTGATTTATTTACACTGATAATTAGACATGTGCCAAAATGCTTTAAACTGATACCCGAAAGCTACTTGGTACGGAAAGCTCGTGTACCCATTCAAAACCTTAAGATTATTCTTTCTTCCTAGTTTTATGTTTTTAACATGTGGTGTTTCCGTTAGCTTTAAAGTGAGCTCTACAAGAATATGTAACCAAGAGGATTGGATCAGGTCTTGGAGTTTTACCTGGATTACTACTTATCAGGTGATTATCCAAGAGGAGATTTTTGAGAAAGGGAATCTAATTTGACATGTGAAATCAGGTAAAGTCTCTTACCCTTTTCGCCCAACATTTTCTAATCCTAACAAGAATGGAACCCTGGATGTCGTCATTATATTCTTTAAAAGTCAATCCTGCTACCTTCAAAGTGATTTACCCACTTCTGCAGATTACTGACTGTAGATGATTGCGTGGCTTAGAGTGGGATTCTGTGCTTGTATGTGTAAACGTGGATGAGTGAGTGTTTTAGATGTGCCTGAGAATTGTGTCTTTAACATTCCTCTGTTATATTAATATTATTAAACGGTATTTCTCCATCGTGGGTCTGGGGGAACCTCAAGATGTATTCTGGGGATGCAAGAATTCTCTGTAAGAATTCCTTAATTGTATACTTTCATTTCAGTGATAATTAAAGTAATTAATATAAGCCTGCTCTGGATCACCTGAATAGCTCTGGAGCATCTTATAAT
The DNA here is from genome assembly GCA_008086735.1 of Cheirogaleus medius. Taxonomy (NCBI): domain Eukaryota; kingdom Metazoa; phylum Chordata; class Mammalia; order Primates; family Cheirogaleidae; genus Cheirogaleus; species Cheirogaleus medius. The sequence goes on along the minus strand of VBSM01003198.1, from coordinate 3,690,123 downwards.
AAGTACTGATCTGGAATTCTGGTACCTGTAAGAGTTTCTCTTTATGATTATGTTGTGGCTAAGCTATACTGCTTAGACCTTTGCTGGCTATCAGGAAATGAACAGAAACAGACTTAATAGATATTGTTCTCAATTGAAGAAGAAAGTATGTATTGGCACGCTATGCAAAGGATGGCTCTGCAGTGCTTCAAATAGAGAAAAGCAGCAACAAACTCGCTCAGCTGGGATACAGGGCACCATAAGTTTCCCCAATATACAACTTGTGTTCCAGCCATCAGCACTATATTCAGGGTATTTTAGCAGAATAATGTTAATATTAATTCATTAATAGAATTAATTTAAATTTTATTAGTTTTGTAGTTTTGTTCCTATTTAATTCATACAAATGTATTTTATAGTTGTGCTAGACCTATATTCATAAAGAGGTTTATATTATAATTTCATGTGTGCTTTCAAAACTTTCTTCCTTTTCAAAAGACTATACGGTTCTTGAACTTGAGAAATGCTACTTTAGGGCAGCTCAGTTCTCTCAATCTGTGTCATATCCCCAGAAAAAACTCTATGGTGGAGTTTCTTAACTTTATTGTGCTAAGGATTCTTGGCAATCTGGTGAAGTTGATAGATGTCGTCTCAGAATAATGTTCTGGTGTTTAAAATAAATTATACTGACAGCCTGGGCAACATAGTGAGACCCTATCTCTACAAAAAACAAAAAAATTAGCCAGACATGGTGGCATGTACCTGTAGTCCTAGCTATTTGGAAGGCTGAGACAGGAGGATCACTTGAGCCCAGGAGTTCAAGGTTGCAGTGAGCTGTGATCATGCCAACTGCACTCTAGCCCAGGTGACAGAGTGAGACTCTGTCTCAAAAAAACAAAAAATTACACAGAATTGAAAGAAAGGCAATTATAGGCTGGGTGCAGTGGCTTACGCCTGTAATCCTAGCACTCTGGGAGGCCGAGGCGGGAAGATCGCTTAAGGTCAGGAGTTCGAAACCAGCCTGAGCAAGAGCGAGACCCCGTCTCTACTAAAAATAGAAATAAATTAATTGGCCAACTAAAAATACATAGAAAAAAAAGTTAGCCAGGCATGGTGGTGTGTGCCTGTAGTCCCAGCTACTCCGGAGACTGAAGCAGAAGGATTGCTTGAGCCCAGGAGTTTGAGGTTGCTGTGAGCTAGGCTGATGCCACGGCACTCTAGCCTGGGTAACAGAGTGAGACTCTGTCTCAAAAATAAAAAATAAAAAAAATAAAATAAAAGAAAGGCAATTATAGTAAAATGAAGTTACTAAAATATTAGAAATGTAAATTCATGCTATAGTAATATATGTGTTTATTTATTAACACATTAACTAATATCTAGTAGTAGGTCAATTTTTATAACAGGAATAACTATAAATAATATTTTGAAATGTCTGTAACAACTCTGTGTCGATGTGCAAATATCTATGATGTCTAATTTTTTTCTATATTTGTTGCCTACATTGATAATTTAATTATACTAAATTTCAATTAGAGGTTAATGAAAATAGAGATGCTATTTTTTTTCCCATATGAGTTCACAGACAGCCTAAAGTCTATGTTTGAGCCATTGGGGTCTTTGTATTCTGATTAATAATACCTGTTCTAGAGGAAAAGGATCTTTTGTTGGTACCTAGAAGGGTCTGAGACCTGCCAAAGCTTCCTTGTAAGGTCTTGGTGTTACTCCAAAAGATTTGACTACAGTATCTTTTGTACCCCAGTGTTCAAGTTCAGTTGATTTCCCTCTTCTGTACATTTAATCACATTCTTTAGGTTTAAAGAACAGTTATGAGATTCAGACATGGGTGTCTGTTTAATAGCAACATCTAAACAAGAACAAATGAAACATTTAAACAATTGTTGCTTGCTTGTCTGGTTGTTAGCATTCTGGTAGAGACATGCACAATTTTGGGGAGAGAAAGGATATCCGGATGCAGGAATGTACTCTCTCATTTTCTTTTTCCCTGCTCTCCTTTCCTTCCTCCTCTTTGTCCCACCTTTAGGTGACTCTTTCCCTGGGACACATTTGGTTCCTCCCAGAGATAGCAAACTTCGTCACTTGCAGAACTAAGATTGCAAAAAGGGTCATGGAACAGTGCCTGTTTCACTGTCCTTTGGCTATAGTCCTAGTCTTTCTTTACCAAAGATTTCTGGGCAAGACTTCCTAACCTCCTCTCCTAAACGAATCCTGCACTATCCCTGGGTGACATGCACTCTCAAAGGTAATACGTACAGCCAGTGAGGGTCAGAATTAATCATTCGTGTCAAAAGGGCTTGTGGCTCAACATTTTCCTCTCCAGATTCACTAACACAGTTTCCTCTTTGGGAAGAACAGCCTAACACCCTTAATTCCCATAGAGGAAAAAAAAAACCAGTAGCATGTTGATAACAGTACTGCAAAAACAAGCCTGGTCAAACTCAAGGACAAACATCGTTTAAAAGCCAAAGGCTCAGATAAAAGTCAAAAAAAAAAAAAAAAAAGAAAGAAAGAAAAAGAAAAACAAAATCCTCACACTTCAAACTGTGTGATTTACTTTGCTCTCTGTTTCTGAAAGAAAATTGGCACTGTCTATATTCTTTTGCCTGAATCATTCCATTTGCTGACTGTCTCTGTTTTTTGGTCTTTGTACAATTTTGTGTTGAGAGCAAAAAATCCAGCAGTGGAAATCTGTTTGCTGTTACTTGTGCCTTTGGAGAATATGCCTTTCGCTTACTCGTAGTTGAAATGAGCATGGTAATGTGTTTTCCAAACCAAAATCTTTACATCTGTTCACATTTGATGCAAACCATTCTTTGTGTTTCAGTGTTAACATATTTTATTCTTCTATTTTGCTGCGTGGCCTCATCAACCTGATAATCACATGTGGTGTTTGCATCAATAAGACGTCCAGCACAGTACTTGTTCATAATTATGTTAAGCTGTATAAACCCATTCTGATGCCTATGTACTCTTCCAAGTTTTATGAAATGTCCCAATATTAGCGCATCTGGGTTAATATTCTGGGAGGCGCCATTTATTCATTAATAGCTACTTACTGGGTAGCTACTTACTGGGATTTAGCTAGGTGGGTCATAGTGATGGGTAAGAAGAAACCCTGTTCCCAAGTAGTGACTTGTCTAGTAACTACTTTGAAACATAAATGTGTTATTTATAGTTTGAGAAATAAAGTGACAAATTCTATGAGAGAGTTTCAGAAAGAAAAACATGATGCATTTCAATTCTTTTTATTCTTTAAAAGACAATATTGCTAATCCATACCATTTTAATTCTATGGTCCACATATCATTTTTCTAAAAATATAAGGTTTTATTTAGAATTACAAAAATAAATTTTTTTGCTTAAAAGTCTATCCTGGAGCTTCCATCTTTAATCAGACTAAACTGCTTTATTCTTAAACTTAATGATTGCCTTGGATCAACCCAACATGGCCTTTAGTTTCTTCTTCTTTTTTTTTT
>VBSM01003198.1:3658484-3686547 GCA_008086735.1 Cheirogaleus medius | reverse complement strand
CTCCCAGAGTGCTAGGATTACAGGCGTGAGCCACCACGCCTGGCCTCATTTTCAATTTTATTTACAGAATATGGGAAGGCCAACCTTGCTGTTATAGGTATTAATGGGAATTCTATCACCTTAGGGAGTGGGAGATCTAAGTTTTATAGTTTCTTCGTTGGAATTGCCTTCTAATTCTTTCATCTTTATTAAGCAATCAAGCTCGGAGAGCTTGTTTTGTGTTGGTTATATGTTTGTAGACGTGCACTGGACGAAGGGCTTTAGGATGTGCATTTAAGGAGGCTGATTTATGATGTCCTGATGGCTGTTAAGCCACAGTAACTATGTTACCATATAATGTGTTTTTTAATATTAATGAAACATTTAAAAAATGAAACTAGTTCAACCTCTGTGGAAAGCAATTTGGAGATACCTTAAAGCGATACAAGTAGATCTATCATTTGATCCAGCAATTCCACTACTGGGCATCTACCCAAAAGATCAAATGACACTCTACAAAAAAGACACCTGCACTCGAATGTTTATAGCAGCACAATTCACAATTGCAAAGTTGTGGAAACAACCCAAGTGCCCATCAGTACATGAGTGGATTAATAAAATGTGGTGTATGTATACCATGGAGTACTATTCAGCTATAAGAAACAATGGTGATCTAGCACCTCTTGTATTTTCCTGGATAGATTTGGAACCCATTCTACTAAGTGAAGTATCTCAAGAATGGAAAAACAAGCACCACATGTGGAGAATTCTGAGTTAGATAGGGTTATCTAAAAGAGCATTTTAAAAATATATTAAGCACCCTAATACGTAGCTTATATAATCCAGCCTTTAGTATGCAGGTCTGCCTTGTGATCTTAGCATTCATTCCTCCAGTTCTCAAACCTTGACCATTACTAATCCTAAAATGAGATTCCCCATAAAATTCACAGGGCTGGAAATTTCCACTGAAAACTCACTTGCTTTCATGAGTGGTGAAGTTTAAAACTCACCAAGAGTGCGGTAGTGATTTTACAATAGCCCTTACCCTCAATGAACATGTTCTTTCACTAAGTAATTTCTTATACTCTCATAATTATACAATTTATATTTGAACAAGGGGTTCCATATTTTCATGCCACATTTCCACCGTTGGCGGGAAAATCAAATAATTTTCATATGCAGTAAAGTAAATTTTGGCTGAATAAGTAAAATGGAGTCTAATGTCAATTTTTTTAAAAAAATATCTGTAGCACTAAGTGCAGTGCCTTTATATTATAAATAGGAACTTAATAAGCATTTTCTTAATGATTGACTAATCTGTTTAAATAGTTAGTGAGTGTTCTTTAAAAATACAGCTCCCAGCATTGTTTTATTTATGAGGAAGCAAAAGTAATTAATGAAACTTTGCATTTTCATGGCATATAAATGAGTAATTATTCCCTCTGCAAATGGATACATTATGAAATCCAGAGGAAAAATGTAGAATGAAAGCTTAATGTCTCTGCCTTAATTTTCCTACCTACATAACGTGGATACAAATATCTCTCTTGTGTAGTTCACAGGGTTTGTGTGAGTCACAAATGAGGTAATAATAATAGCAAAAACCTCTGTATCTCATTCTATGTGCTAGGCTTTGCATAGACATTATTTAATCCTTACAATAACCCCATTACACAGATATTATTATCCCTATTTTACAGATGAGGAAACTGATAAACAGAGAAGTTCAATAATTTGCCAAACGCCACATAAATATAGGATAGTAAAGTCAGGATTCGAATCAGACTGTGGAATCACCATACTACATATGGGAAAGATGTTTTACAAACTTAAAAGCACTATATAAACTTGAATTATTATTATTATTCAATCATTTGTAATTCTAGGATGGATAATTATATGGGGACCATATGTAGTTCTTTTAAAATGAATGAAAAATGACTTACAGGTAAAAGTGTTACAGCTGACATGTTACAAATCAGTTCTATGGAATGTGAATAATTGATATACAATAAAATATTGACCCCTCACTGTGTTAGAGATTTGTCGCAGTGTTTGTTGGAATGAATGAGTTGCATCAGGTCATGAGCCTTTAGCTACCATTTAAACATCTTAGAATCAAGTAGTACCATGTTTCCCCAAAAATCAGACCTCCCCATAAAATAAGCCCTAGCAGGATTTCTAAGCATCTGCGCAATAGAAGCCCTACCCCGAAAATAAGACCTAGTGACAGGCATGGCTACGCAGCGCATCTGCACAACCCGTGCATTTCGTCGCGGAGCGGTCAAGAACACGAGCAGCCCTTCTCATCTGCCCCATGAGAGCTCTAGTGCTCGACAGGAGAGATTGGGGCCAATGGTTCTAAAGGAAATAGAGTCGCAAGACATTCAGGATGGAATTCGGGGTTTGGAGAGTGATGATGATGTTCCAGAAGAAGATGACTTAACTCTATTTGAATCGATGTAGATTGTTGTACCGTACTTAACAAAAATAACACATCCCCTGAAAATAAGCCCTAGAGTGTCTTCTTGAGGAAAAATAAATATAAGACCCTGTCTTATTTTCGAGGAAACATGGTATTGATGTGTGTGTATGAATAAGATAGAGAGAATGACCTCTATCTATACATGACCTGACGTGTGTGTGTGTGTGTGTGTGTGTGTGTGTGTGTAGAATATGAAAGCTTGAAGTTTGGCCAAAGATTTCACCAAGAGACTTGGAGTTGTATTTAAATAGTTAAATCTAGAATATATGTAATTACGTAGAAAAGAAACTCCAAACTTCATGCTTATCCTGGCAAAGTAGCTAGCTTTTGCTTAATTTTGATAATTTACACAAGGTATGTATATTTTTTTTTGCATGCATTAGCAAGACATTGATTTACCTATGCCTCGACTATGTCTATAAAGACTTTTTACAAATGTCACAATTCACCCATGAAGAAAATGTGTCTTATTTTTGTCTCCTTGATTTTCTGTTTTGAGAAGTAGAATAGTTACCATTTTTGAATTCAGAGTTTCCAAAGTTAGTTAAGAAGCTCGACGCTTCATAGAGAGGCTCTGTCTTCAGCTTTATGTTTCCTCTTATCTTGCTATAATCCTCTTATTGCTCTTCCTGAGTACATAATATCCTTTCAAATTGGTTTGTCCCAGAAATCATTTTGGCAAAATGTTTCTTTTCATATGAATTATCTAGAATAGAGAATGACCTTCATTATTCCACTCTGCTGATGTAGTCCTGACCTGAATTGACTTGCTGGTACAGCCAGGAATAGACAGTAAGCATTTCCAATCTAATCGGTCCCTTGGTGAGGACTCAAAACCCAGTTTTCTTCCAACACAAAGTGCTGCCTTCATTTACGTGAAATATGAAAAAATGTTGTTATATTACTTGGACTCCTTTTTCTTTTTTAATCTCAAATATTTATTATTCACGGTGAGAACACTTAAAATCTACACTCCTAGAAATTTTCAAAATATACAGGATGTTGTTATTAATTATAGCGACCCCATTGCACAATAGATTCTTGAAATTATTGCTACTAAACTAAACTAACTTGAGCTAAAATTTTGTATCCTTTCACCAATCCTTGCCTTCATTCCCTTACCCCAATAACTACCTTTCTACTTTCTGTTTCTACATGTTCAACTTTTTTAGATTCCACATACAAGTGAGATCATATGGTCTTTGTCCTTCTGTGCCTGGCTTATTTTGTGTAACATAATGTCTTTCAGGTTTATCCATGTTGTCATAAATGACAGAATTTCTTTCTTTTTAAAGGCTGAATAGCATTCCATCATGAGTATATACTACATATCCTTTATGCATTCAACTGTGGCCAGACACTTTTCTTGATTATCTTGGATATTTTGAATAATGTTGCAATGACCGTGGCAGTGCAGATAGCTCTTTAACATACTGATTTCATATTTTTTTGATATATATCTGGTAGTGGGAATTACTGGATCATATAGTAGCTCTATTTTTATTTTTTTGAGGAACTTCCATATTGTTTTCCCTAATGGCTGTACTAACATTCTCACCAACAGTGTGCAAGGATTCCCTTTCTCCACATCCTCACCAATACTTGTTTTCTATTTTTTTTTTTTTGATAATAGCCATTCTAACAGGTGAGGTGGTAGCTCATTGTGTTTTAATTTGCATTTCTCTTATGACTAGTAATGTTTAATTTTTTATATACATCCGTTGTCCATTTGTATGTCTTCTTTTGAGAAATGCCCATTCAGGTCCTTTTCTGATTTTTAAATCGAGTTATTGTTTTCTCGTTATTGGGTTGTTTGAGTTCCTTATGTATTTTGGATATTAATGCTATTGGGTGTATGGTTTATAAATATTTTCTTCCATTCCATAGATTGTCTCTTCACTCTGTTGCCTGTTTCCTTTATTGTGCAGAAGCTTTTTAGTTTGGTGTAATCTCATTTCTATTTTTGTTTTTTTAGCCTTTGCTTTTGGGTCATATTAAAAAAATCATTGCCCTACCAATGTCATGGAGATTTTCCCTGTGTTTTCTTCTAGTAGTTTTACAGTTTCAGGTTTCATGTTTAAGTTTTTAATCCATTTTGAGTTAATTTTGTGCATGGTGTGAGATAAGGGTTTGATTTCATTCTTCTGAATGTTGATATACAGTTTCCCCAATACCAATTATTGAAGAGACTGTCCTTTCCACATTGTGTGTATTTGGCATCTTTGTGGAAAATCAGTTGACCATTAATGTGTGGATTTATTTCCGGGCTCTTTTTCATTGGTCTACATGTCTGCTTTTAGGCCAATATGATGCTGTTTTGGTTACCATAGCTTTATAGTATATTTTGAAATTAAGTAGTGTGATGCCTTCAGTTTTGTTCTTGTTGTTCAAAATTACTTTGTCTATTTAGGGTTTTTTTGTGGCTCTATATGAATTCTAGAATTGGTTTTTCTTTTCCTGTGAAAAATGCCATTGGAATTGTGATAGGGATTGCATTGAATCTCTGTCACTGTGGGCAGTAGGTCACTGTCAGCACTATGAATCTTTAATGAGATGAATTCTTCCAATCCATGAACACAGGATATTTTTCCATTTATTTGTGTTTTCTTCAATTACTTTCATCAATATTTTGTAGTTTCCAGTGTAGAGATCTTTCACCTCCTTGGTTAAATTTATTCCTAAATATTTTAATTTTTTTATTTTTAGCTATTGTAAATGTGATTGTTTTATTTTCTTTTTTTAAAATTTCTTTTGTTTTTATTTATCTTTTCTTTATTTTTTTATTTTCTTTTGAGTAGTTGGTTAGTATTGTGTAGAAAAAAACTGATTTTTGTGCATTGATTTTCTATCCTGTTACTCTACTGAATTCAGTTATTCTTATTTTATTTCAGAATATTATGGGGGTACATACGCTTTGGTCATGTAAATTGCCTTTGCCACCCTAGTCAAAACTACAACCATGCCATCCCCCAGACAGTGTGCACCACACCCATTAGGTGTGATTTACCCATCCCCTCTGTTCCCCTCCCACCTGCCCAATCCGTGACGAGTGTTACTTTCATATGTGTACGTGAGTGTTGATGGATTAGCTCCAATTTCATGGTGAGTACATGTGGTGTTTGTTTTGCCGTTCTTGTGATACTTCACTTAGAAGAATGGGCTGCAGCTCCATCCAGGATAATACAAGAAATAGTTGACCATTTTTTTTTGATGGCTGAGTAGTACTTCATGTTATACAGATATCACATTTTATTAATCCACTCTGTGCAGTCAAACCTCTCTGCTAATGATAATCTGAATTTGCAGCCATTCCCCAGTGCTAGCATCACCACCTCAGCTTCATTTCAGATCATCAGGCGTTAGATTCTCATAAGGGGAGCACAACCTAGATCCCTAGCATGCACAGTTTATAGTAGGGGTCATGCTCCTATGAGAATCTAATGCCTCTGCTGATCGGGGGGGGGGGGAGCTCAGGTGGTGATGTGAGTGATGGGGAGCAGCTGTAAACACAGATGAAGCTTCACTTGCTCATCTACTATTAACCTCCTGTTGTGAGGTCTGGTTCCCAACAGGCCACAGACCAGCACCAGTCCACAGCGAGGGCTTGTGGACTGCAGTTCTAAAGCATCTTTCCTATACCTGGCTAAGTATCCTGTTGTTTGTCCTGTAATATTTTAAACCAATTCCCTTTGTTGACTGTTTAGGTGATTTCTATCTTTTAAAAATGGTAAACTGCACAGAGATGAAAATCCTGGTAGATAAATCCATATTCACAACCATGATTATATCCTTAGGGTAAATTTCTAGAAATGACATTACAGAGCCAAAGAATATGCACATTTAAAAACAAAATTGTTTAACATTTGTACCCCCATAATATGCTGAAATAATAAAATAATAAATAAATAAAACAAAAAATAAATAAAAAAATTAAAACAAAATTGATACAAAATGATACAAACAAAATGTTGCCCTGCTCAGCTATGATCCAAAAAGGCAGTTGCCAACTTACATGCCCACCGGCTATGTATGAGAGTGTGTACTTTTCCACACATTTTCCCAGGACACAAACTCTCTCCCTCTGTAAATATTAGTAGCTTGATTTCATTGTTATACACCTTGCCACACACATACATATTTACATGTATTCTTATATGTGTGTGATTGTATATCTATAATCATTCTTGCTTACAGAATATAATTTATCTTATGAACACATTAACCTGTCATATTAAATGAGTTTGCAAATGAATACTTCTGATGTTTCCATTCCTAAAAATCATCGTCTTCACTTCCCAGGTGCCTGCATGAACATCACCCACGGCCAATGTCAGATGTTGCCCTACCACGCCACGCCAGCACCCCTCTTCTCGATCGTCAAAAACATGGAAATGGAGAAGTTCCTCAAGTTCTTCACGTACCTCCACCGCCTCAGTTGCTATCAACATATCATGCTATTTGGCTGTAGCCTTGCTTTCCCTGAGTGCATCGTTGATGGCGATGACAGGTATTTTGGAACCCAAATCATTCAGTGATAAGAGCCAGTTATAGCAGAAATGTCTGAGAGGCACAAAATCATCCCATGCTATCACCTTTCATTTTCATTGTTATTAAAGAAGAAGAAGAAGGAAAAAAAACCCCTCATAGCCAGTTGTAATTGTTTGAAATGAGAAATGTTTTAAAAATCTGGAATAATTTTATTTATGGGAGAAAATTATTCAGTATGTTAGGCTGATGCTATCAGAGTGATATTTCAATAGCTGTTCCAGTGAGGGTCTGGCAGGAGACGGCACACTGAAAGGGGTGATAAAAGAGTTTATTAAAGAGTCTATTTATGGAGGTGTGAGCAGGGTCAAGAGAACACATAAATGATGGGAGGTACCAGAGTCTCATGACAGGGTGATGCAGTTCCACTGCCCGAGGCTTGAAGGGGAAAAGGGCCAGTAGCACTTGGAGAGAGTTGTAGCTACTGTGTTTCCCTGAAAATAAGACCTACCCATAAAATAAGCCCTAGCAGGATTTCTAAGCATGTGCGCAATAGAAGCCCTACCCCGAAAATAAGACCTACCGATGGGCGTGGCTACGCAGCACATCTGCACAACCCATGCATTTTGTCGCGGGGCGGTCAAGAACACGAGCAGCCCTTCTCATCTGCCCCATGAGAGCTCTAGTGCTCAACATGAGAGATTGGGGCCAGTGGTTCTAAAGGAAATAGAGTCACAAGACATTCAGGATGGAATTCGGGGTTTGGAGGGTGTTGATGATGTTCCAGAAGAAGACTTCACTCTATTTGAATAAATGTAGATTGTTGTACCGTACTTAAAAAAAAATAACACATCCCCTGAAAATAAGCCCTAGGGTGTCTTCTTGAGGAAAAATAAATACAAGACCCTGTCTTATTTTTGGGGAAACACGGTATATGCAAGGGGTCTCACTTAGCACAGGCCAAGTGCTATGACCCTCGGCAGAGGAGCGCAGCCACTGCCAGCCCTTGAGTCGTGCAGGGGAATAGAAGAAGGAAGAAATACTCTGATCTCACTTTCTTCATGCCCTCCCATCAGCCAGTGCCTTCCACCAACTGAACTCACCCACAACCAGAAGACAAGTGTACACAATTGATGTGTGTGCAGTGGATGAAATTCAAAATCTCAACTAAATATCATAAGCTCAAAAGTCCAAAATTTTACCATCTAAATCAAATATGGGTGAGAATCTGGATGGTTCTTCTGCTCAACAGTGGAGCCCAGAGTAGGGCAAGGAGGGTGTGTGGAGGGACAAACAGAGACTGTCTAGCATAATATCAAATAGGACTAGAAATAATTTTCAATAAGAGTAAATCAATCAAAAGTGTGTCATGCAATATCTGAAATATGAAGTATGCACTTAAAACATTGAAAGCATGTCTTAAATACTTATTCACATATAACAGCAATTATTTTCTGAATTAAAATGTTAGGTTTTCAAAATAGTAATGTTAGAATAAATTGCAATATTTGCAAACTATACATCTGACGAAGGACTTATATCCAGAATCTACAAGGAACTCAAACAAATCAGCAAGAAAAAACAAATAACTTTATGCAAAAGTAAGCAAAAGCTATGAACAGATATTTTTTGTAAAAAATATAGAAATGGCCAACACATATGAAAAAATGCTCAAGATCACTAATCATCAGGGAAATGCAAATTAAAACCACAATGAGATACCACTTTACCCCTGGCAGAATGGCCATTATTAAAAAGTCAAAAATAATAGATGTTGGCATGTTTGTGGTGAAAAGGGAATGCTTATACACTCTTTTTGGGAATGTAAATTAGTACAACCTCTGTGGAAAACAGTATGGAGATTCCTCAAAGAACTAAAATTAAATCTATCATCCTATCCAGCAATCCCACTACTGGGTTTCTACTCAAAGGAAAAGATGTCATCATATCAAAAAGACACCTGCACTTGTATGTTTATCACAGTGCCATTCACAATTGCAAAGATGTGGAATCAACCCAAGTGCCCATCAACTGATGAGTGGATATATATATACCTGCATGGAATACTATTCAGCCACAAAAAAGAGTGAAATAATGTCTTTTGCAGCAACTTGGACAGAACTGGAGGCCATTATACTAAGTGAAGTACCTCAGGAATGAAAAAACAAATACTGCATATTTTCACTTATAAACAGGAGCTAAGCTATGGGTATGCATGGTCATATAGAATGGTATAATGGACATTGAAGATTAAGAAAAAAGGGGGGTAAGAGGAGGGTGAGAGATGAAAAATTAATTATTGAGTACAATGTACACTATTAGAGTGACCAGTACACTAAAAGCCCAGACTTTGCCATGATACAATTCATCCATGTGACAAAAAAACATTTGAAACCCCTAAAGCTATTGAAATAAAATTTTAAAAATAAACTTAAAAAAATCTAGATTATCTTCCTAAAATAAAAAATTTGCATTGTTTGTACGTGTTCAAATTCTTATCTATTTGTGTTAAATTGACAGATAAAAAATTGTATGTATTTATTGTATACAACATAATATTTTCAATTATATACATCGTGGAATGGCTAAATCTAGCTAATTAACATATGCATCACATAACTTAGTTATCATTTTTGTGGTGAGAACACTTCACATCCATATTCTTAGCATTTTTTAAGAATACTCTCTCTCTCTCTGTGTCTCTCTGTCTCTTTTTCTCTCTCTGGGTTTGTGTGTGTGTGTGTGTATACACTTTTTAAGAGACAGGGTCTTGCTCTATTGTCCAGGCTGGCCTCCAACTCCTGGGCTCATGAGATTCTTTGGTCTAACTCCGCTGGGTAGCTGGGACTACAGGTGTGCACCACCACACTCAGATATGAATATAATATATATCAATAACTATAGTCGTCATGCTGTGCAAAAGATCTCTTGAACTTATCTCTCCTATCTAACTATAATTTTATGTCCTTTGATCAACATTATCCCAACCCCCACTACCCAACCACCATAGCCTCTATTCTACTCTCTCTGTCTCTGAGATCAACTTTTATAGATTCCATGTATGAGTGAGATAATGTGGTATTTGTTTCTCTGTACCAGGCTTATTTTACTTAGTGTCTTCCAGGTTGATTCACATTATGGCAAATCATAGAATTTCCTTCTTTTATATGGCTGGATAGTATTCCATTGTGTCTATATTCCACAGTTTCTTTATCCATTCATCCATTAATGGACACTTCATTTGATTCCATGTCTTGACTATTGTTCCTCTTTCTCTCTCACTCTTCCTCAGGCCTCCTGATTCCCTGAGATACAACAATATTGAAATTTGGCCAGTTACAAAGGCCTCTAAACTTTCTCGTGAAAGGAAGAGTCACCCGGCTCATCTCTCACTTTAAATCAAAAGCTAGAAATGATTAAGCTTAGTAAGGAAAGCATGTTGAAAGCCCAGATGGGGTGAAAGCTATAGATCTCTTACACCAAACATACAAGCTGTGAATGCAAAGGAAAAGTTCTAAAAGGAAATTAAAAGTACTACTCCACTGAATACATGAATGATAAGGAAACAGGAAGGCCTTATTGCTGATGTGGAGAAAGTCTTAGTGGTCTGGATATAAGATCAAAGTAACCATGGCATTCCCTTAAGCCAAAACCTAATCCCGAGGTTGGCCCTAATTCATTCAATTCTATGAAGGCTGAGAGAAGTGAGGAAGCTGCAGAAGCAATGTTTGAGGCTAGCAGAGTTTGCTTCATGAGATTTAAGGAAAGAAGCCGTCTCCATAACATGAAAGTGCAAGATAAAGCAGCAAGTGCTGATGTAGAAGCAAGTGATACAGAAGATCTAAGATAATGGATAAAGGTGGCTACATTAAAAAATAGATTTTTCAATGGGGATGAAATAGCCTTCTGTTGGAAGAAGATGCCTTCTAGGACTTTCATAGCTAGAGAGGAGAAGTCAATGCCTGGCTTCAAAACTTCAAAGGACAGACTGACTCTCGTTGGGGCGAAGGCAGCTGGTAACATTAAAATGCAGCCAATGATCATTTACCATTCCAAATGTCCTTAAGGTCTGTAATAAGTTTGCTAAATCCTGATGATGGCACATTTGCTTATAGCATGGTTTACTGAATATTTTAAGCCCACTGTTGAGATCTACTGACCAGAAAAAGGGATTTCTTTCAAAATATTCCTGCTCACTGATTGTGTACCTAGTCATTCAAGAGCTCTATTGGAGATGCTCAAGGAGATGAATGTTGTTTTCATGCCTAATAATACAACAACTATTCTGCAGCCTACGAATCTAGGATTAATTTTGACTTTTGAGTCTTCTTATATAAGACATATTTCTTATATAAGACAGTGATTTCTCTGATGAATTTGGGTAATGTAAACAGAAAACCTTCTGGAAAGGATTCACACTCCTAGATGTCCTTAAGAACATTTATGATTCATGAGAGGAGGTCAAAATATAAATATTAAAAGGAGTTTGGAAGACGTTGATCTCAAGTCTCATGGATCACTTTGAGGGGTTTAAGACTTCAGTGGAGGAAGTAACTGCAGACGTGGTAGAAATAATAAGAACTAGAATTAGAAATGAAGCCTTCAGATGTGACTGAATTGCTTCAATCCCATGATAAAACCTGAATGGAGGAAGAGATGTTACTTCTGGATGAGTAAAGAAAATGGCTTCTTGAGATGGATGCTGTGAACATTGTTGAAATGACAACGAAGGATTCAGAATATTACCTGAACTTTGACAAAGGAGCAGCAGTATCTGAGAGGATTGACTACAACTTTGGAAGTTCAACTAAGAGTAAAATGCTACCAAACTGTGTTATAGGCTACAGAGAACTTTTTCACAGAAGAGTCAATCGATGCAGCAAATTTCGTTGTCTTTTTATGAGACATTTCCAGAGCCACCCCAGCCTTCACCAACCACTATCTTGATCAGTCAGGAGCCTTCATCATTGAGGCAAGACCCTCCACCCACAAAAAGAGGATGACTCCCTGAAGACTCAATGATTGTTAGCATATTATAGCAATAATATGTTTTAAAATTAAGGTATGTGTATTTTTAGACATAATACCATTGCACACTTAATAGACTACAGCAAGCATAATGTAAACATAATGTATATGCACTGGGAAATAAAAAAGTGTATCATTCCTTATTGAGATATACTCATTTTATTGTGGTGGTCTGGAAAGGAACCCACAATATCTCTGAGGTATGCTTGCACTGATGCTACAAACACGGGGGAGTGAAGAGAACTCTTTGACATACTGATTTCATTTCCTTTGGCTATTTAATCAGTAGTGGGATTGCTGGATAACATGGTAGTTCTATTTTTAAATTTTTGAGGAACCTTCATATTGTTTTCCATAATGGCGGTACTAATTTACATTCCCACCAACAGTGTACAAGTGTTGCTTTTTCTCCATGTCCTTGCCAATACTTGTTATCGTTTGTCTTTTTGGCAACAGCCATTCTAACAACAGAGAGGTAGTATCTCATTGCAGTTTTGATTTGCATTGGCCGAAGAGTAGTGATGTTGAACATTTTTTCATATAGCTTGTTGGCCATTTATATGTCTTTTTTTGAGAAATGCCTATTCAGATTTTTTGCCCATTTTTAAATCAAATTGTTTATTTTCTTGTTATTGAGGTATTTGAATTCTTTATATATTTTGGATATTAACATCTTGTCAGATGTTTAGCTTGCAAATATTTTCTCCCATTCCATAGATTGTCTCTTCACTCTGTTGATTGTTTCCTTTACTGTGCAGAAACTTTTTAGTTTGATATAATCTCATTTGCTTATTTCTGCTTTTTTTCCCCCTGTGATTTTTAGATTATATACAAAAAAACATTAACTAGACAGTGTTATGGAGCTTTCCCCCTATTTTTTGTTCTATAAGTTTCATAGTTTTGCATCTTACATTTAAGTCTTTAATTCATTTTGAGTTTATTTTTGCATATGGTTTTAGGTAAGGATCTAATCTCATTCTTCTGCATGTTGATATGTAATTTCTCCAATCCCATTCATTGAGGAGACTGTCCTCTACCGATTGCATGCGCTTGGCTCCTTCACTGAAAAATTAGTTGGCTGTGGATAAAGAAATGCATGGATTTATTTATGGAATCTCTATTCTGTTCCATTGGTCTATGTGTCTGTTTTTATACCAGTGCCATATTGTTTCAGTTACTATAGCTTTGTAGTATTTTTTGAAGTCAGGTAGTGCGGTGCCTCCAGCTTTGTTATTATTTCTCAAGATCGCTTTGGCTATTTAGCCTTTTGCAGTTTCGTATGAATTTTAGGAATTTTTTTCTATTTCTATGAAGAATGTCATAAGCAATTTGATAGGAATTGCATTAAAATCTGTAGATCACTTTGGGTAGTACAATATTACTTCTTCCAATTCATGAACAGGTGATGTCTCTGCATTTATTTGTGTCTTCTTCAATTATTTTCTTCAATGTTTTATAGTTTTCAGTGCAGAGATCTTTCACTTCCTTGGTTAAATTTATTCCTAGGTATTTTTTTTTGTAGCTATTGTAAATTGGCTAGTTTTGATATCTTTTTTTAGGTAGTTTGCTATTAGGATATAGAAGCCCTACTGATTTTACTATGTTGATTATGTATCCTACTAATTTACTGAATTTGTTTATTAGATCTAACAGGTGTGGTGTGTGTGTGTGTGTGTGTGTGTGTGTGAAGTCTTTAGTGCTTTTAAGACCATGTCATTTGCAAACAGGGACAATTTAACTTCTTCTCTTGCAATATGGATGCTTTTTATTTATTTTTCTTCCCTAATTACTCTAGCTAGGATTTTCAGTACCATGTTGACTAGAAGTGATGAAAGTGGCATCCTAGTCTTGTTTTGGATCTTAGAGGAAATGCTTTTAGTCTGTCTCCATTGATTATGATGTTAGCTGTGAGTTTTTCAGTTTTATTTGGTTGTGGTACTTTCCTTCTATACCCAATTTGTTGAGTACTTTTTTTTTTTTTATCATGAAAGGATGTTGAATTTTGTCAAATGCTTTTTCTGCATCTGTTGAGGTGATGTTATGTTTTTGTCCTTCATTCTGTCAATGTGATGTATCATGGTTATTGATTTGCTTATTTTAAACCATCCTTGCATACCTGCAAAGAATCCCACTTGGTCATGATGATCTTTTTGATGTGATATTGAATTTGGTTTGCTAGTATTTTGTTGAGGATTTTTGAATCTGTCCTCATCAAAGATATTGACCTGTTTTGTTTTTTTGTTGTGTACTTGTCTGGTTTTGGTGTCAGGGTGATGTTAGCCTCGTAAATGAGTTTGGAAGTATTCCCTCCTATTCAATATTTTGGAAGAGTTGGGGAAGAATTGGTATTAGTTTGTCTTTAAATGTCTGGTAGAATTCAGCAGTGAAGCCATCTAGTCCTGGGCTTTTCTTTGATAGACTTTTTATTGCTGTTTATATCTCATGACTTGTTATTAGTATGTTAAAATTTTCTATTTCTTCATAATTCAATCTTGATAGGTTGTAAATATCAAGGAATTTATTAATTTCTTCTAGGTTATCCAACTTGTTGTCATATAATTGTTCATAAGCTTTCTATAGCCCTTCATATTTCTGTAGTATTAGTTTTAATGTCTTCTTTGAATTGCATTTTCAAGTGCAAATAGCTTCCATGTTATTCATACTAATTTAAGTAATGTGCAAATTATGCCTGGAATAGGGCAAAGGCCTTTATTATTTTAACTGAAAAATACTGCATTGTCATAGCTTCAAGGTAAAATAAAAACACGAGTTTCTTAATGGTAGAAGTAAGAAAAGAACTGTTAGCAGACCCAGCATTCAAGAAAACATTTCATGGTGAACCATCAGTGCCAGAGGTTGCTTTCACAGAATTTTAAACTAAACTAAAATCTTAAGCCCCCTAACTGACTGAATGGGTGCTCTCCTGGCAAGAAGACCCCAGAAATACCCTGAAGCCGAGTTGCTGGCTATGAGGAGGGAGGTCAGACATGCCTCATCCTACCTCTTCCATTCTTGGAGATATCCACTGTTAACTCATTAACAGGCCTAGTGATGTAAAAGACAAAGCTTAAAACCACACCTTTAGGTCATCAATTTACTCAACAGATCACTTGAGTTTTGAGTTTTGGTAAATACCGTGTTTCCCCCCAAATAAGACAGGGTCTTATATTTATTTTTCCTCAAGAAGACACCCTAGGGATTATTTTCAGGGGATGTGTGATTGTTTTTAAGTACGGTACAACAATCTACATTTATTCAAACATAGTGAAGTCGTCGTCTTCTGGAACATCATCATAACTCTCCAAACCCCAAATTCCATCCTGAATTTCTTGTGACTCTATTTCCTGTAGAACCATTGGCTCCAATCCCTCATGTGGAGCAAGAGACTTCTCATGGGGCAGATGAGAAGGGCTGCTCGTGTTCTTGACCGCTCCGCGACGAAATGCATGGATTGTGCAGATGCGCTGCATAGCCACGCCCATCACTAGGTCTTATTTTCGGGGTAGGGCTTCTATTGCGCAAATGCTTAGAAATCCTGCTAGGGCTTATTTTATGGGTAGGTCTGATTTTCAGGGAAACACGGTATCAGGTGGCTTGTCTCTGATTAACAGACATCCAGGCCTTTAGACGAAACTTCATTTCTTTAACCAATTACAAAGCAAAGAGTCTTTAAACCCACCTGTAACCTGTAAGCCACCGCCACATCCCCCGCCCCCCTGAGATGTCCTGCCATTTTGGCCAAACCAATGTACGCCTCCACGTATTGACTTAGGATCTTACGAGTAGTTCTTGTCTCCATGAATACATAAAACCAGCTGTAACACAGCGACCACGGGCACAATTTCTCAGGACCTCTTGAGGCCATGTGCTTTGAGCCGGTCACACACATTGGGTTCAGAATAAACTTCTTTAAATTGTTTTACAGAGTTTGGGTCTTTTTCCATTAACAGTATAAATAATAGAGAGAAGTTTTATTAGGTCTTTCCCATGACTTAAAATTTGGGATGGTAGCAAGGAGGCCTTTTATGATCTTAGACTGTGGCAATATAATATGATAGTTGTAGTTCCTAGGGCTGCCGTAACAAAAGAGGTGGGTGGCTTCAACAACAGAAGCTTATTCTCTCCCATTTCTGGGGGCTCGAAGTACAAATTTTTGGCAAGGTCATGCTCTCTCCCAGGGCTCCAGGGTAGAATTCACTTCCTTCGTTTGCCAGGTTCTGGTGGTTTTAGACATTCCTTGAATTGTAGCTACATCATTTTCATCTCTGCCTCCATCTTCACATGGCCTTCTCTGTATGTGGGTGTCCTTTCGTCTTTTGTCTCTTGTTAGGACGCTTGTCATTTATTGGGGTGAAGGGAAAACTTCCCATCTGCCCTTAAAAGGGTTGCTGAAAAATCAACTCACAGCAAAGCAGATGAATAAGAGAAAAGCCATGGAAATTTTATTGTTACCATGGGCACAGGAAGAATCAGAGAGTGCTTGCCTAATATCGCAATGAGACCAAAATACTTAAATATCTTAATTTTAGAGGAGACAAAAGAGATGAGGAATATAAGTAATTCAATTGAAGGGCAATAAACGATTACTAGGGAGGAGGCATAGATACTGGAGAGAATGCATAGATAGGGGAAAACAGATTGACTTGTAAATGAATCTCTTTAGAAATTAAATTAATTCGAGAGACAGGCATTATTTTTAAAATGGAATGGGCCAGGTCTGGTTGTACTCTTGATCTTTCCTGCAGTAGATATTGAGATAACAGGGAAGGGAAAGTAAGACAATTGTTCTCGATCAGTCCCTCTGGTCTTTATGGAGTTAGACTGAAAACCCCTTTCAAAGCCTGTTGATCTCCAAGGGCCTTTAATTCAAAATACCCCTTATACCAAGGAATCATATTTTGGGGTGAAGTTTCCTGCATTCCTTTACATTGGATTTAGTTCCCCACCACACAATCCAGATGACGACGATATCATCGTCTCAAGATCCTTAATTACATCCACAAAGACCTGCTTCCCGAATAAGGTAACATTCACCGGTGCCAGGAGTTAGGACATAGATGTGTCTTTTAGGGGGGCCACCATCCAACACTCTGTAGCGGTTGAGAAAGCAGGCGAAGGAGCCACATGCCACAGGCCCCTCATCTGCTAAATGGAGATAGTGATGAGGATTAAATAATATACAGGGCTTGCAGCAGTGCCTGATGCTAGCAGCTCCATAAACGTCAGCAACAGTTATAAAACAAATAGTGAATTTAGAAGGACAGGTAGTACTAACGAAATAAGGAACAGGAAAAAAGTATGTCTAAGATATACTAAGCATGCTAAATGTCAAAGGATTGCAAAAAATGTAGAATACCATATGGATTAAAAGAAAATTAGGGAGAATAATTAAGGTTTCTGGAGCTGGAGTCTGGTTCCATTTCTGCTTAATTTTGAACAATGTCACTCACGTCTCTTTGCTTTAACTTCTCTGCAGGCTCTTGTGTACACTTAAGATAGTAAAAAAGAGTACATTCAGCTTTCATGTGTCTCTAAATTCATTTTGATCATCGTCCTTATTATAATTCAATCTACGAGGGCTGTCCAGAGAGCATCCAGCCAGGTAATATGAAAAATAGTATTAACAATGGTTGGATACTTTCCGGACAGCCCTCGTATAATTGAATTGCCAGTTGTAAAATTCTAGTTAAGCTGCTCATAGTTTTCAAGTCACTTTTAGGTAAAATTTGTTTTTCCCCTGACTTGGTTCATCCTGATAAGTAAGCTAATATGAGAATTTCTGATTTTCCATTACAGTAGGTAACAATATCCATTATTGGTTTTCAAGTGTCCTTTGGAGACTTATCTTATTTTTTATTATTACATTTATTTTTATTTTTTTTACATTTATTTTTATATTTAGTTTTATAATTACACTTTCAGATCAGTGCTTTCTGCTGTCCTTTAGTGTGCGCATAGGATCTGCAAACTAAATTAAATAAGCAAAATAAGTTTATAAAAGTAAAATGTATTGTAAAAAAAATATTTTTCTAACATTTCAATATTTTGTATTATCCGTTATACTAATTTTCTCTACTATCCAAATAATGGAGAATTGCTTATATTCCATCCAAAAGAAAATAGCTATTTAATATCACTTAAAATGAATTTTGAAAGATTATAATGGGATGTATAAATGGTATAGTTTTCAACCTGATTCCTTTGAGACCTCAGTTACTCACTAACTATATTTTATGTTATCACAATGAAACTTAACAGTTTCTACTTTAGACTGTGGGCGCTTTTAATAAATGTATGTACCATGTGTTGTAACACAAGCTAACTAGAGTGTAATTTTTATGAATTCAGTGAAAATATCTCAAAACATGGAGATTTAACTGATAAACCTTTTGGGTAGTCCTAACAATCGATCCTAACAATCGAGTTTCATCTGCCCCCAAACTTTCCAGCACGTTCTCTGCAGTTGCAGATTAAATTCTTCAGTGTCCAGGGAACGTACATACTGTACAATTTGGGTAAAAGTATAGTGATTTTCAAGAAGGGTTAGAAGGGATAGTTTAAAAATATTAGCAAGTAGCTAGCAAGAAGTTTATAATTCTTGGGCCAGGGAAATAACAGAAGTTTTGCAGATGGAAAAAAAAAATATATATATATTATATTTAAAGTCTCTGTGTTTGGAATAGGAAGCAAGTATGGTAGTCACATGCTTTTTTGATGTGTAATATCACTTTTTCCACCTTGTTTAAATAATAGGTCTATAATTCTATCAGAGCTGAGAAGGGGTTAATTTGGCCTGGAAGTCTGGGCTTTGCTTCTAGAAGACTCTCAGGAGATCCTGTGGATTGTCATCACCCTGCTCATATCTTCTAAAACTTTGGAGAGAAACTACATGCTCATGAATTGAGGCCTTAATGTTGGCTATTGATGTTTTCCTCCATAATATTGATTTGTCGGTAGGTCCTCAGCAGAAACTTTTAATATCTAGTGCAAGTAAATAAATATTATTGATTTAGCCAGATGACTAGAGATTAAAAAGTGTATCTCAAGCGTGGGAACTACAGACAGTTTTCTGTAGTGTACTCAATCCCTACGGGTTTGTGGTGGGGATCAATTGAGTTTCCTCAAAGGAGCTTCTTGAAAATCACTATACTTTTACCCAAATTGTACAGTATGTACGTTCCCTGGATACTAAAGAATTTAATCTGGCTACTGCAGAGAACGTGTTGGAAAGTTTGGGGGCAGATGAAACTCGATTCCAACCCTAGCTCCGCCAATTGCCAATGATAAGGCCGGACGCTTTATTTTTTGTTTTAATTTATAAAAATCAGAAATTTATTTCTTAGAGCTCTGGAGCCTGGGAAGTCTAGTATCAAGGAGACAGTAAGTGGGGAGGGCAAAGGTGAGAAGGTGAGGGAGGGTGAGAGACAGCAAGAGAGGACACAACTCACCTTTGTAGCAAACCCAATCTCAAGAGAATGAGCCTACTCTTGAGACAATGCCATTAGCACATCCATGAGAGCAGAGCTTTCATGACGTAATCACTTCTTAAAGATCCCACATCTTAACCCTGTTGCAATGGAGATCAAGTTTCCAACACATGAACTTTGGGGGCCACATTCAAACCATCGCACATGCAAAAAGACACGCTTATCACTGCAGAGATTTCAAGGATTTTAAGAGCTGAATGCTAGGAAATGGGGACAAAGACCAAATGTGTATTTCATGACGTCACAGGCTCCTAACCCGATTTTACCACTGACTTACTGCGTGACCTTGGAGAAGTCGCTTAATGCCTCTGGGCCTTTGTTTTTTCCACCTGTAAAATGAAATACTGCACTACACGATTGTTAAGTTCCATCCAATTCTCTAATTCTGTGACACTTCATTAACTTCCTAGCATTTATAGTTCTTCTTTTACACAGGAGACAAAATCAAATGGATTCTTAAAGAATAATGGAATATAATTAACTTCGAAACCTGACCCATAGTAGGAATTCAAAAGTAACCACCAAATGAATGAATGATTTAAATATAGTAGCAATCTAAGAAGAATGAATGGCATAAGATTTGGAGGATAAGGAATAAGAAGTTTCACATTAACTCTCCTCCCTAAGGAAAAGAAAAAAGGGTTTCATTACTCTATTTGGAAAAGACGAAGAAGAGCTTTTGTTCACAAAGTTTTGCAGATCTCTAAGACTGTGTAGGTCTTGCACAAGTGGAATAATAATATTAATACCTTGCATTTATTATTTCTTCCATATCAGCACTGTTTTATGAGCATGTGTGCATTCATGTCTAATCTAATCTTCACAACAATAGCCAGAGGTAAGGATTACTATGTTATATGCAATTTATACATGAAAAAAAAAATCAAGGCACAGAGATGTTAAGGATCTCTGAATGGTCACCCAGCGGGACTTTCTCCTAGGTCTTCTAAAGGCCGAAGACCATGTCTGTGACTACCATTCTCCTACAGCCTGGAGCCTTTTCTATCCATGAGTAACTAAAGCTTGAGAAGAATGAACCCGAAATTTTTGACTGTCCTGAAATTTTATCCTAAGAAGGGAGATATTGATAGTGACGCAGCTAATATATTTTAACATACACCAAAAAAAAAAAAAAAACCCAAAGGGGTAATACACAAATCCATGAGAAAAGCAGACAAATATATGTACATACAGACTACATAATAAACACAAGTCACCAATAAATATGACAATATAGGCTGGACACTTTGGTGAGCCCTCCTTACCCTCGGTTTCCTCATGTCTACACTGGGAGTGATAACGTCCACTTCACAGGGTTTGTTTGTGAAGGAGCATCTTCCAACGCTTCTGGCCGTGGCCTGGAAGAGAGAGCACAGTTTTTCTCTATTCTTACACCGAGCAAAGGCAGAACCGATCACTGAAAGTCATTGAGAAGTAAATTCCAACTTACGGAATAATTTTGTGAATAATAAAGTTGTATAAATATGGAATTATTGTCTCAGGAAATGGTGAGTTTGCTATCCCTGGAGGTATTTAAACTGACTGATGAGAACTTACTTGAGACGCTGGGCTATGGAATCCAGCATTTTATGGTAAATTGGTTTCTCGTTGGATGGAGGGGCAAGTCCATGGCACCGATGAATACAAAGCTCTAGAAACTCATGAGGCAAGATGAAGAAAATGAAATTTACCATGACTTTTAAGGACACTCTTATGTTTTCTTTGGGAATGATAATCAGAGAATCCTCTTGGAGGTTTGTGGGGGTTCGTGTTGATGCTCGATGGGTCATACCCAGTAATGAATGGCAGGTGTCCCAAGTGCTTTCAGAAAGGATGGGCTGAGTCAATTGCAGGACTTCTGCTTTGCTGAGTGCGGTTTGCAAATTAGGGCACACTGCTATCCAAAGTCCTCTTTCTCTCTGATGCAACTCTCAGGTTCTTACCTAATTAAATGTTCAGCAAATATTTCAAGTGTATCACCTTGGGGAGGTGACAGAGTATCCGCTTGGACATCTGTCTGTCTTTTGCTCAGAGTTCAACACTTCATGGTAGAAAATGGAACTTTGGACTCCAGATATTAAGTGACCTGTGTCCCCCAAACTTTACTGTGTCACATTTGGGAATAAGTGGAAACATTAGAGAATCAAAATCTTTTTATAGTCACCATTTTTAAAATGTATATAGGTCAGTAGTTGGAGAAAACAGATGAACATTGTTGCTGTTACCAAATAAATATTCTTAAAGTCATTTGCTGCTTATTTCCATGAATTTAGATGCTAGCTTGGAAACAGTAATTTTTGTAGCCACATCAGTGCTACCTACCTGGCTATTCAGGTGGCCAATTATATCAACAGCTTGCTTTCAACATCAAACAACACTAGTGATCTAGTCTGCTTTTATGGCTTATATATATAATATCAGATGATAGAGGAGGGTTCATTTTATGAATCAAAATGGCTTAAAGTATAGGTAAGATGCACTCAGAGAGTTCAGAGTACTTAGTATTTTACAAAGATGTAAAGCTGGAGAGAATCAGGCTATGACAGACGGAATCTTTCTGAAAATGCCTTGTCATTTGACTGACAGTGTCTTCAAGCACACATATTTCATCAAGCTCAGTGGAATAATTTGTTCACTTTTCTCCTCAATAATGAATTGGTATTATGTGGATGTGACTCGAATTTATAAATGATACTTGTGATTCAATTCATTTCGAAGATCCATATTTATGGCATCATTTCATGATATGCAAAAATCAAAACAGCTGCAAAAATAATGAAACAATTGCAAGTTTTCTTTTGCGATTTGTTAATCCCCCATCCCTTGGGCTCTGGTGAGTATGCCAAATATTAATGAGAATCAGGATCATGTGCATTAAAAGAGTGTGGAATTGTAAATTCATATTCCCGTTCAGGAGTCGTCTGGTTTTTACATTCTTGACACCCATCTTCATTTGAGCTGTGGTTGTCTGTTGGTATTTCCTCAACTTTCTCTATTTTAAGAGTGATACCCTACTATGAGTATTTGAACACGACACTTAGTCTGTAGGGTTTTAGTGCATAGCAACTTTAGTGACATTTGTCTTTTTCATGGGACTTATTTAAAGATTGACTAGTACGTGTAGCATCGGCTGAACTGAAGGTGAGTGAATCTCACGGGCAGGGACCCTGTGAGCTCTTGTCTATCCCATTCAGTTGGGAGTTAGGTGGTGGCTCTCCTCCCAACGTTGCTATTGACAGCTTTATTCCAAGCAGGTCAACAGATCATCCTCTGCATGTGATTCATTTATTTATTCAATGGATATTTATGGAGTGTTGACTGTGCACAGTAGGAATATACCATGTTTCCCCAAAAATAAGACAGGGTCTTATATTTATTTTTCCTCAAGAAGACACCCTAGGGATTATTTTCAAGGGTGTGTTATTGTTTTTAAGTACAGTACAACAATCTACATTGATTCAAATAGCGTTAAGTCGTCTTCTTCTGGAACATCATCATCACTCTTCAACCCCTGAATTCCATCCTAAATTTCTTGCAGCTCTATTTCCTTTAGAACCATTGGCCCCAATCTCTCATGTCGAGCACTAGAGCTCTCATGGGGCAGATGAGAAGGGCTGCTCGTCTTCTTGACCGCTCCGCGACGAAATGCATGGGTTGTGCAGATGCGCTGCGTAGCCACGCCCATCACTAGATCTTATTTTCGGGGTAGGGCTTCTATTGCACAGATGCTTAGAAATCCCGCTAGGGCTTATTTTATGGGTAGGTCTTATTTTCAGGGAAACACGGTAACTACAAATAAAATACATAAGAATTCTTATGGAGCCTCATGGAGCTTATATTATATCGGTGAGAGATCGGTGATAAGAAGACAGACAATAAGTAAATACTAGTTTATTAGATGGTGATAAATGCAATGGAAAAAGGAAAGCAGGGAGATGGAGAACTTTGGGAAGGTGGGGTGGGGCGTGGCCACAGGAGGTGCGATTTTCAGTAGAACATTGTTCAGGAAAACCTCACTGAGAAGGTGACATTTGATCATGAGGACATGGGAATCCAGGAGTTGAGGCAGAGCTGGATCTCCTGAGGGTCCTGTAGTAACTGACCAAAGTGGGAAAAGGGGGGATGATGGGATCAGTCTCACAAGCAGCTACTGTGGCCAAGAACAGGCGTGCATGGGGCGTAGGCATGAGGGGAGGAAGAGGAGGGCGTTACCAGGGACATGGAGAGCTTGGGAGCTTTCTCGGCTCCTGGCATCAGTTTATTTAACAAGGATGTTGGGGAAACTCCCAATTTATTTATTCCTTCATCAAACACTTATTGGGCACCTACAATGTGCCATGTGCATTGCTCGATGCTGGGGATGTGGAGATGAGTAAAACACAGGGCTACCTTCGAGACACTCAGCATCCTAGAGAACCAGCCATGAACACAATTAAGTTGCTGTACACTGTGGTCAGTTTACAAGGTGTGGGGGGTCACAGAGAATCAGGAGGGTTCATTCCATCTGGCATTACTAGAGAAGGTTACTAGAGGGGAGGAGGTAACAGCTGAAACAAGTTTTGGAGGAAGAAGAAAAGTTTGCCATATAAACAAGATGGGGAAAAAAGGCATTTTGGATAGAGTAAGAGCCTAGGTCTAGCATATACCAGAGGAACTACAGCTAGTTTCGTTTTACTGGAACATAACATGGGAGAGAGAGGAACAAATGGGTCTGAAGGATTATAGGACTTCACAGTGGCAGTATTTAGTGATTAATTGCATGCAGATGGTGAGGTTGAAGGTGAGGCCAACGTTTTTGGGCTTGGAGACTTGGGTAGATGGTGTCACCACCAAGATGATAACACGTACGAAAGGAGCAGAGGTGGGGATGCTGGTGGATGAGGAGTTAATGTTGAGATAATTTCTTACTCTGGTTCAAGAAGTGCATGACAATCATTTTCCTTTGAGTGGAAACAAAAACAACTTTTCTTCTGTTGTTTGACTTCAACTTCTGTTGGAGATGACTTGATTTATGTCTTCATTCAGTGGTGTGCTGGTACGCTGGATCCCCGACAAAGAAGAAACAAACCCACAACAAAACCATCATTTGTAGCAATGGTTGGTTTCTCTGATGTAAGCAGTCCCACCAGCTTTCCAGCTAATAATAGATTAATTATGTCCTTACACGCCACTGTGTTTCATCCCTTGACAAGTATTTGTTGGGCTTTCACCAGGTGTGAGACGAGAAGCTGTGTGCTGGCTCTTTCCCTTTTACTTCTCCATAGCTACTTTGCACCCACCCTCTCCTGTTCCAGCTCTTCCCCAGGGGTTGGCTTCAACCGTGGCTACTTTCCAGTCCCTGTTGGGTTCCACCAATGGGAGCCTCCAGCAGGAGCTCAGCCTGCAGGAGAACAGGCAGGCCGGGCACTGATTGGCTGGTTTTTCCCGCCACCCTGCTACATGGATTGGCTGCAGCCCACTATGAGAGGGTGTGACTTCTCCAGACTGGGGCTCTCTCCCAGTTTCAGAAACTGCTCCTTCCCTTGTCTCGTACCCCTGGGTGCTAACAGCCCCCTGCCCCAGCTCTTTCTGCTACCCCTTGTTGGTTTTTCTGGACTCAGCCTGCACCTTTGGAAGTGGGCCTTCCATCAAACCCTCTGCTTTGGGTGCATCATCTCTTTCCTATTGGCATCGTGACTATTGTCAATGAAGACAAAGACACGGTCTTGGGTTTTAGAGTTGCAGACCATCGTGACCAAGAAATACCCCAGCTTCTTCCATTACTTGTCTTCTGGTGCGAGACAGTGACAAACGTAAACATGCACTTGCACAGTGCTCCAGCTCCATTTCTAGTGGGGGGGGGGACCAAGGAAGCCTCCTCCCTGCCTCTCTCCTACCCCATCTAACCCTAACCTCTTACAAGGTCTCGCGAGGGCGCCGGAATGTGCTGACCTAGGAAGCGAGTGCTGTTGGCCCATCGCAGGGAGAAGCCATTCGTGGTCTCTGTGTTTTCCAGCAGTGGTGATGAATTCACGCCCCTGCATCATCTATGGATTTATGTTCCTGCATCATCTATGGATTTATGTTCCTGTGTCATCTGTGGAATTATGTTTCCGTGTTTTCTGTGGCTCATGTTGAGATGAGGCCATGTGGGGGAGTCGCAGTCTCTGGCTGTGGGATTTCTCCTTTAGGCTCCGGTTTCCTCACAGTGTGAAAGGAGGAGATGGGAGTAGATGATCGTGCAAGACTCTTCCAACATTAACATTCTCTCCATGACTGAGCAAGGTCTGCAGCTCCGGGAGCTGCTGGTGGCCGTGACTTCGTGAGTATTGTTCCCCGAACAGCTCAGCCTAACAGACACATTTCAGAATGTATTTCTGGAGAGACAACTGTGGGAGTCTCACCAACGAATAGGACATCCGACTTAGTAGCACGCCTCTGACGACACGGTGTGTCAAAGAAGAGTGTATCAGCTACCCGTTGCTGTGTAACAAAGTACATGGATACAGATATCACACAACTATTATCGCACAGTTTCTGGGGTCAGGCATCTGGCAGTTGCTCAGCTGGGTCCTCTGCTTCAGGGTCTGTCACATGGTTTAATAAAGGTGCCGGCAGGGTGAGGTCTCATCTGAAGGCTGGGCTGGGGAAAGATGCACTTCTAAGCTCATATGATTGCTGGAAGAGTTTTAGCTCCTCAAGGGCCGTGGGACTGAGGGCCTTAGTTCCTAGCTGGCTGTTGGCCAGAGGCCACCTTTAGCTACTGCCGCGTGGACCTCTCCAACGTGACAACTTGCTTCATCAATGCCAGCCAGGCGGCGGCCACAATCTCATGTAGTCTGATGACGCGAGTGACATCCCATTACCTTCTGTTGGTTGGAAGTGAGTCACGAGGCCAGCCCACTCTCCAGAGAAAGCGATTACGCAGGGCATGAACGCCAGGGGACAGAGAGCACTGGGGATCGTCTTAGAGTCTGCCTGTCACCAAGACTCTTCTGTTTTTTCATGAAGAAAGAGTTTTAAATCCTTCATTCACCTAATATATTTAGTTAGTTTATTTACCCAGAGTAAAAAAGTAACAACTAAATATGATGTGAGATCTTGAATGGAGATTCTGGAAATATTTCAATAGGGTCCTTTGTTCGGTTAAAGGTATTATATCAATGCTAATTTCCTGGTTCTAATCGTTATACTATGGTTATGTAAAATGTTTACCTTAAGGGAACCTAGATAAAGGATCTATGGAAACTTTCTGTACTTTTTAATAACTTTTCTGTAAGTCTAAAAGTAGTTCAAAATAAAAGGTTAGGAAAAAATGATTTATAAAACTTAAAAAATCCATTAGCAGTATAAGCCTGCTTTGTGGCAGTCGCTTATTCAATAATTTTAACTTCCTGTCCTTATCAGAACATTTTTTGGTAGATAAAATTTACACCTTTTTTTTTTTTTGTAGATACATCCTGCCAAAATTTTTGAAAGGTAAATTCTCGACAAATGTTAGAGGTAAACTGTACAATTTTTTTTTTTGGCAGATAAATCATTTTAGAACATCCTTGCTAGTAAAAACACCACAAAAACCCCATTATCACTACTATATTGTAGTACTATTTATACATTTGTCAACTGTTTCAATAAGTAGTTAATAATTATTACATAATTATTGGAGGTGGCATAAGAACTTTCTGCTTTAACTTTAGTTGAAATGTGCTAGGGACTTTTGCACATCACCAAACGCACTTCACACGTCAATCTAAAATAGTCGCCATTTCTAAAATAGGATTCTGATAGCCAAAGTGGACTCCTTCCCTGTGCTTAGCCCTGTTTTTCAGTTGTCAGTCTGCTGGTTGCTTGGATATAGACGCATATTCCAAAATAGTGTGGCCCGTCTCACCACACTGTTCGAAGTGATGAAAAGCAAAACACTTCAGCGCTTCATAGGCAGTTGAATTTCATGCAATGCAAGAACAAATGGCTCCTCCTTTTGCTCACTCTTTGGAAGGGCTGCTAGTTATTAATACTCTATCACTATTGCACATGTCCTGGTCAGCAATTTAAAACTTGTGGGTCTCAGTTGGTTACACCTCTTAAGAGAGCTATTTGGAAACACTCTAGACATTTTTCTTAGGCCCTATTTTTGGAATGGAGGGCCTAATGGTATTTTAATGTCTCTGTATATTCCCAGAACACATCTCAAGAAAAATGTCTGTTACCGTTTGAAATTTAGCAAAGCTGGCGGGATTATCGGTGCTCTTCTAAGAAATCTCACCTTAAAGAATGAATTTTGATTTAGAGAATGTTAGCGGTAAAAGGACCATGAAAAATGGTACAAACTCCAGCTCTTCCAAACCCCTCCCTTTTTTATTTTTTTACATCTTTATTTATTTTTTTCAGCATATTATGGGGGTACAAATGTTAAGGTTACATATATTGCCCTTGCTTCCCTCCCATCTCGAGTCAGAGCTTCAAGCGTGTCCATCCCCCAGTTGGTGTGCATCTCACTCATTATGTATGTATATACCCATCCCCTCCTCCCCCCTCCCATCCGCCTAACACCCGATAAATGTTGTTCTTATATGTCCACTTAGGTGTTGATCCGTTAATACCAATTTGCTGGTGAGTA
>VBSM01003198.1:3627656-3644480 GCA_008086735.1 Cheirogaleus medius | reverse complement strand
CAAATGCTTAGAAATCCTGCTAGGGCTTATTTTATGGGTAGGTCGTATTTTCAGGGAAACACGGTATACTTGGATCTTCTCCATGTATATATATTTCCAGGGCCCACTCTGATACCTGGGTCATGGACTACATCGTAGTTAACTTCTCAAAGCCCTTGGTATTCAATTAATGTTTCAAATCATTTTCATGCATGGATACCCGGAGGATGAACCCAGGACTTCATGCATAGCTCTATGAAATATTCTCCTCAAGCTCCCTCCTGTCTGTGATCTCCCTGGTACTCTGACTCCCAAGGTCCCTTTGTCCTGATCCTCCATCCAGAAAGCTCTGGTTTTAGCTCCTTGCACTGTGGTATCCACCTCCAGGGCAAATAGATCACCTTGGTGGCGGTTGGTGCCACTACCGAGTGAGTGCAGCTTCAGGACCGGGCCCCTTCTGGGCACGGGGTTCAGAGAGCACATGGCTCAGCAGATTTCCCCTACTGTCTTGGTTTTGCAGGGCCCTCCATCTCATTCTTCTGACCAGGAAGAGAGTTTCTCTCGGTCAAGCCTGCCGCACAGTTCCATGATTTTGCTGCCTTTATTCTGTAGTGGGAAATACGAGTGGAAAAAGAAAAACAACAGGAAACTCACCGCCTTATTACTCTTTCTTTACGTTTTGATTTCTCTTCCTAGTCTGCCTGCTAGTCTTTCCTTTTCAGATCCCACAGATAGTAGCTCTCTGTCTTCTGTCCATGAGTATTAGTTACAATCAGAGGGGGAAATGAGGTGGAACAGTTTTACTCCATCTTAACTGGAAGTGGAATCTTAGAATCTCACTTTTTACTTTTAATTTTAGGAGACGTATTTAGGTAGACAGGCAGACAGACAGACAAAATACAATGGCTTAACACAAGTTTGTTACCTGAACAAAATAGTCCTCAGTCCTCTGCCTTGTATGTTTATCTGTGCTCTTTTAACATTGCCCGCTAGGGGGTTTCCCTCAGGAGCAATATCTTTTCTGACAACATTTGGGGGACGAGGAGGCAAGATAGCTAAATGGAAGATATTTTGAATTATCTGTATGTTCAGAACTCCAGATGTTTTACACTGCAGGATTATGTGCCATAGCAGGTTTAGGACAGATAAGAAGTGCCTTTCTCTTGTCAATTGGAGAAAGAGACATCATGAAAGGGGAGGTAAGAAAGGAAAAACTTAATAACTTCACGTTGCATGCGGCCTCAGATGGCAATTATAGAAAAGAGGGAATTAGGGATGTGGAAATTAATTCCTTTAAAACCATCTCTGCCTGTGTGTATTCTTGGAAAGCCTTTGTTTACCCCTAAGGAAACACATTCCGTAGTTAGAAGATGGGCAGTATAGGATAAAACAGACCTGGGTATTATCCTGATTCTGCTTTTTCAGTGATAATCTAAATGTGCACTCTGTGTGAATCTATATGTGCACTATACTCTATATGTATAAATGGATCTCAAGTGGCAGGAATACATATACAAATATGTACAAGTGATTCCATTAATACATGTGAGAAATATCAAGAACAGAAAAGTGCTGAGTAGTCATGAAGATGACATAGCCAAATGTTAGAGGCTGGCAGGGTTTGTATTAAAATTTGGTACATGTGTACGATGGACTATTACTCAATTATAAGAAACTCCGGTGATCTAGCACCTCTTATATTTTCCTGCATAGAGCTTCATTATCCGAAGTGAGGTATCACAAGATCTGAAGAATGGGATCCACATGTAGTCGCCATCAAATCGACACTAACTGATCAACACTATGGTGCTCACACGGTAGTAATATTCTCCAGGGATTAGGGAGTTGGGGGTGGGGTAAACTCACAACTAAAACGGTCACAGTGAGCATTGCAGAGGGGAAGGGCATGCTCTAATCCTCGCTTGGGTGAGGGGAAGACATAAAATGTAACCAAAATGTTGGTACCCTCTTAATATCCTGAAATAAAAAATAAATAAATAAAACTTGAAAAAAATTGTAAGCTAAGCTTCACTCTGGTGAATATGGTTAAGGAAGTTACAGAATTTTTTAAAAAACAAACCAGAGAATCGATGGCCAGACATTCTAATCCAAATGATGGTGTTTTAACAATAGTGTTTAATATTAAATAGTAATAGTGTAATAATGAAATATAACAGTGTAATAGTGTAATAATAGTAATAGCGTAATAATGAAATATAACACCTGCTGAGCATTTGTTACATATTAAGTGCTGTGCTGAGCACTTTGGAGGCATGATCTTCTTTATTCCTCTTAGCAGTACTGTGAGGATTGTGATTGTTCTTCCTGGTAGGAACTGCATGTTTGTGTGCTCCCCTAAATTTATATGTTGAAACCTTAACCCTAATGGGATGATACTGGGAGGTGGGGCCTTTGGGAGGTGATTCAGTTTAGATGAGATTATGAGGGTGGATTCCCCACGATGGGTTCAGTGTTCCTATAAGAAAAGAAAGGATGAGACCTATTTTGTGTGCACGCTCTTTCTCTCTCTCTTTCCATGCATGGGAAGGCAAAACCGGAAGAGTGCCCTCGATAAGAACGCCACTGTGCTGGCACCTGGCACCCGGATCTTGCACTCCCAGCCACCAGAAGTGTGAGAAGTTCATGTTTGTTGTTTAAGCCCGTCAGTCTATGGTATTCTGTTACAGCAACCAGAACCGACTGAGACACTTCCTGTGTGTAGAGGAAGGAACTGATAGTTAGAGAGGTTAAGTAATTTGCTCAAGATTATAGAGTCAGGACTGGGCAGAGTTGTGATTTGAACCCATTTGGATCTGGGCTGATTAGAATTTCAAAGACCTAGGACTTCACTGACATGAAACATAGTGCACACATCTTAAAAGGAGAAGAGAGGATTTCTGTGTACCTTTAACTTAATAGCATTCAAAATTAGCATAAAGTGGTGGTTCTGTGTACAAAACTACTTATTTAAAAATCATCCCTTGCAAGCACTTAACTAGCATAGATTATAGGTAGACCTATAGCATTAGGCTCACAAAAGAAGAGAATTTATTTTATACAAAAAATAGATGTGTAGGGACAGTTCTATGTATATGATGTATGTATATATACGTATATAGCATATGATTGTATATGTAAAGCAAATACCATTCATTCATCTTACAATTTTTGATAGATAACCAATGATTACCTGCATTTACCCCAATCAGCTTCTCTCTCTTTTCTCCTTCATTGGAATGTTTTTCTTTTTCTTTTCATGGTTGGCAGTTCAAATAAATCTCAACACAGGACCAAAAAAAAAAAGCAGTTATTTGGTTTGGAACTGCCAATATTGACTGGGGGAAGTTTAGAGGTTTGCTCTCAGTCATTTCTAACAAGATCTCAGAAATGTATGGCTTAATCTAGGCTAAGACTTTGCACCAAAAATAAATCTGCCTGCTGGCAGACTTCTAATTGAAGAAAACATGTAGTATTCAGATCTGCCCAGTACAGAATAATAGTGATAAAAATAAAAGAGCCTCAAAAGATTTTTATTTTGTGAAGTCTTTTTTTTTTTTTTTGGCAAGTCAAATACAGATGCAGATATGAATGTACTGAGCTTTTATTTATTTCTGTTATTTGTAGCATATTTTTGCTATCTTTATGAAGCAAAGTGATGCAAATTGACTTGACTAGAGACTTAATATAAAGTAAAGGCAAGTATACATACTGTCTAGCAGGAATGCACATCTGTCCTGTAGAACCCTGTTCTACTACAAACAAATCAAATAGAAACGACAGAAGCTTTTAAACGAAAAGTGAGGTTGACCACTCAATTGACTTGGCGAACATGTGACAAGTTACTCTGTCCAGCAACAGCAGTTAGAAGGTCTGAATGAGTTAATGTTTTCTGACCTTGCTTGACACACCTAGCCAGTGGCCCCAAAGGACTTGGCTTTCTACTCTGTAGGATTTTATGAAATATTACTCTTTTGGGTTGTCAAGCTGTTTCCAATTTCCTAAATTTGGCATTTCAGAAGACCCCCTGCTAAGTAGAAGTGAGGATTTCTATAGATTTTTTATAGGATAAAAATCTGAAGACTGGAAAGCTTCTTGTTTAACTGTGAAACTCAACAGCCAGAGGATGAACATTATAACAAAATAGTATCTCATTCTGATAGACAACAAAACTGTTTCCTATGTTCAACATTCTTATTTATAAGAATAAATTATTAGAAAGTTTGAAGTAACGGAGAATGATTTTTACAGTCTTCTTGTTTTCTGAGATTGCAACGTCAAGAAATGCATTCATTTCTTCACTCAGCAGGTGGTTATGGAGCAGAAACTATGTGTCATTCATGTATACAGCAAAAGTGTGTGGAGTGCCTACTACGTGCTGGGGATTGTTGTAGGCACTGGGTGGGGTTGGGGAGCAATTAAAATAAAATCCCTGTTCCCAAGAACTCACATATGGAGAATTCGGTGGTCCCCTGGGAGAGGAAAAGGTGGAAGGAATGACGACTACAAGGTGTTTGGTCGGGAAGAAGTGAAAGGTGATAGTAGTACCACTTGCCAAAGTAGGGATCACACGGAAAAGAATCGTTTGGGATGAAGAACCATTTGGATATGTAAATTTCCTGGCTATATCAGTTGGGTATAAGTCCCTGAAATTCAGGAGAGAGCTTTAAGCTGAGGAGACAAGAGCTTGATCTATGTTGGGTTAAAATGAAAGGAGTAAATGAACGTATAGAGGGGAATGTGACGTGCAAAAGAAGGATACAAGAAGAAAGAGGACAAACCCTCAAGACACTTACAGGGCAGGTCGCAAAAGCAGTTCTGGTGACACTGGTCCCCCTCTGGGACCCACAGGAATTGTGGGTAATGGCTCAACAGACTCACCTTTTTTGACTACAACATAGGCTAAGGAATATAAATTTTCTACTTTAGTACTTTTCCTTCCTGTCTTATGTCTTTCCCCTGTGGTGTTGATTATGAAACAGGCCGGAGAATTAGAAGGGAGTTGCATGGGACTCAGGAAAACTGGGAAAAAACGTGATTCATTGTGTTATAGAGGAAGCTAGAAAATGTATATAAATAAACAATGTTTGGTCTAAAAATTAAATATTGCTAGATTATAGCTCAAGTTAATTTATGGCTCGACTGTCATCTGTTAAAAACAAGATTCCTACAGCAATAGTAACAATAACAGTGATAACAGCTAACTTTTATTACATACATGCTGAGTGCCAATTACTGGTAAGTGCTTTATGTGCACTGTCTCGTTTCATTTTCGACACAACCTAATAGGTATATACTATTACCCTTATTTTGCTGGAAAAGAAACTGAGGTTCAATATTTCAGGATATTTCCTGACACAGATAACCTTGAAAAT
This sequence comes from Cheirogaleus medius, assembly GCA_008086735.1. Lineage (NCBI taxonomy): Eukaryota > Metazoa > Chordata > Mammalia > Primates > Cheirogaleidae > Cheirogaleus > Cheirogaleus medius. Next base: position 3,639,129 of record VBSM01003198.1, on the reverse strand, counting down.
ATATTTTTGAATGAGAGAATGAATGAAGGTGTGCTCTTAGCAATGAAGAAAACAGGGGCAACGAGGGAATCCAACCTTTCCCATGGCTACTGAGAGTCTTGTTGGTCTCCTAGTATTAGGAGCAACAGAATAAGGAAGCGAATAGCAATGCTGATTGCAGAAAAGGAAGTGGACTTTTGGAAACTAAGTCTAATGAGACGGCGCTCTGTGTCACCGGTGTGTGTCCATTTTGGCATTTGGCACAGTCCGATGGCCTGGGTTTTGCCTGGCAGGCTGAGCTCTGGTTGATTTTTATTCCTACTTGGGATACCGTGCTCATTTGCCGCCCAGTCCCCGTCGTTGTATCCAGTCTCTGCTGCAGTTCTTGCTGCTAGTCTGTCACTGCGCGGGTGTGACTTTGGGCTGTCTGTGTCTTCATTCATCTCGTATCTAGCGGCCAGTCTTCCTGATTTCTTCCCGTCCTGTCATGGTCCCTGAAGCTATAACTGAAATTTCTGCAACCAGCGATCATAAAACGTAATAGAGTGTCTCTTCTTTTGCCTATCTTTAAATGTGATGTAGGTCAGTGGTCCCCAACCTTTTTGGCACCAGGGACCGGTTTCATGGAAGACAGTTTTTCCGTGGATCAGGGGTTGCGGGGGGTTGGTTTGGGGATGATTCAAGCGCATTACGTTTATTGTGCAGTCAGACCTCTCTGCTAATGACGATCTGTGTTTGCAGCTGCTCCCCAGTGCCAGCATCACCGCCTCAGCTCCACCCCAGATCACCAGGCATTAGATTCTCATAAGGAATGTGCAGCCTAGCTCCCTCGCATGCACAGTTTACAGTAGCGTTCGCAGGCCTAGGAGAATCTGATGCCGCTGCTGATCTGGCAGGGGGCAGAGCTCAGGCGGTGATGCGAGTGATGGGGAGCGGCTGTAAACACAGACCAAGCTTCACTAGGTTCCCCGCTACTCACCTCCTGCTGTGTGGCCTGGTTCCTAACAGGCCAGGGCCGGGTACCAGTCCACAGCCTGGGGTTGGGGACTGCAGATGTACTGTGTTTCCCCAAAAATAAGACAGGGTCTTATATTTATTTTTCCTCAAGAAGACACCCTAGGGCTTATTTTCAGGGGATGTGTTATTTTTTTTAAGCACGGTACAACCATCTACATCGATTCAAATAGAGTGAAGTCGTCTTCTTCTGGAACATCATCATCACTCTCCAAACCCTCAATTCCATCCTGAATGTCTTGCGACTCTATTTCCTTTAGAACCGTTGGCCCCAATCTCTCCTGTCGAGCACTAGAGCTCTCATGGGGCAGATGAGAAGGGCTGCTCGTGTTCTTGACCACTCCGAGACGACATGCATGGGTCGTGCAGATGCGCTGCGTAGCCACGCCCATCGCTAGGTCTTATTTTCGGGGTAGGGCTTCTATTGCGCACATGCTTAGAAATCCTGCTAGGGCTTGTTTTATGGGTAGGTCTTATTTTCGGGGAAACATGGTAGGTCTAATTAGACTGAACATGAATGAGTAAAATACTCAAGAAATGTGTTACAGAAGTCCTGGTCCCAACTTATAATCTCTTTTGTACAGGGTAAATATCATTAGATTTGGAAATAAAAACAGGCAAACAAAAGCAGTTGGATGTTTAACCTGGCAAGCTGAGGTTGAATCACACGTTAGGGGAGAAGTTGGTTTTGAAAGTGGCGCAAGCGAGTGTTGGGAGTGTAAGAAACCGGGGGAGGAAGGATTGGGGACAGTGAGTCAGAGGACTGAATGAAGGATTTCTTGGCTGGAAGAACAGGGACTGGGTTAGAAAGGAAATGCACGCTGAGAAATCTGGAGGAGGCCTTTGAAGCTAAGCTCCAGAAGTCTGCGTTTGATAAGGAGAACAATAGAGCGGCCATACTCGTGGGAGGGGTGACCTGGTCACAGCTCTGGGTGAGAGAAAACATTTTTTACCAACTGGTAAAATTGAATACATACTTTGCACGTCTGAGCCGTCTGTTAGATCCGTTATTGTTGCTGGGAAAAACCCTGAAGAGCATTGCAATGGAAAATAAACGAGAAGAATCTATAGTTCGGACATTTCTAAGTTTCAGCACAAAACATTAACTTTTCCTATAAGCCAATAAAACGCAATGTCTCTTCTTCGAGGGGTAGGGCATCTTTTGGGTCCTGCCAATTTAATTTTTTAAAAATATGCTTTAGTTCTGATTTTTATAGTATTCTTTCTATAGAAATTTTGTTTATAGCATCAGTTACAGCTAACAAGCATTTGTCTATTTTCCATTGTAATGAGTATAATAAATATATTTTTTCTAACACACTTTTTCAGTTAACATTTTATTTTTAAAAAATGTGAACGTGGCTTCATTTTCATTGACTTTTTAGTGATATTTTTAAAGCAGCAACCTTCCTACGTGATAATCGAAGCTGTCTTTTTTTAAAGTTGATGCACGGAAATAAAATGCCTATTATCTATATTTTAAAACTGAAGATTTTCTCATAGCTATAAATTATAAGTGTATTGTAAGTAAACATACGTGAGTATAAAAAGTAATATTTATGTATATATATATCAAAAACACTATTCTGTGTGATTTAACATTGTGTTGGATCATTGTGTGATCCTTTAAACACTGAGTTAAAATTTTTCTTTACTATATAAATCTAAAAAAATAAGAAATGACAACATTACAGTGATACTAAAGTGCCAGTTCTAATTGTGTCGCTAGAGGACAAAAGTGTTTAAATGCCTTTTAGCTCACCCCATTATTTTGACTCAGAACCCTTCGATTTGCAGAAGTTGTATATATAAAACTTTCATTGTTATAACTCGATTGCTTGTTCATTGGTACAGCTTTATTTTATGCCTTTTTTTCTTCCAAAATCATGAAGCGAAACCAAAGTTTAGGTGTGCGAAAGCCCAGGGAGAAATCCGATATTGGAAGATCATCGTCGTTTACACTAAGCACTAAATACTCTGAGTGAGCCATTGTGTAAAGGGAACAGATGTTGGGAGCAAGTTGGCGCAACGTAATGAACCTCATTCCGATCGTATATCACCGGGTTCCTCTTTGGACTTCCAAGTGTAGAAGTGCCTTTTAAACAACCAATTTACTACTAGGGAGCAACATAAACATCAGGGAAAATAGAGTGCTACATTCAGTTCAATTGAGTATGTCAAATGACAGTTTGAATAGCTCCCTTAAAATTCAGATGTTGAAGAGTCTTCCACCTCCCTTTCTCTTCACGGAGGGTCCCCTCATGCCAAACATAGTTTAGGCTTTTCTAGAAGAGTCTTGAACAATATTCCTTGGCCAACCTATTCCGATCGGTCATACTTCTTAGGAACAATAAATTTGTCTTTGCCTCATATTGCAGCATGATTAAGTTTCTTCGCATTCATCTTTGATGGGGAGGAAAACGCATTTTGACACCACGATCTCTCTTTATGTGTCTGAAGACCATTATGACGATTATGATCATGGGACCAGTATTATCAAGAGGTCCTGATACGAATCCGATAGACACATTTTTGAGGTGTTTTTATTTCTGGTAGATTATTTGTGGTTCTGTGATCATGCTCTTTGATTCTGATTTTAAGGCTGTTCCGTTGGAGAGATCGTTGCTTATATAAAAGTACTACTTTGATAACCACATGTTTTCAGTTTGTGGTAGTCAGTAGATTTTGATAGCAATATTATTTACTTATTTCTTTAGCTTTGAATGCTTTTGTTTTTCCCCTCGTGTTTTGTGTTTTAGTTCGCGTTTCATTTTATGTGTCCTATTATTTCAGTTCTCTTTGCCTTTATTATTTAGCCAAGATAACTTTGAATTCTAATTCTTTGAGAATCCTCCTTTTTTCTTAGTGCCTCTGTCTTACATTATCCTAATTACTCCTGAAGAATAAAATAACCGTGTAGGCAAGATTAATCTTCATTAAACACCATTTTCATATGTTAGTTTACAATAGCAACATTTACATTTCATTCTCTCAAGTTCTCTTATTTTCATCCAGTTTTTCTAGTGTTCTAGCAATAGAAAACAGACAGATTTGTTTATTTAAAATAAGACCCATTTTGTTTCCTTTAGTCAATTTTTTCTGGATCAGTGGTCAGCAAACTATAGAACTAAATACAGCCTTTAGCCTATTTTTGTTTAAAAAAAAAATCGTTGAAACGCAGCCACACTAATTCACTTACGCATCGTCGTCTTGTCGTCTACGGGCTGCTTTTTGGCTGAACAGTTGTGGCAGGGACTGTACGCATCGCAGAGTCTGACAATTTATTGATCTTATCTGGCCCTTTACAGAAAAAGTTTGCTAAACTCTGTTCTAGATTAATTCGTGGTTCCAGTTCTACCTCTGCTTTCTAATTGGCTTCAAGACCTTGCATAAGTCATGTTTATTCCTCTAGCTTTAAAATTCCAGAAATCTAATTAACCTTATTTTACTTAAAATAATTTAAAGTTTATTTTTTTGTTAACAGATTAAATTTTGGGCTTATCGTAATCACCTTTGAGTATATTAGACACACATACAAATTTCCGTACATGCTCAAAGACATAAAAATAATAATACAGTTTGCCTATATAAGCTTGATATGTGCCAAGTATAGACACAGGCACTTTACTTTATCTCTTTTAATCTTCCAAATACCTTCAAATGCACAGTCGGTGTGCATGTTTACATTTTAAAGAGAAAGGTGCTGAGACCCGGAAACTAACACAGCAGGTAAGAGGCAGAGGTGGGACTTGAACCCAGGTCCACTGGTAAAACCCCACGCTCTTTTCTCTGTAGCAACCCTGTCTCTTTTCCTGTGCCTCCTTTATTCGAATATATAATAGCATTTGAATATATGATAGCAACTCACTCATGCGGAGATCGCCACCAAAATTATTCAGAACACAACTAATGATTATAAAGCAAGAAAACAAAAGAGATTGACTCCTAAATGGATGTTCGCTTCTGCTATTCAAAAAAGGATCCCCTGAGGCCCTTTTTCATAGCCTGTTCACTTTTGCTTTTGAAAAAAAAAATGTAAACATTTGCTCTTTTTTGGTTTCCCAGATCTCTATAATTAATGGCAAACAAATAGGAAACGGGAGTAAATAGAGCTAGTGGTACAGGAATATGGACCCCAGTACAGAGATAGAGACTGCTGAGATTATATAATGGAGTAGAGTGAGGCACTCTAAATGCAAAAAAAAAAGCTCTTGGGCAGCTTGGCATAGAGCAAATTCAGCCCAGAAACATTCAAGCAACACTGAAGAATTTTTGCTGCTCGTCTTAAGAACCCTGGAGCATCAAGGAATGTTATCAATTAGCATACTTTATTTAAGAAGATGGAGATCAACAATGAATGGATAAAGAAAATGTAGTATATAGCCCCGGTGGAATACTACTCAGCCATAAAAAAGAATGAAATCTCTGTCCCTTTGGTTATCAGTAAAAAAGAAAAAGAATGAAATCATGTCATTTGTGATGAAATTTAACATCATTTTGTTAAGTGAAATAAGCCAGGCGCAGACGGACAAATATTGCGTGTTCTCGCTCATAGATGGGAGCTGAAAAAGTCGATCTTACAGAGACATTGAGTAGAATTGGTAAATACCAGGGGCAGGGAAGGGTGTGTGTAGCGGGGGTTGGATTGAGAGAGGCTGGTTGATGGGTACAAACATACAGTTAGAAGAAATAAATTCTAATGTTTGGCAGCAGAGTGGGATGACTGTACTTAACAAGAATGTATCGTATATTTCAAAACAGCTAGAAGAGAGGACTTGAAATGTTCCTGACTCATAGAAACGATAAATACTCGAGGTGACAGATACCTCAAATACCCAGACTTGATCATTACACATGCTATGCATGTAACACAATATCACATGTACCCCATAAATATGTACAAATATTATGCACCGATAAAAAAGAAGGTGGAAAATGAGTTTTCCATTTAACAGACTTGTAATAAAATTATGAAAGAAATTAGGATTCAGACAGATAAGCTTCAGTTATTTGAATATTTTCCTGTGTAGGATATTTCCTTCCTTAAAAACGCTGAGCAAATGAAGCTCAAGACCAGATATTTAAGAAATTTTTCTCCCAATTTTCACCTATTTCATCTTATTCCTCTGTTCTTTGTTATTGTCTTGTTCACTGTTCATGTTCTGACGATAATGCTCTAGAGATAAACAAGTAATTAAAAGTCTGACTTCTCCGCTTCATCTATTTAGCAGATTTTTTTCTCCACACCTAATTAAGCCTTAAGATTTTCCATTATCTCTTTTCATTCCCTATAGCTTTGAAGAAAGTTTTATTGTTTTCTCTCAGGTCTTTTTCTTTTTCTTTTTTTCCAAAGTAGAAACCCATTATTTCCCTTCAGTTTTCAAAAACCACGTTGCCCTGATCCGCCATATATGTATCGGTGATTGTAGAGTTCATCTTGGAAAAGGAAATCTTGCCAAGTTCTTGGAGAAAAGCCAACTCCACAATGAAAATTGCCCACTCTCTGTTTTTGGTGGCTCTTCCTTTGATATTGCTCTCATGTGCTAATTTCTTGGTTTCTACTTTTTAAAAAATTTTAATAGATTTAAGGGGGTACAAGTGGTTTTTCGATACATGGGTGATTGTATAGTGATGAAGTCAGGGCTTCTAGTGTATCCGCCACCCAAATAGTATACACTGTCCCCCACAGATAATCTTTGATATCTCACCCCTCCTCCACCCTCCCCACTTCTGAATCTTGAAAGTCCATTACGCTGCTCTGTGTGACCCTGCATACTTGTCACTTAGCTCCCCTTATAAGTGAGAACATACGGTATGTGTTTTTCTGTTCCTGAGATACTTTACTTAGAATTATGGCTTCTACTTCCACTCAAGTTGCTACAAAAGACATTATTTCATTCCTTTTTGTGGATGAACGTGCACAGGCATTTCCTCGCTTGGTGATATCTTAACCCACTACTTCTAATTGACTTCTTTGGGTAATATTTTAACACCTCATGCGTTTTGGGGGGTAATAGTTTATGCAAGTTATTTTCAAAAGACCTGCTGAAACTTATTGTGGAAATGAAGAGATTTGTCAACATTCAACTAATTTATCTCTCCTTCCTCTGTGTGTGGGGGGGTCAGGAGAGGAAGGATCGTTGCCCCAAGCCTTTTGCAATATACTTACCTAAAATAAATGTCTTTGTTTTACTGCCTATAATATGATGTCAATTTAATAATGTCAGTAATAATGAAGAGGATTAAATGTAGCGAAAGCTCATCCGGTGTCAGATACTGTGATTAATGGTTCACATATACTATCTCCATTAATCTTCACTACAATTCTGTGAGGTAGGTTCAGAATTCCAGGCAGCCTTTAGCTAATAAATTGGTGGAATTTCCAAAGTATATTGGCAAATTAGTTATTTTATTTAATTTTTTTGAAACAGTCTCGCTCTGTTGCCTGGGTTAGAGTGCCTAGCTCACAGCAACCTCAAACTCCTGGGCTCAAGTGATCCTCCTGCCTCAGCCTCCCGAGTAGCTGGGACTACAGGCATGCGCCACCATGCTCGGCTAATTTTTTTCTATATATTTTTAGTTGTCTAGCTAATTTCTTTCTATTTTTAGTAGAGACGGGGTCTCGCTCTTGCTCAGGCTGGTCTCGAACTCCTGACCTTGAGCGATCCTCCCACCTCGGCCTCCCAGAGTGCCAGGATGACAGGGGTGAGCCACCACGCCCAGCCCCAAATTAGTTATTTTAAATATGAAAGATATTTTCATATCTTTCGTATTCTCATAGAAGCAATGTGGGTATATCTCTAGGCTGGGCTGGGCTGCCGAAGCCTGTTAAATTTATAGCTAACGTGAGTAAATGAATGCCTCTGTGGGAGTTGTCACCCACAGAGAATGTTCACTGGGATGTGAAGGACCCACCTTCTTCCTGGGCACCCAACTCTCATATCAGGGACTTGACCTTATTTTCAGGTTCTGCCCAGTGGACACATCAACACTGGAAATGAAACCTCTCCAGGTTCAAGTCACCTATACTAGGTATGGGAAAACTTAGCTGCTATAACAAAAGAGATCCTGAAATAGAGAGGCTTAAAGAAAATATTTTATTTTTCTCTTAAGCAAGAGATCCAAGGTGAGCTTTCCAGTTGGCCAGCTCAACCTTGACCCATGAAGCTATCCAAAGACTTGGGCTCCATCCGGCTCTTGCCTCGTCAATCCCGAGACGATGGTCCCTGTCTGTGAGGAGCCCAACATCTGTGTCCCAGCTTGCGGAACAGCAAAGAGAGGAATTACATGGCAGCGAGTCTCTTTGAAGCAGGTGAAGTAGAAGAATAACCTGCTCCTAATATATTGGGGAGTACTTACCGTGTTTCCCCAAAAATAAGCCCTACCCATAAAATAAGCCCTAGCAGGATTTCTAGGCATTTGCGCAATAGAAGCCCTACCCCGAAAATAAGACCTAGTGATGGGCGTGGCTACGCAGCACATCTGCACAACCCATGCATGTCGTCGCGGAGCAGTCAAGAACACGAGCAGCCCTTCTCATCTGCCCCATGAGAGCTCTAGTGCTCGACAGGAGAGATTGGGGCCAATGGTTCTAAAGGAAATAGAGTCGCAAGAAATTCAGGATGGAATTCGGGCTTTGGAGAGTGATGATGATGTTCCAGAAGAAGACGACTTCACTCTATTTGAATCAATGTAGATTGTTGTGCCGTACTTAAAAAAAAAATAACACATCCCCTGAAAATAAGCCCTAGGGTGTCTTCTTGAGGAAAAATAAATATAAGACCCTGTCTTATTTTCAGGGAAACATGGTAGTAAGATGGCCACACCTTGTCACAGAGGGGACTGAGAAATGTAGTCCTTAGCTGGGCACCATGGAGCATCCTAAAGTTCATTGCTATGAAGGAGACGGACTGTGCGTTAGGATGACAGCCGGCAGTCTCTACCACATTGTAGTGGTGGCTCCTTTGTCTACACAGTGATTCCGACAGGATGGATTTTGGTGAGTGTGGCTGGAGAGATGTGGGTGGGGCGTGGGGACCGTGGCTAAGGGGTCAGGTTTGAGGAGCACGGGATGCTGAGTTCTGCCAGTGGAACTTTCCAGAAGGCTTCTCCCAGGCTTTCATCCCCATCTCACCCTCCCTGCCCTTCTTTGTCCTTAGGGGGCTGAGGGCAAGGCTGGCTTCGTGGGCAGGTGACAGGGCCCTGCTCTCAGGTGGCTTCTGCACTTGGTTTCATGCCCTGCCGGTGCCACCTTGGAATTCTTTCGTGACTGTATCTTTCGACTTGTGTTTTGTAGGCAAGTATGATGGGATAACGGAGCATGCGTGTGGGCGCTGGGGATGGGCTAGGTGGTAGCGTGTTCATGGCAGGCGCCTGCAAACCAGCGAGCAGGATGCGGAGTAACGGGCCAGGCTGCCCAAAGCACACGCGCTTGTCTCAGGACCGTCTGGGACTCCACGGGGCCCCAGGGTGGCCAGGCCGAGACCTGAGCCCAGACTGGCAACCGCAGAAGCAGCAAGGATGGCAGCAGTGGCCAAGGACAAGGGGGGAAGGAGGAGTTCCACGTGGGGTCACGCTGCCGCCCATGGGAGCCTGGCCTGGCCATTTGTCCCCAGAGTCCATCGTGTGGCATCTAGACAAATATTAACTCTCTGGCCTCAAACTTGGGACGGAAACTGCTGGCTCTCGGGAAGTAGACGTTGTGAGTGAATTATCACCAAATAAGAGCACACACCGGAACATTGCAATAATGCATTTGTCAAGGCATGAAGGAGTTCTTTGAATATTTTAGAATCTTTGGATTTGAATGCTGAAATACTGCAAAATCGATATCCGTAGGCTTAGAAATAGAAATTACATCTAACCTCGTCAATGGAAAAGAACACTAATTTCATGTGAATTTCAAGTGGACCAGCTAAGAACAAGGAAGATAATGTAAAATGAAAAGTTTTTAAAAAATTCACAATGCTGCTGGAGAATGTATAAACAGGCATTTCAAGTTACATGTAAGTCATGAAGCTACTTTCAATTTCTTGTATAATCTCCACAATTTACAAGAAATGCCAGAAGAAACATTAAAATGCCATCGTATAAATGTACATTTACATTCCAAGTCAGACTTACATGAAACTGATTCATATGAGGAGTTAAAATTTTTTATTATTGTCCCATGAGAATTATGAGCTGTAGCCATGCTAAAATTTGTATTTTGAAATAATTTATCGGAAATTTATCCCAACATTGTCACGGCCTCTAATATATTCTTACCAGCTCCGGTAACAGTTGCATTAGAACAAAGATCCATGTCAAAATTAAAAATTAACAAAAATTGCTTGCAATCTTGTATTAGTGTAGAGCTACTACTGTCATTTTCAATCATACAGATTAAAAATAAGTTTGCTAAAAGTATAAATTTTGGTGGCCTAATAAATGAATTTGCAGAAAAGGGAGTCAGAAAAATCTTAGGTTAATCAAGATATCACATTAATAATATTAATTGATAATTAATCAATTAATAATAGTATTTATTGTATCGTATTCAATTATGACACAAAAATTCTTGTGCAATGTGTATGTTTACGTTTTTCCTCGTGTATCATTATTACTGCTATTATGTCTTATAAGTAATGAAACATCTTTAAAGAAAAACATCTTTAATTTTAGTATCTTGAAAACACTTTTTTCCTCCTATTAGGGGCCCTTCATTTTCCAGTGGACCCTGAAAATTATGCAGCCAGCCCTGGCTAAGGAGCTAATCTATCTGCTCAGCTTTCTGCAACTACATCTTCGCTACCTTTTCCATGCTCGTTGCAGAACAGCATGGCATTTCATGCCTTTTTCTTTGTCCCCAAGTATATGGCTCTTTTGAGGTTTTTACAGGATTTGTGTTATTAATGACAAATGAGAAAGAGAGGGAAGTCCAGGCCTAGCCCCTCTTCCATTGCTCTCATCTGTCTGTCTCATTCCTCAGCTCTTGCTTCCTGGGAAAGTCAAAAGCACAGAAACACAGGGAGTTCCCGGTTGCACCAACGCCTGGTATCGGATTCATTTATATTTTAGAGTCTTGTTCCTGAGTCTTTTGAACACTCTTATTCTAGGAGTGGGATCTAACAGCAATTCTCCTCCCGGTAATCTTGCGTGGCCAAGCTGCCTGCCACCCTGGCTCCTTGCTGTAGTGCAATTCATCTGAAATCAGTTTGGAACCAAGGATCGCGACTAGAGAGAGAGGTTCCCGTTCCAGGCTGCGGCTTGTCTGACAAATGCAACAGAAAGAGGGAAGGAGGTGGGGAATGAATTAGCGGGGCCAGGGGGAATGAAGACGCACCTCTTTGAGCCAGCCATTTGCAGGTGGCTGTATGTTAAGAGGCACACAAAAATTGAATAAAATATGAAAGCATCTGGCCAGGCATGATGGCTCACGCCTGTAAATCCTAGCACTCTGAGAGGCCGAGGCGGGAGGATCGCTCAAGGTTAGGAGTTC
>VBSM01003198.1:3615500-3627556 GCA_008086735.1 Cheirogaleus medius | reverse complement strand
AAAAAAAAAAAAAATAAATAAGTATGAAAGCATCTGTAGTAGGCAAAATAATAGCCCTCCCAGAGAAGTCCATGTCTTGACCCCTAGAACCTGTGAATATATTATTAGTTTCCATGGCAATGGGGGTTGAAGTTGAAGATGGAAATGAAAGTGCTACTCATCTAACCTTAAAATAGGGGAATTCTTCTGGATTCCCTGGCTGGGCCCAGTACAGTCACAAGGCTCCTTAGGAGCAAATGGGGAGGCAGCAGAGGGGAGTCAGAGAGAGAGAGACGTGACGGCAGCTGCAAGATCAGGCGGCTGCTGTCACTGGCTCAAAGCTGCAGGAAGGAGGCCGGGAGACAAGGACTGAAGGCGGCCTCCAGCACGCAGCCTCGCTGACACCTTGATCTTAGCCCCATGAGACCATGTCTCTGATTTCTGACCTCCAGAACTGCGAGAGAATAAATTTCTGTTATTTTAAACAGCTCAATTTGCGTTAAAATTTTTTATAGCAGCAATGAGAAACGAAGACAGCCCCCTTGGGGGTTTATATTAAAAGCCTGAGCTCTGGAGTCAAACTGCTTCCATGCTGGTGAGTAGCTCCACTGCCTATTAGCCGTTATATGGGGGAAAATGAGTAACTCTTTGGAGTCTCGGTTTTGTCCACTGATAAATGAGGTTATCAGCTCATTGCTGGGTTCTAAGGAAAAATGAAGGTAAAGGCTGTAAGACCTATGCTGTAAAGAGAAAGTGCTAGATAAATATTAGCTTTAAAAGAATCATGGGCGTCTGGGTGGAATTAGCATGGCAAAGAACTTCCCTGCACTCTTATTTCCTTGAAGCTTGTTTCCCTCAACTTTGTCAGCCCCTGTGGACTGCCGGTAGGACTCTGGTCCTTTAAGACTTTTACCCACGTATGTTCTGGCTGGGATCCCCTTCTTTATTTTATTTTATTTTATTTTATTTTATTTTATTTTATTTTTGAGTCAGAGTCTCACTCTGTTGCCTGGGCTAGAGTGCCGTGGCGTCAGCCTAGCTCACAGCAACCTCAATCTCCTGGGCTCAAGCGATCCTCCTGCCTCAGCCTCCCGAGTAGCTGGGACTACAGGCATGCACCACCACGCCCGGCTAATTTTTTTTTTCTATATATTTTTAGTTGTCCAATTCATTTCTTTCTATTTTTAGCAGAGACGGGGGTCTCGCTCTTGCTCAGGCTGGTTTCGAACTCCTGACCTTGAGCGATCCTCCCTCCTCAGCCTCCCAGAGTGTTAAGATGACAGGCGTGAGCCACCGCGCCTGGCCAGGATCACTTTCTTTAAATGCCACCTTTTCCTATTATTTTTTTTATACTAATTTTCTGACATCTTTTGAGAAAAAGGAATAAAAAAAAATCAATATATTAAGTGCTATCTCCCAAGGATTAATTGCTATTGATAATAATGGCTCTGTCTCTCAAGGTCTTGCCGTTTTGCCGTGTTCAGGGCTGTGTCTTCTGCAGAGAGCGTTTGGAAATCTTGGCTGGTTGCGTGGCTGGGGTGTCCTCAGGCATTGCCTTTCCATTGAGGACTCCTGGCATAAGTTAAATGAATAAAATCCACAGTGAGGAATTTCAGCTGGGAGATATTTTAGGCAGGGAAACCTCCTAGGGACCCTTTGAGTCAAGCCACATTTTAAGAAGTATTTGGCCTGCTTTTCCGTCTGCATGTAAACAACCTCGGAATGGCTGTCACAAAATTTTCGTAGGAGGATGGATAGTCGCTAAGAAAAATTGGCCGTTTTCTTCAAAGTTCTCAGAGTTTAGAGCTGTTTGGAGCGTATGACACTAACAGTTTCAGAAGAACTTTTCCATAGCTGTGAAGAGTTTCACTGCAACCTGGGTGCCATGGTGAGACATTCTAACATGGATTTGTAGTGAGATTATCCTGTCATGAGATCACCTGCTGAAAAATCCACTTAGCAGCCACAAAATCACATTACGTACAAATTATTAATACAATTATAAAAATGCATAAAACGCCGCCGAAACAAAACTTGCTGTGTATAAACCAGATTTGTGAAGTTGTTGGTTATTAGGAGAATGTAAAAAGTCAATTCTGGAAGAAGTGCACAAAGAAGTATTAGTGTTCCATAATCATTGGCTTATGAGAGTTCATATTTTTGTGTTGGTATGTGATTTTTTATTTTAAAATAAACACTGAAAACACATAAAATTACAGTTGTCACACACTGGGACACTTCCTACAAGTATTATGGGCTGTGTGCTTTGGTTTATGTGGTCTCCCTCAGTTGCTAAGTGTCTTCTCCTTGGCATTTAGCGAAACTTGAATCCTGAAAGCATCATGAGAGGTCTTTGATTCTATTCCGTTACCTCCAGGTCAGGCTATTTTATATTTTGACCATGTAAGCAACATGAGGAGCTTGATTATTTTAACAAAAATCAACCTGTCAATCAATCTGTAGTGTTCCCCGATTGCCATGTCAAGATCAGTTTTGACTGTTAGGAAATCTGACCTAGTTTATTTCTGTGGCCTATATTTGGTGTATTTTGGCCAGAAAGTATCTCTTAATTTGGGCCACAGTATTTTCTGTCTGCTCTAGAAAGGCTCTGGGTTGAAGGCAAAGTTTATTTAGCTCACACTCTACGCCCTTCACTCTTCTAGTTCCTGCAGCTCCAGCAGGAAATGAAACAGACAAAAATCACTGCCCTGGTAGAGTTTTTGTTCTGTTGACAGATATAGGTATGGTTTATAAAGACATAAACCAGAAAGAGTGACGTATTTGACTTCACATGTTTATAGAACTTTTGTGTAGCTAAAGGGCCTACAGGTTTAAAAGACAAAAACACTGGAGAAAATAATTGCAACAGAAGGAGCTTAGTTAAATCAGTAAGGAAAAAGGCCACTATGAAAAGGTGCAAAAGGTAGGTGTAGTTATCAATTCTTTCACTTTCTGAAGTAATAAGGACTTTCACTTCTCTGAAATAATAATCGGTAGAGGTCGGATTTCATGATTTCGTAGTTACTCACAGACATGAGCCAAGCATGCCCTTCAGAAAAGACGTCTCCCAGCAGCAATTCATGGCGAGTGTCCATAGGCTCCACTCGGTGAAGGTCTCAGGCTGGATTCTTCCCTGCCTGTCCCTCACAGGGACTCTGTGCTGAGCACGGCCACCACCCTGCCATGTTGCTTAGAAACGGCACGTGCTCTACCCTTTCGGCTGGTGGGAAAAAAATAGACCTTTCCCTAGAAGTCTCAGCCGCCCACCCCCCAACACATCCACCATTGACCAACCCTCATGTCATGTAGTTTCTCAGGATTAATTGAAGCACATTAAATTGATCAGTAGAGTATTGTTAATGGGGAGTACGGTATCGGCTCAAATTGCAGCGGTTAGAGTTTATACGGATAGGATACTGACTTTCCATTATCTGCTCCGTGTCTTTCCCCCTTTCGGGGCTAAAGGAGACCATTCCCCATTTGACTCAGGGATGATCTTCATGCCAGATATTTGCTCTACATTTCTGAAGCTCTTGCATGTCTTTCCTGAAACCTCAGCCTCTCTTAACATCTTAACCTCTTGTTGCCTTGGCTTATTCTGTTCACCCGCCAACCTGCCCGATTAGATCTCCTCGTATTTTTCACAGGGGACATTGTTCCTGTTTACCAGAACAAAAGAACATGTGAGTCCTGTGAAGATTTGGGGAAAAAATTTTAGCAGTTTTCTTCCCCCCTCACCCCGAGCCCTTGGGTGCTGTGTATCGGATCTTCTAGTCCTAGCAAATTGGCAGATCTGCTTCTGGAATGCAAGTTAATTACACTGTGCTTGTGTTTAGTTTTAGACAAGGCCGAGTTTTTTTCCTTGTTGGGTTTAGTCTTTGTGGCTTTGTTATGTGCAACCCTGGTAACGAGGGAAGTTGGGAGGGATTTTACATAGCCGTGCTGTGAAGGGCGTGCAGCCGTGGAAAAGTAGAAGCAGCACAGAAGAAAGATTCCAGGGACTTCTGTGTTCTACCCGCATGGAAACCATTTAACGGGACGCAAATGACTCAGCAGTAAAACTCAGCATTCCTGGGGCAATTCACTTCCTTTTCTGTTTCTGAGCCAAAGAGAAGTTAGGAATTCTATCCCTAGATGTTGTTATACCGTGTTTTCCCGAAAATAAGACAGGGTCTTATATTTATTTTTCCTCAAGAAGACACCCTAGGGCTTATTTTCAGGGGATGTGTTATTTTTTTTTTAAGTACGGTACAACCATCTACATTGATTCAAATAGAGTGAAGTCGTCTTCTTCTGGAACATCATCATCACTCTCCAAGCCCTGAATTCCATCCTGAATTTCTTGCGACTCTATTTCCTCTAAAACCATTGGCCCCAATCTCTCATGTTGAGCACTAGAGCTCTCATGGGGCAGATGAGAAGGGCTGCTCGTCTTCTTTCCCGCTCCGCCACAAAATGCATGGGTTGTGCAGATGCGCTGCATAGCCACGCCCATCACTAGGTCTTATTTTGGGGTTAGGGCTTCTATTGCGCAAATGCTTAGAGATCCTGCTAGGGCTTATTTTATGGGTAAGTCTTATTTTCGGGGAAACACGGTATTAAGTCTTGTGTGTGTTGATCTCTTTATAACCGCATTCTCTTCCAGTATTCTCATTTTTTCAAAGAACTCGGTTGCTTACACCTTCCGTGTCTAAGGAGGCAGTGCTGTATCCACAAGGCTGGGGACTGGGACTTCTGGTTATCAATAATACTAGTAGCAGGTTAACCCTTTAAGCACGGGCATTTTTCAGCACTTTTCGATGGTTGTCTTTCAGAAATGGATTGCATACTTCCTAGCCTCAGTGAACAGAATACACTGGGCCTTACCTGATTTGGTGCCAGGCTCTTTATATCCGTTACTGAGTAAGATACTCAGAGACAATCCTAAAGTAAATGAGATTCAGATAAGAAAATGGAAGCTCAGAAAGATTAAGGAATTTGCCCAAAGCAGCACAGATAGCTTAATTTAAACCCAAGTCTCTTCTTTTCTACAAGATTACTTTTATTCTGCTATCTCGAGGTCATTCTTGTGAATTACTTCTTTCCTGGTCTGTAGATTCAGTAAGTATCAGTATGCATATTAGGGTGAATGGTTTTGAACTTATTTCCTCACCGTTAACTTTTTTCTTTTAATTATGTTTAGAATTAGAGTTATCTGGTTATTTTGGGGTGGTTTATGCATAAAAGGGTCAGATAGCAAGGAGGATTGAGGCTTTCCCACCTGCCTTGACCCAGTGAATGCGAGATGTCCCCCTGGACTGCTCATGGGAGCAGGTGGGTAGGGGGTGGGATTTGTGTGACAAGTGAAAGGAATGAAGGGTACAGAGGGTTCTGACAGAGCTCTGACCTGGGACTTCAGAATTCTGGACTCCAACCACCGCTCTCTGATTTGGAAGATAGTTGAGGTCCTACAGTTATCCTGAAGACCAATGGATTTTTAAGACTACTAATGATTTGGAATAGTCCAAGTTATAGTAATCAACACTAGAGAATTCATGGCAAAGTGATATAATACAGTCTTCCTGGGATTGGAAGTGCATTTTTAGACATCAGGTCAGAACCGTAATCTGCTTTTGAAAAATATTTTTCACATTTCTTTTCATGGTAAATTCTAACCATGTATATTTATTTTATTTCTGATTCTTAGGACATATAATATTACAAAGTTATAGGTAATTTATTTTAGTTTTTAGATGATTAACATATACAATGGGCCAAAATAAACGAAACTGTGATTAAGAATGAATTTAGGTCGGGCGCGGTGGCTCACGCCTGTAATCCTAGCACTCTGGGAGGCCGAGGCGGGAGGATCGCTTGAGGTCAGGAGTTCGAAACCAGCCTGAGCAAGAGCGAGACCCCGTCTCTACTAAAAATAGAAAGAAATTAATTGGCCAACTAAAAATATATATAGAAAAAATTAGCCAGGCATGGTGGCACATGCCTGTAGTCCCAGCTACTCGGGAGGCTGAGGCAGGAGGATCGCTTGAGCCCAGGAGTTGGAGGTTGCTGTGAGCTAGGCTGATGCCATGGCACTCTAGCCCGGGCAACAGAGTGAGACTCTGTCTCAAAAAAAAAAAACAGAATGAATTTGGTTAGAGTTGAAAATGAAATCCACAAACTGTTAATTTGTAAAATGAAATTGGTCCAATTTGTAAGCCCCCAAAATAAGTAAAAATACCATGGGATGGCTCTTCAATCTGATTATTTTTCTTTGTTTCTATTTCTCCTAAGTCTTTCCATAGATTTGTGACTGAGTTACACAATCAATAAGTGTCTGGAAAAATGTTAATATGTGTAACTTTTCAGATACTATCATATGAGTACAAATCATATATATTTCTTTCCAAATCATATATATTTCCTTTATTTCTCTTAAGTTTATATACTCAGTTAACTCTTTTATAGCAAACATCCTGTATTTGTTTGAAATTTACCAAAGGTAGTTTATAGATTGTTCCATTTTATCATTTTATGATTCATAATGAATAATTGCAAAATGTCACTTAAGGCAGCCTTATGTTAGGAGAAAATCTATTTGAAAGTACTGTTAAATGCTAATTTTTTTGGAGGGGGGATTAAGTGTTTATTTCCTAAAGCAAATTCAGAAAGCAGCAGCCCTCCCCAAGTCTAAGTGAGTAACTGTCTTTGAATTTAGAAATATTTTCCTGCCTCATCAAGGTGGTAGACAATAAGCATGCAGTTTTTAAATTGTCCATGTTCACAAATTTGAAGGTAGATTACTGTGCTGCTTTTCAGGAAACAGAATCATGATGTACATCTTATTTTCCAATGACTTTTTTAAAAAATTGCCTCAGGGTCATATTTAGGACCTTTAGATACTAAAACTTTAGGTAGTAATGATATGAATATATCATTTTAATCAGACAATCCCAGTTTGGAAGTTTCTCTTCCTCCCTACTTTTCTTCCTTCCTCCCCTCCTTGTTGAATTGCATAAAGATCCCTTTTTTAAAAAATGTCTTTAGGCTTCTGCTTGGCAGTCTATTTCTGGCAGTCTCTGATCATAAAGCTTGGCTTCCTGCTTTCTACTCTGGTTTCTCTTTACTTCCTACTCTGTCTAATTAGATTTAAAATCCAAGAGGCAGGGTTTTGTCTAAGTCATTTTATACTGCAATTTCAATTGAAATGTTGAATGATGATATGAAGCCGATTTCTAAGCTCTATTTACGTTCTGTCTCCTACTAGAATACCACCAGTCACAGACCGATCTTTTGTTTCCTGACAATGACTTTTAGATGATTTTACAGTACTAATTTTTTTTTTTATAGAATAATAGGTCTTCCATCCTGTTGCCAGACAGGCAGTAAGTGTACTTAAGCTCTTATTTTTTTTAAGAGCTGAATTTAAGTGGGAGGCCAGATGGCAAAGTTTCCATTGAGTCAGAGCATAGCTGTATTTCAAAGGGGAGGAGGAGGAATGAATTGGGGCGTGACTTAGACTTGAGGACATTTAATGTGTGGAGTCGTTTTGGATTTTCTCTGAACATTTGTTTGACAGAAACAGTTTCTCATTAATTAAAAGATGTTACATAAAAGGCACGGAGGGATGTTGAGCTGAAGAGCTATACTTTAGTGAGGGAAATGGTGTCACGTTGTCATTGCAGCAAGCTGACACAAACCAGAAAAGACGATGTCACCCTGGCACTTACTTTCTAGGACTATCTAAGTTCAGAGCTCTTTAAGTGCATTTATTTGGCAGGCATTTACTGGCCACCTAACGTGTACTGCTTTTGAGCAAGAATGCATCAGTTTCAAGGTGCTACTAGAGACCTTTGTTCCCTCAGTAGTGAATGAAACATCTGTATAACAGGGCCATCTGCTACCGTGTCTCCCCCAAAATAAGACAGGGTCTTATATTTATTTTCCCTCAAGAAGACACCCTAGGGCTTATTTTCAGGGGATGTGTTTTTTTTTAAAGTACGGTACAACCATCTCCATTGATTCAAATAGAGTTAAGTCGTCGTCTTCTGGAACATCATCATCACTCTCCAAACCCTGAATTCCATCCTGAGTTTCTTGCGACTCTATTTCCTTTAGAACCATCGGCCCCAATCTCTCCTGTCGAGCACTAGAGCTCTCATGGGGCAGATGAGAAGGGCCGCTCGTGTTCTTGACCACTCCGCGACGAAATGCATGGGTTGTGCAGATGCGCTGCGTAGCCACGCCCATCACTAGGTCTTATTTTCGGGGTAGGGCTTCTATGGCGCAAATGCTCAGAAATCCTGCTAGGGCTTATTGTATGGGTATGTCTTATTTTTGGGGCAACACAGTAACAAAACAACAGGGCCGTGTGTGGTCATCTGTGTGCTCTTGGGAAAGGGAGACCATCATGGAAGAGGGAAGGACTGAGCAGAGATCGCATCTGGTCACCCAGGCGGGGTGGCATGGGGAGGAATTTGGAGAGCAGAGGAGGAAGCAGGGGGACATAGAAGACATTCTCCATGTCTGTCGTGTAGTAGAGACCAGCCCTCACCTGCTTGGAGAAGAGGCTGGACCTCCAATGAGGATGGCTCTATGGAGGCAGCCAGGAAAGTTGCACGCTGGGGACCCCGGCCTTGTACCCCAGCTTAACATAGCCACATGGTGTGTGCTTTCCAGCATACACCCTGCAGACTTAGAGACCATGATCCCCTCCGCAAATTCTCCGAGGCCCTTCCTTGGTTCTTCCAGGTACCATGTGAGCCCCTTGGATATTCCCATTACTCTAAGGAGGAAGAGTCCCTACAAAATGTGCCTCAGTGATATTTCCCATCACCTTTTTGAGCAGGGAAGTATGAATTAAATTGACTTAAAAAAAATAAAGTGAGGTCGCATTTCTCGTACCCCTAGCGTAACAGATTTAAATCCACTCCCAGTACGCCTTCCAGCAGGGCCATTCTGAGCTCACTAGTGCAGCCAGGTGACATTCTTGCTCTGGCTCCTCGTGTTCTATACTTCTCCTGAGCCCTTTCTCCACTTGCAAAAGTCACTCACCCTCTGTCCCATTCTATCAAGTCTAAGTACAGTGAAAAACCAACTATAATGGAAATCTGAACGGTCTATTATTAAGTTCAGAGCTAAGTATTCATGGCCAAAAGTGAATTAGCACGCAAGCTCTTTATGATTTTAACTGAACATTTAAAACCTTAATGGTGAAGGGGTTTTCAAACTTGTTTTTGATGGCAAAAGTCCATTTTCAAAGGAAATTTTTCATGGACTCAAATATATTTAACATAAAGCAGACAACAGTAAAGCTCTCTGGTTGAAATGGAGTGGGGAACCGAAAACACCTCTTTAACCCAGGCTGTGGCCCTGAAGTCCCTTGCATTGGTATCATAGAGTTTTTCTGAAATACGTCATTATTTTTTTTTTTTTTTTGAGACAGAATCTCACTATGCTGCCCAGGCTAGAGTGCCGTGGCGTCAGCCTCACTCACAGCAACCTCAAACTCCTGGCTCAAGCGATCCTCCTGTCTCAGCCTCCCAAGTAGCTGGGACTACAGGCATGCACCACGATGCCCGGCTAATTTTCTATATATTTTTAGTTGGCCAATTAATTTCTTTCTATTTTTAGTAGAGACAGGGGTCTCACTCTTGCTCAGGCTGGTCTCAAACTCCTGACCTTGAGCGATCCACCCGCCTCGGCCTCCCAGAGTGCTAGGATTACAGGTGTGAACCACCGCACCCGGCCTGAAATACACCATTTTAACCCAAAGTATGGGTAATGTGGTGTCAGCATCAGAGATGGAATATTAGAAACATCATCACATGCTGGTAGAGAAGAATATTTTTGGTAGAAGTGACTTTTATACTCATTGTCCTACCATAAAAGCAAATAGTACTCAGAGGCCAGACCTGTCTGTCTGCAGGTTTGAGAGAACATCCCATAATAACATGCAGGGATTTTTATATTGCAACAGCAGTTTATTCCCTTTGCCATGAAAATAATAAACTTGTAAGCTACTTATTATTGCCTTTGAGTATGGAAGGTCAGGAAATAAGAACAATCATGTAATCCTGCTATATAGGCACCTCGCCTTCCAGTCTTCATTTATTCAACAATCAATAGGTATTTGATTTGCTTCTATCACGTGTTAGTTCTATTCTAGACTCGTGCACAATAGTAAGAAAAACTGATGAAGTGCCTTCCCTCAAGGAGATCACATTCTAGAAGGGAGAGAGAGAGAGACAGTAAGCAAACAAATAAATACCTTCTGCTAATGTAAATTATGTGAGCCACAATGAAATCGTTTTTTGTGAGGTTTGGTTTTGTTTTGTTCTTTTAGCAGACTGTCATTCTGATGGTCTTGGGTGTCAGCGTTATTACCAGTGACTAATTGCAAACGCATTAGTGCGCCATGTTTAATGGATGTCTAAAAAGAGAGTGAGAAGGATTCCTCAGCTTGGAAGATCTGATACTTTTGGAGAAGGCACATTTTAATGATGGAATTAGAGGAACAGAGAGACATAGATTGATTTCATTTTTAGATCGTAAATATATTCTTGATGTTGATTTTTGATTTTCAATGGAAATTTTGCAATTTTCCAAGCTCCCGTGTCTTCAAAAGTGGTCATTGTTTATCTGACCTGAGCCAACCTGGAGTCAGAACCTCGTGCATTCACCGTTGCCTAACGACGCGATACATTCTGAGAAACGTGTAGTTGGGTGATTTCATCGCGATGCAAACATCATGGCGTGCACTTGCCCAAACCTGGATGTTGTAGCCCGTTACACACCTGGGCTACCTGGTATGGCCCATGGCTTCTGGGTTACAAACCTGTATGGCATGTTGCTGTTCTGAATACTGTAGGCAGTTGTAACACAGTGGTGAGTATTTGTGGAGTTAAACATGTCGAAACATAGAAAAGGTACAGTAAAAATATGGTTTTGTGATCTTATGAACCCACCATCATATACGGGGTCCATTGTTGACCAAAATGTCATTATGTCATGCACGACTGTACCTCCAGTGTCCGTCACATCTCGACACTTCCCTGCTGCAAGCTCCAATCTTCCATCATCTCTTGTTGGATTATTTCAATAAATAGCTTCCTGACTGGTGTCCTTACTTCTTCCCTTGTCCCTATTTCCAACACAATAGGCAGAGCAATCCTTTAAGGATTTAAGTCAGGCCGAACGCTATGGCTCACACCTGTCATCCTAGCACTCTGGGAGGTGGAGGTGGGAGGATTGCTCAAGGTCAGGAGTTGGAGACCAGCCTGAGCAAGAGCGAGACCCCTGTCTCTACTAAAAATAGAAAGAAATTAATTGGCCAACTAAAGATATATAGAAAAAATTAGCCAGGCATGGTGGCGCGTGCCTGTAGTCCCAGCTACTCGGGAGGCTGAGGCAGGAGGATCACTTGAGCCCAGGAGTTTGAGGTTGCTATGAGCTAGGCTGACACCATTGCACTCTAGCCCAGGCAATGGAGTGAGACTCTGTCTCAAAAAAAAAAAAAAAAAGAACTTAAGTCAGATCATGCCACTCTTTACTCAAAGTGTTGTAATGATTCTTCTCTGTAAAAGTTTCGGCATCCTTACTTGGGCCTGTAGAGCCCTACACCTGAGCCCTCTCTCCTGCTTTGCCTCTTTCTTCCTTCTCTCTTTATTGCCTGCTGTAATTTTGAAGCAATTGAATATTTGTTGAATTTTGAGAAGAAAAAGAACACCAAAATACTAAAAACAAAAAAATCCCTGTGCTAATGAAAATATTATTAGCTAATGTCATTTCACATTCTTTATGCCAAAATAGGCTCTGACATTTTAACTGGCATTTTCATTTAGGTGAATAAATACACATCAGACACAGGGCACGGGGTCTCTATACTTGTGTTCCAGCACACACCAATGGATTAACTCTATGTTTTACTGTAACTTTCTCTGGGCTGTAGAGTATTATAGCATTTTAGAAGGGGAGATGTATTTATTTATTTATTTATTTATTTAGACAGAGTCTTGCTCTGTTGCCCGGGTTAGAGTGCTGTGGCTTCATCATAGCTCACAGCAACCTCAAACTCCTGGGTTCAGGTGATCCTCCTGCCT
>VBSM01003198.1:3604655-3615400 GCA_008086735.1 Cheirogaleus medius | reverse complement strand
GAAAAAAAAAAAAACCTTATTCTGATACTGTTTTTTTATGCCCTTTTCTTCCAGTGCTCTGCGGAGGGGGCGAGAGCTTTCTGTGCGCTAGTGGCACCTGCGTCCCCAAGAAGCTTCAGTGCAATGGCTACAATGACTGCAACGATTGGAGCGACGAGGCTCACTGCGGTACGTGCCGGGCTGTCTGGGAGTCGTCTGGGTGCCGGGGGTGGTGGGGGTCTCTATCCAGGGGCCTAGAAACCAGAGCTATTTCACTGTGAAGTCCTGACAACCACCCCCAGCGTTTGCGTAGGCTGCTTTTGGTTTGCCCTTCTAGAGCGAGCAGACCAGACGTGTTTGTCTTGCCCCCCGGGTGACAGCCGCGTGTTTGCACGCCTCTCAGAGGCACGGCTGATGGGGAGCTCAGCACAGACACTGCCCTGGAACAGACCAGGCACTGAAGTGTCTCAGCAATAAAGTGCCTTAAAACTGGGAGAAGGCTTTTGGTTTATTTTGTTTGGGTGAGGATTTTTGTTTTTGTTTTTTAAAACTTTTAAAAGTGTAAAGGTCAGTGTTTTTTTAAACAGGATATTTTTATAGGAAAAATCTTCGCCCTAATGATTTTTAACCATAATAACTACAAAGCCTCTTTTATTTTATTTTTTTATGGTCACTTTGATGTTGGGATATAATTGTATTTGTTTTTTATTTCAGCGTATTACAGGGGTACAAATGTTTAGGTTGCGCATATTGCCTTTGCCCCACCCGAGTCAGAGTTTCAAGCATGTCCATCCCCCAGACAATGTGCACTACACCCATCAGGTGTGAATATACCCATCCCCTCCTCCCCACTCCCACCTGCCCGACATCCGATGAATGTTAGTACTATATGTGCACTTAAGTGTTGATCAGTTAATACCAATTTGCTGTGAGTACATGTGGTGCTTGTTTTTCCATTTTTGGGGTACTTCACTTAGTAGAATGGGCTCCAGCTCCATCTAGGATAATACAAGAGGTGCTAGATCACCATTGTTTTTTTGTGGCTGAGTAGACCTCCATGGTATACATATAACACATTTTATGAATCCACTCATGTATTGATGGGCACTTGGGTTGTTTCCACATCTTTGCAATTGTAAATTGTGCTGCTATAAACATTCAAGTGCAGATGTATTTATTACAGAATGTCTTTTTTTGCTTTGGATAGATGCCCAGTAATGGGATTGCTGGATCAAATGGCAGTTCTACTTGAGATATCTCTCCATATTGCTTTCCGCAGAGGTTGAACTAGTTTGCAGTCCCACCAGTAGTGTATGAGTGTTCCTATCTCTTCGCATCCACGCCAACATTTATTGTTTTGGGACTTTTTAATAAAGACCATTTTCACGGGAGTTAAGTGATAGCTCATTATAGTTTTGATTTGCATTTCCCTGATGAGTAGAGATATTGAGCACTTTTTCATATGTTTGTTGACCATTAATAATATAACAAAAGAGATGTCATAAAGCCAAACAAAACTGTTATAATATTTAGCTCCCACATATGAGTGAGAACATGTGAGATTTGTCTTTCTGTGCTTGGCTTACTTCACTTAACGTAATGTTCCCCATTTCCACCCATGTTGTTGCAAATGACAGGATTTCCATCTTTTTGATGGCTATATAATATTCCATTTTGTATCTGTCCCGTACAGAAAAAAAATAGCGGCAGTGAGTTCTTTGAGTAAAGCGTAGGATTACTAGGGGCTGGGTTGGTGTGAAGAGAGCTGATGGAAAAGATGGAATTAAAGCTAAGGCCTTGCACTCAAGTGATGTCTGTATACTCTAGAACAGTAGTTTTCAACTATTGAGGTGACATTTTGCAACACACGGAGACATTTTTTATTTTCACAATGGTGGGAGTGGAGGAGGCGCTACTAGCATCTAGTATGTAGAGGCCAGAGATGCTGCTAAACATCCTTCACTGCACAGGGGGGCAGCTGCCAACAACGCGAAGAATTGCCCGGTCCAAAAGGTCAATAGTTCTGCAGTTGAGAAACCCTGTTCTAGAGCTAGAAGCCAATAGTAGAAAGAACCCAGGAAGTCAATACACCTGGTTGTTGACTCGCAGATCTTGCTGATAAAGAGCTGAGCAATGGTGGGCAGATCATTGAACACCTTGGTCATCTCAAAGTGAGAGCGTCTGATTCCATGATCTTTGGTCCTTTCCATCTTTAACATTCTATGGGCGAGAACTGAGCATCCGCACTTGCGTCTCGAGCCGAGGCAGCACGTTTATGTTTATAGAGACTGAGCAAATTGAACGAAGCCCTTGATAAACAAAGGCTTTCTGTTTCTTAGCTTTCTGCTTTAACTTCCTGACAGTTTTGAGGGCCAAAAGTTAAATAGTGTGTATATGAGGTATCAAAGTGAAATAAATATTAGCAGGCAAGAACTTCGGAAGAAACATTTTGTATCAAGCTCTCCTTAAGAAAATGAAAAGCTGTAGCTAGAAAAACATCTACCTTAATAAGGTCACGCAAAATTATGCTCGTATTGAGCAAGGAAATCGCAGCAAACGACTTTTCAAAATTTTGATTTCTTGGCCCCAAACTGAGCTGACAACATCTCTTTTCAGTTCAGATAAACATTAATTCCAATAAAAGGAGACACTGTGATCTTTGCTATTTGCTATGGGTTTCTGGCTGTGCAATTCCTCTGGTTAAGGTTTTGCGTATTTACTAACTACACAGACCTTAGGAAAGTAACAAGTTGTTTTCCAAATGCAGCTAATTTTGTATCTAACTTCTGAGAATGGCTCTAACCCAGCAAGTCATGACAGTGGAAAGTTGGAATCTACACCTGTATGAATAATGAGGATTTTTTTAAAAAAAATCTGAGTCCTCTCCATTTATGAAATAGTTTAATAAGTGATGACATCGATTTTTAAAATATCAACAATGAAATATTTCAGCGCGAATTACCAGGGTTCCAGAATGGACCTCACAGGGGACACATGAACCTCTGGAAATTTTCGGTATGATCTCAGGTTAATCAGATTCTGAAAGGAGTATTTGATTCCCCAGTAGTTCATCAAAAAAAAAAAAAAAAAAATTAAAGCGTATTGCTTAAAAAGAAATGAACTCTCATGGTTTAAAATCTGCAGAGCCATTTTCTACTCCCCCTCCAGGGCAATGCATGTGTACTTCTCACCCATGGTCAAGGTGAGAAGCCTTTTTTCCCCTGGTTATTGCTGATTCTGACATTTTGATTCAAAACTTCCTACAAGAATAATTTATATTAAAACAAAACAAAAAGCAAAAAGACTTTTTAAATTTTGCAAGGAAATGTGTATTATCTTGATGCACAAATTCCCCAAGTCTGCCCTGAGGACACCTGAAGGCATAGATAGTCTTTCTCCCACTCAGAGGCACCATGGTGGGTAGCCCCCGGTCAGCAGTGGGGTGCAGGGTGGGGAGACAGCGCCCTCTGCTGAATGGGAGAAAATAGTACCGTCAAGGTGATAACTGGGACCTCTTCTTGTTAATAGTTCTTACATTTTCCCTTAAGGTGGCTGTCCCCATTCGAAAATTATTCAGACTGAAGGTAGTACAAAACAAAAAGTACTTGCAAAGTTCTGCATTTGTATAAGGCTGAAAATATGTGTACGCATGCATGTGTCTTTGTGCCTGTACCCATACACAGCTTCTTAATAAAGACCTTGAATAGATGGTCTCGAAGGCCCATGTCACTCCTAAAATAATGTGATTCTAAGTTTTTAAGGTTTTTTTTTAGAAGATTGCTTTCCTGAAATAAAAATTTATGATTCATGTATGTATAAGTGTGATATTTTGATGTGGCTAACAGTTTAGCTGATCAATGCCAAAGACTTTTTGTTTTTTTTGAGACAGAGTCTCACTCTGTTGCCCGGGCTAGAGTGCCATGGCGTCAGTCTAGCTCACAGCTACCTCCAACTCCTGGGCTCAAACGATCCTCCTGCCTCAGCCTCCCGAGTAGCTGGGACTACAGGCATGTGCCACCATGCCCGGCTAATTTTTTCTATATATTTTTTAGTTGGCCAATTAATTTCTTTCTATTTTTAGTAGAGACGGGGTCTCGCTCTTGCTCAGGCTGGTTTTGAACTCCTGACCTCGAGCGATCCACCCACCTCGGCCTCCCAGAGTGCTAGGATTATAGGCGTGAGCCACCGCGCCTGGCCTAATACCAAAGACTTTTGATAATGAATGGTCATCAAGTGTGGGATGTTTATAGTAAAGAGGTGTCCACCACCAGTTGCATGAAATACAGGCTTCTGCTTAAGAAGAAACAATCAGCTGGAAGTCAGGAGACTGGACTGTTGACCACTGGATTTCTGGTCCTCATCAACCCAAGTAGACTGACCTTCAAATGTGCCCCCATTTTTTACCTCTTTCCTTTGTTCTTGCTATTTTCTTCTACATGAAACAAGCCGAACTTTTCATTACATCCACCCTACTGAAATTCTGTCCATCTTCAATAATCCTTCTCCACTGTAAGCAACCTAATTTTTACACTTAATTTACTTTAAGTAAGGGATAAAAGATAACACATTTAAGGCATCTACTGTGTTTCCCCGAAAATAAGACAGGGTCTTATATTTATTTTTCCTCAAGAAGACACCCTAGGGCTTATTTTCAGGGGATGTGTTATTTTTTTTAAGTACGGTACAACAGTCTACATTTATTCAAATAGAGTTAAGTCGTCTTCTTCTGGAACATCATCATCACTCTCCAAACCCCAAATTCCATCCTGAATGTCTTGCGACTCTATTTCCTTTAGAACCATCGGCCCCAATCTCTCATGTCGAGCACTAGAGCTCTCATGGGGCAGATGAGAAGGGCTGCTCGTCTTCTTGACCGCTCTGCGACGAAATGCATGGGGTGTGCAGATGCGCTGCGTAGCCACGCCCATCACTAGGTCTTATTTTCGGGGTAGGGCTTCTATTGTGCAAATGCTTAGAAATCCTGCTAGGGCTTATTTTGTGGGTAGGGCTTATTTTCGGAGAAACATGGTAGTTTCTATGAAATGCAAGTCTCTTGACGTATATTAATTTTAAACATTTTCACACCTTTTTAAAGGTATAATTTATATACCATAAATTTCACCTATTGATTTTTAGCAACTTTATAGAATCATGCAACCATCACAACAATCTAGTTCTTGAACTTTTGCATTTTTCTCAGAATTTCCCTCCCACCCATTTGCAATCAATCCCCAACACCTTATCTTATTAAAATCGAGAAACTGTGTCCCTGGGTATTATTTATTTCAACATCAAACTATAAGCTTCTTAACATGACCTCATTTATTCTCATCTTGCCACCATATAACCTTAGGACAGTATGTATTTATTTGAGGATCATGTGATGAAACATTCAACGGACTTAAGCAATAAAATGTACAGGAAAGGAAATAACTCTATAATCTAAATGACTCATTTTCTCCATTATGTTTATGCTTACCATCGACAAACCTAGACTTCCACTCTAAAGAAAACATTTTTAGGAAAAGATCCACTCACCCCCTGTGGAGGTTATTTATTCTGTATGAACAGGAATTTGGGAACTATTAATATGATAAATTGAGAATGTCTCTTCTGATCTTGGACTATCAGGGAGCTTTCAGGCGAGATAAAGCGGAAATCAGAGAAAAATGCTCAGCAAGTGCTCAAAGCCCTTGGCTTGGGAGCCGGAAGGTCCTAGTCCTGGTTGCACGGTATTTGTTAGGTGACCTTGAGCAAGTCACTGGATATCTCTGTGCCCGTCTCCTCACCTGTCAAACAACAGGTGTGGACCAGGTTACCTTTATGGTTTCCCTTCCACGACAGGCTTTTACTAGATAAAGCGCTGATGTGACACTCTGTGCTGTTCTGATGACACATCGGTGGCTTCTCCTCTTTGCAGACTGCAGTGAGAATCTGTTTCACTGTGACACAGGCAAGTGCCTTAGTCACAGCCTCGTGTGTGACGGATATGACGACTGTGGGGATCTCAGCGATGAGCAAAACTGTGGTAAGTAGCACCGCGTTCCCTAGTGGTTTTCATCGAAAATCACAGAAATGTATAATCAAGAACTCGCGGCTCACTGCACGCTAATAGGATTACCAGGTTAGGATGCAAAATGATTGGTCTCAGGCACGCCTTCCATGCAAATGCGTCACTTCTTACATGATCGGGCACGATAAGGAAATATTAAGGAAGTGGGGTGAAAGGATGGTTAAAGTTGTTAATGTGCTAGTAGTTTTTTCTCCTCAAAAGTCTTTTGTTTCTTCTCTGGCTAGAGCCAGTGGCTTATGTTTAGATTTTGAGCTCTTGAGCAAAACTTTGCAGACAGATATATTTTGTCTGTGCCTTATCCCCTTGTCACGTGTGACTAAAGACCCCTCCTTTATTTGATTGTGAAGCACGACAGGGACTATGCATGCAGTAGCTACATCTAGGGTTAGGATGGTGCATTCATTTGTTTTATGGACAGATGCTAATATTCTTTTAAAGAACGAACGCGCCTTTGGAAGAGTTCACGTTCAATTCTGCATTCCATCTTGTGGATTAAAATCAGCAAAACTCCTTTTGCTTATTTGCCTTTTTAGCATCACAATTTTTAGGTACTATATTCTTGAGTGACATAGGAACTGTGCAATAGGAACACAGGAGCAGGCTAGGATGAGAACGTACCCCGGACAAACGCGGTCAGTCAGCGTTCGGTATTAGGTAATATTGAAAGGCATGTTTGGAAGAAATCAGGACTATGATCAGAGGAATGTCTCGGAGTGGTGAGTGTCAGAAATAGCCCCGTGCTGGGAAACGTGGTGGTTCCCAGGAGCGCTGTCTAGTTGTCTCTTGCTACATCTGTAAAAACATTGAAAAATATAAATGTATACAAACCGTTCCACAGGTGACTCGTGTGGGTTACCTTACTTTGGAAATAGTTTATTTTTATTTCAATTTATTTTTAACTTATCCATAGTTGTACATTTATGGGGTGCAGAGTGATGGGTAGATACATGTATATCACGCGTAATGATTGAATCAGAGCAATAAGAACATGCTACACGTCCTGGGACAGCCGGGCAGAATTGTTATTGATGTGGAAAACAGACATGTCTCACCCCACAGTACTGGTGCTCAGCAGGGCACACACTGGGCTGGGAAGTGGCATTTTGGTATTTTGTTTGTTTTTGCACTTTGTCACGTGAGCAGAGAAGGTAGCACTTTCATCGTGCCTGACCCATCATAGAAATGTCATTGGAGATACTGGAACAATCGGAACGGACCCTTCGACGGGACTGCGGGCCATGCCGGCTTGTCATGGGTTGTCGTGGGTTGTCGTGGGTTGTCGTGGGTTGTCATGGCTTGTCATGGCTTGTCGTGCTGGCTCTCTGCATCCTCACGCGTCTTTCGCTCTCTCCAGATTGCAATCCCACGCGGGAGCACCGCTGCGGGGACGGGCGCTGCATCGCCATGGCATGGGTCTGTGACGGTGACCACGACTGCGTGGATAAGTCCGACGAGGTCAACTGCTGTGAGCGCCCTGAGGATTTCCGCTTTGCTTATTTTGTTAGCCTGTGCTCAGGGTTGAGGACTGTGTTTAAGACTCACCATCTAAACAGCATGCTTGTACTTTGGTTCTAGCCCATTGGGTGGTGTGATGGTCATATCCATGTGGCGTGTCTCCCTGCCACGCCTCTCTCCCCCAAACCCCAAGCTTAGTTTGGCCGATCTGGCCACGTGGGTGTCTGTTTTCTCTCTCATGGCTCCATGGGTCACCTTTATGCTTCCATGACTTTGTCAAAGGTGACCCTCTTTCCAGAGGCTGGGGGCCTTTCTTCTGGAAACAATGTATAAGTAGCTAAGCTTCCCTGCAGGAGCCTCCAGGTTTGTTCTCAGGGACCTGAGACATGTCTGTGGTCATGGAGAACATGGATAGCATTTCCAGAGAGAAGAGAGCCTTTAATGCTCACACAGCTACAAAGGAAGTGTGTGATAATAAGTATGATTTTATAGCAGACTGTGTTTCTGGGTGGATGAATGGAAATGTTCAGGTAGTTTTTACATTACCAAATTAATAACAACTATGGCTAGTCACTCTTTTTTTTCCCCCCTAGAAAATATAGTTTACCTAGTAGGGAATAATAAAAATGATTGAACAGAAGCAGTAAGGTTTTCAAAGAGAGTACAATTGACCTGAAAGTGTTAATGGGATATATTTTGTGCACATTGGAACTAATTAAACTTTTTATTCCATCCTTTGCTGTCTAATAGTAAAAAAAGTTATGAGATTGACTATTTAATTGGCTTATAATTTGAGGCCCACAGAAATATGTGGATTACATAGCAGTTCTTTGACATAAAAAAAGTTGTATGAAGAGTCGTACAAATACAATGACTAGCTTTCCAATTCTCTGAATTGAATTCGAAATGAAATATCACCTGAGTCCTTGCTTAGTGGACACAGTGGAAGAGTGGACTGTATCTTCGTGGATCTTGAGGAAGTAAGGACAGGACACTCAAGTATAACCCTTCTGGTGTTGAGCCTTGATTCAAGAACAGGGGGTCGCAATATTGAGAGTAACTCATGGAGGGCTGCGGTCACATGATACATGGGTTTCTAATGCCCTAAAAGACAGTAGGCATAGAATTTAGAGAACCTATAGGAAGCAGAAAGTTAATGGATACTAGACCTTCCTTTTTAAATATCAGATGTTACAAACAAGTTTTGAAATAAAGTGTTTATTGTGTATTAGGTGCTATGTGAGTTCTTTGCCATATATATATATATATATAGGCTCAATAGGTCAAATAGATATAGAATGAAATATTTGGACTTGGAGTCAGAGAAGCTTGCCTTCATGTTCTGGCCCTACCTGTTAACAGCCATGTGATTTTGAGACAGGCCGTGAACTCCCCAGACTTCAGTTTCCTCAACTTTAAAATAAAGACGATAATATCTACTCTGCAAGATTTTTATGAGGATTTGAGGTTATAAGCACAGCGCACCTAGCTCAGCTCTCGTCATATAACAAGCACTTTATGAATTGTAGTTTTTATTAGTATCACTACTATTCTCATCGAAAACAATCATGCAGTTCTCAAAAAAAAATTAATTTTTAGTAAATGCTATTTAACGAGGCAGGGGAAAGTTCTAGAAAGAAAACGCTCCGTTTCGAAAATGTTTAGAATTGAAAAAAAAAAGAATAACGATGCACCCGTTTGTATATGCAGAACACTTTATTTCCCGGTGGCGGCTGGTAAGCAGGTATTGTTTATGTGACGTGCAGACTGAAAGAAGAGTTCGTAGAGTGACTGTCATTCTGGCCTCTCCTAGCCTGTCACAGCCAGGGGCTGGTGGAATGCAGGAACGGACAGTGTATCCCCAGCAGCTTCCAGTGTGACGGAGACGAGGACTGCAAGGACGGGAGTGACGAGGAAAACTGCGGTGACAGTGAGTGTGGCCTGCTGCTTCTGGAATGTTCCTTTATAATGGCGGACCTTTCCTTGGAAATAAAGCAAAATGTTTGTGGTTACCCAATGCTTTAGTAGGACTCCCACATAAATAATCCCAGATGGCCTGACACGTTGGTTCTTATGGTCCCAAGGAAACGTTTTCTTGTGGCAAATACCATTCTCAAGCAACTTATGCTGAGAAACCATCCCTTAGGGTGAACGATGGAGGTGAAACACCTAAACGGCATGGTCGATTCAGGTAACTGTTCTCTGGGGAAAGCTGCAACACAGAGAAAAGTTTAGTGTGTGTGGGAGCATCCCATTAAATGATAATCAGATTCCAAAGGAACTGGCTTCTGGAATTAAACGTAACGGTTTCCTAAAAACCACGTTCAGAGGAGCAGTCGAATGCCTCCCATGAACAAGCAATATATTAATACTTAAACGTACCATGAAAGGAGTCGGATATCTGCGTGTGAATTTCAAAAAGAAAAAGTAAATCAAATAAGTTGGTTTTTAAATGTGCCTAAAGAAAGCTCTACACTGGTTGTTTTCCATTACAGTTTGGGTGGAAGCCACTCCGTGTGGCCCTGCCCAGGACATCCCTAGACTTCAATCCCATCTGTTTATGTTCCAGAAGGTGGTTCTTGCAGCCCTGCTGCCTGGGTCAGGCTTGGCTCTATTACTTGTTATCTAGTGACCTTTAGCAAGGTCCTCAACCGTGCTATGTCTCAGTGTCTGTGTCTATAAACCCAGGATAATGATAACTACTTCACGGGGTTGACACCTGCTGAGAACTCAATGAATTTTAGCTATTATCACATGGCCGTTATGTTAGGGCATCTCTTGGGTGGTGTGCATTCACAATCAGCTAATGAGACTGGCCACCTGTAGATAAATTAGTTTTGTCATAATGGATATTCTTCTCAGGAGACAGGGTCTCACTGTCACCCAAGCTGAAGTGCCATGGCGCCATCGTAGCTCATTGCAGCCTCCAACTCCTGGGTTCAAGCGATCCTCCCTCCTCAGCCTCCCAAGTAGCTGGGACCACAGGCACAAGTCATCACAACTGCCTGATTTTTTTAAAATAATTTTTTGTAGAGATGGGGTCTTGCTGTGTTGCCCAGGCTAGTCTCAAATTTCTACAGTCAAGCAATCCTTCCACTTTGGCCTCCCAAAGTGCTAGGGTTATAGGCATGAGCCACTGTGCCAGGTCGATAATGAATATTGATCATTAGAATAACTTTAATGGAAAAGCTGGCCGGGCGCGGTGGCTCACGCCTGTAATCCTAGCACTCTGGGAGGC
>VBSM01003198.1:3560531-3595642 GCA_008086735.1 Cheirogaleus medius | reverse complement strand
GAGGGGTGTTGGTTCAGTTTGTCATTTCTTTTGCTTTCTGAAGGGGAAATGTTATGGACTAAATGTGTTCCCCCCAAATTCATATGTGGAAATCCTACCCCCCACCGTGGTGGTATTGGGAAGTGGGATTGGGGTTTCAACATGCGAATTGGGGGAGGGGACCACGAACATCCAGTCCGTGACAACCTCTGCCCTGGCCTGTTCACATTCTAATACAGCTGCCAGCACGTGTGTCTTTTTACCTATAGAGACCGTGACATTCCTCAACGGCAAGGACTATATTTTTCATTATCTTTACCTTTGCAGTGCTTAGGGGAGGCAGTTCCTGACACATCTTTCTCCCTCTTTTCCTCCCTTTATTTTGGCACTGTGCCAGGGGCAGACTTTGAGATCAAGAGATAAAGTCTCAATTGCCCCAAAATCTCAGAATTGTGTGGGGGAAGCGAGTAAGTAAATAAAGAGTAAAATCAGAATGCCATGAGCGCATGGCAGGAGTGTGCCTGAGGTGCTGTGGCGATCAGAAGAGACTCATTGTGGGAGCAGTAATGGGAAGAGTGGTTGGCCAGAAAGGTTTTCTGGAAGACGTAGTTGTGCTGAGTCCTCCAGGCCGAGGCAGGTGTGCCGTGGGCACCTGGCAGCTAGGATCACGGCCGCATTTGGGGGCATGATGACAAGCGTGTTAAGAAAAGAAGGAGATAAGAGAGGAGCAAACAGTGTGCACAAAGACATGCAGATTCCAATATCTGGTAATTGCAAAGCAACAGAATTCACGGCAGCAGAGATACCGTTGATGGGATAGTCAGTAGTCAATAAGGCTGGAAAATTAGGCTGTGGTTGAAGTGTGAAATAGCTTTGAATTCCAAGCTAGGGGGCTTGGATTGTATCTCATTGGCGAGAAGTATCCAACAGATCTCAGCCTCCCCTTGCCTTGAAATCTTGTAGCTTTCTTTTTAAATCCATTGATCCACGATAAAACATAGACAGAAGTTACCTATTGCCTATTTAAACAAACTCATACCGTGTTTCCCCCAAAATAAGACCTACCCATAAAATAAGCCCTAGCAGGATTTCTAAGCATTTGCACAATAGAAGCCCTACCCCAAAAATAAGCCCTAGTGATGGGCGTGGCTACCCAGCGCATCTGCACAACCCATGCATTTCGTCGAGGAGCAGGAAAGAAGACGAGCAGCCCTTCTCATCTGCCCCATGAGAGCTCTATGGCTCCACATGAGAGATTGGGGCCAATGGTTCTAAAGGAAATAGAGTCACAAGAAATTCAGGATGGAATTCGAGGTTTGGAGAGTGATGATGATGTTCCAGAAGAAGACGACTTCACTCTATTTGAATCAATGTAGATTGTTGGACTGTACTTAAAAAAAAATAACACATCCCCTGAAAATAAGCCCTAGGGTGTCTTCTTGAGAAAAAAATAAATATAAGACCCTGTCTTATTTTCGGGGAAACACGGTATTTTTAAATAGCAGTGAAGATGATAGGGCCACACTATTTTAGACATATTGAATGGATCAGAAAAAGAAGGTGAATTGAAGTGAATAAAACGAATGATGAAAGATAGTCATTTTCAGATAAGTTGAGCTAAGGGGGAAAATGGGAAAGGACTTTCTAACTAAAGCATGATGTTGGGCATTGTGCTAACAGCTACGTAGACAGAAATGAATCTTAGTTTGCTACGGTACTTCACTAACCAACATACATTTTTTTGAAAGCCACAAAAGAAAAAGTTATATACTACTTGCATTCTAGTCTTAGCTACTCTAAAGAGAGTAAAATAGACTTCAAGTTTATAAAGTTTAAACAAGAGGGTTTTACATGTGAAATTTTTTTTAAAAATGTGTATTTGTATGTGTGTTTTTCATTAGGTCAATGTGAACCCATTACACTGGAACTCTGCATGAATTTGCCCTACAACTACACAAGTTATCCAAATTACCTTGGACACAGGACTCAAAAGGAAGCCTCCATCAGCTGGGAGTCCTCTCTTTTCCCTGCACTTGTTCAAACTAATTGTTACAAATACCTCATGTTCTTCGCTTGCACCGTTTTGGTACCAAAGTGTGATGTGAACACAGGCCAACGTAACCCCCCTTGCAGGTAATAGGATGGGGTCTCCCCCAAGCATCCTCATTTTGCCTCAAAGAGAATAAAAGGAGTGAAGACCTAACTGAGCTTGGACAAAGTAAATTTTGCTAAGGAGCTCGTATTTAATAACTGATGTACTTGAAAGGTAAGGAAGTAGAAGTTGTAGAATGAACATTTGAATCAGATTACTTAAGTGCCAAACAAGGGAGATATGAACTGCCTTTGATCATAGTTTATGTGTTTTAATCAAATAAAATCATATATATTTCCTTCTAGTGGATCAAGAAGCATTTTTTTAAAAAATGTGAATTGCAGAAGAAGGGGTGTATCTGCTCTTTTCTTGGCAACACTGATGTGTTTAAAATGCTGCATTCTGATCACACTCAAAAGTTAGAGATCTCACACAGGGAGACAGAACACCAGCCTCACAGGTTGGATAGGTATGGATAGTCCTGAAATTTCTCTGCCTGTTTGGCTGAAATAAGCATGGGACTTCAAGAGTGCAGCTTGAACTTTGGATTTGATTGATATCTTAGGGTCAAGAGTATTGCTCTGCAGTCCATGTGTGAGTTCATGTCTTGGCCCTTCTCTAGCTGCTGGGTAGCCTTAGACAAATTCCTGAGTCTCTCTCAGCCTCTATTCCTTTACCTATAAAATAAGGAGAATAATGGTTGTTGGGTTGGGTTGTTGTGAGATCAAATGAATGTGTACAAATGTACCGCACTTCCAGTTGATTGTAAGCCTTGAACAAACAAGAGCTATGATGATAGAACAGGAACACAATTACTTAGTGGCAATTTTGTCTCTTTCCTATGTCATGTGTTAGGAGTTGTAGTCAGGGAATTTGTATGTACAAGATGACAATCATGGAAGTGAGTTGCTACTCTCTTCAGCGCTGTTTTTGCTCAAGGGGTGAGTGCACAGATGTTGTAAATGTCAATGGTGACTACAGAAACCATATGTTGGGATCAGAAGTCACTTAGAGCTTTAAGGAAAAGCAATAATATCAATATAGTGGACAGAAAGGAAAACGATAAATTATATGCTGAATAGCCAATGGATGACAAAGTGAGGGCTTCTATAGAGTCAGGATAGGAAACAATAAAATTTAAAAAATGACTTGGTGAGCTGAATGCCTTATACAAATAAAACTTAATATTGGCTTGTGCAAAAGTAATTCTGAAAATTTCTGTTAAGTAATTTTTAAAGTATCTTAATAAAGCATCTACCCATTTTATGTTAAATAGTTATTTTTAAATCTTATTCCACTTTTGCAAAGTAAGGTCAATGATAGCAAATAATTTCTTTTAATAGTATTTAAATTCTTGTATTTGACTTTTTTATATGTATATAAAAATTTTCCTAATGCAGCAATTTCTACTATAAATATAAATGTACATCCAGATATAATTTATAATTTCAGGCCTTAAGTTTCATATTCAAATGCCTAAGATGAGAATGATCCTGAAATATTATTCCATCAACATTTTGGTGAACTTCTTTTATTAATAGATACTTTAGTTCTTTTTCCTAGGTTTACCCATACATCTTTCATTTTCAATGGACATCACTATGACTTTTATATTTTGATGTTTGTTTGTAAGAATTTATTTTAAGTTATGCATGAATAATATGCTAAATAAGTTTATAAAGCAATACATAGTGGCTTTTGCCAAGTCTGTTTATTGGTCTTAACATTTAATTTTCAAGTTTTGAGTCTGAAAATAATCTAACATTATTGAGACCTTATAATGTGCTAAATGCTTGAGGTTTGTTATGCTGTAGAACGCTCAAAATAACCTTTTGAGTGAGGTGCACATTGTCAGCTCTGCTGTCTCTGGGCAAGCACTGCACAGTTTATAAAACAGTGTTCACTGCAGTTGTGTTGTTGCATATTGTTTTTATTTCCATTTTACAGAAAAAATAGAAAACGGTAGAGTCAGGCACTATACATTCTTCTATATAAATAAGGTATCATATAGCTAATTTAAAATAACAGCCACAATTGAGTTAAATACATTTTTACAACTAACAAAACTAGTTAGTTCACCAGTTAATTCAACACTATTGAACTTCCCATTTTTTCAAACCTACTATGGGAATACCACGGCTTTATCTTCGCTCCAAATTCCTAGGCTAAACTAGCATTGAGTTATACTTTGCTTTGTCCAGATTTAAACCTGAACAGAGCTTTTGATGGCTAACCTTTCTCCACCAGCTTCAGGTAAGACTGGAGCTGACCTTTCTAGAAGATCTATCCTATTTGATCTTTTAAAATGAGACCCTGATGGAGATGAACTTACAGTTTCAAGTTTGAAACCTTTGAGAAGTAAGAATGTATCTGAAAGGAAATACACAATTGGCCTAGGAACAAACTTTGGTTATACCTACTTTCTTTTTTCTTTTACTGTGTAACTAATTTCTTAGTAATATATTGAGGCAAAGCCATGTTTTTTTTCCCCATAGGAAGTAAAGAAATCTTTTGTGAGGTATGCTGATACCTCGATTTAAAAATATTCTGGCCACAAATGAGATAGCACACTTGAAAGTACCCAGTACTGTGCTTAGTATATCTTTTTTTTTTTTTTTTTTTGAGACAGAGTCTCACTCTGTTGCCCGGGCTAGAGTGCCGTGGCATCAGCCTAGCTCACAGCAACCTCAAAGTCCTGGGCTCAAGCGATCCTCCTGCCTCAGCCTCCCAAGTAGCTGGGACTACAGG
Organism: Cheirogaleus medius; assembly: GCA_008086735.1. Taxonomy (NCBI): domain Eukaryota; kingdom Metazoa; phylum Chordata; class Mammalia; order Primates; family Cheirogaleidae; genus Cheirogaleus; species Cheirogaleus medius. The sequence continues at coordinate 3,590,823 of VBSM01003198.1, read as the reverse complement.
CATGCGCCACCATGCCCGGCTAATTTTTTTTTTCCTGTATATTTTTAGTTGGCCAATTAATTTCTATTTTTAGTAGAGACAGTGTCTCGCTGTTGCTCAGGCTGGTTTTGAACTCCTGACCTTCAGCGATCCTCCCACCTCAGCCTCCCAGAGTGCTAGGGTTACAGGCGTGAGCCACCGCGCCCAGCCGGTATATCTTTTCTTTAAAGCAATAAACGAGCTTCATTTTAACCCACTTGCTCTCAGAATGCGTGGGTTTGTGAGAAGTCCCAAGCTTTTCAACAATATCGGTTGAAGCTGAAGTGGGGGAGGCCAGGGCCTACGTAAGCCAGGGTGGCGCATGAGACGGCTCATATGGCTGCCCTGCAGAGGGGACCTCTGAAGACGAGGGTATTGTCCAGACTCCATGACCCTTGGTGGAAAACTATTCAAAGTGATGCTGGGGACTGCCCTGCTTGGAATGAAAGGTTGGAAAATGTGTCTGCTTCAAAGACACAAAGAGAGAATTACCGTGTTTCCCTGAAAATAAGACCTACCCATAAAACAAGCCCTAGCAGGATGTCTAAGCATTTGCGCAATAGAAGCCCTACCCCAAAAATAAGACCTAGTGACGGGCGTGGCTACGCAGCGCATCTGCACAACCCATGCATCTCGTCGCGGAGCGGGAAAGAACACGAGCAGCCCTTCTCATCTGCCCCATGAGAGCTCTAGTGCTCGACAGGAGAGATTGGGGCCGATGGTTGTAAAGGAAATAGAGTCGCAAGACATTCAGGATGGAATTCGGGGTTTGGAGAGTGATGATGATGTTCCAGATGAAGACGACTTCATTCTATTTCAATCAATGTAGATGGTTGTGCCATACTTAAAAAAATATAACACATCGCCTGAAAATAAGCCCTAGGGTGTCTTCTTGAGGAAAAATAAATATAAGACCCTGTCTTATTTTCAGGGAAACACGGTAGAAAGGCAGAGTGGAGAAGGGAATCTGTGTCTTGGAAACATCCCTATTTCTATTTCTGCAATAACGTTTCTTTTGGTGAAAGCATGTTGCTGGAATGTGTCCTCTTTGCGGAGTTATCACTCATTGATGCTTATCAGACGTGTGTGCGTCTCTGTGTATTTGTACCTGCACACTCGGAATACACAGGCCGTGCACACACGGACCCACGTGCAGGCAGAATGAAAACCCTGCACACTTTGCTGATGTTCATCTCAGGTGTAGCCATTTCTGCTTCTGACCTTTTGTCTTTCTCGCCCTGCCAGAGCGCTGTGTGAGCACTCGAAAGAACGCTGCGAGTCTGTTCTTGGGATCGTGGGCCTCCAGTGGCCTGAAGGCACGGATTGCAATCAGTTTCCAGAGGAAAATTCCGACAATCAAACCTGCCTGATGCCTGATGAATATGTGGAAGGTTAATTTTTTAATTAATTAATTAATTACAGAGGGAATCTAACATGGATGAACACGTCAGTTACCTTTTGAAGTCTCTCTCCATTTATTTGTGTTTGTGTGTTTGTTATCTGTTTCGTTGCCAATCAGGCTACGAAGATGAGTGAGTCTGTGGACCTAATGACATTGAAGGATTTGGCACATCTGTTAGACATTGTCATCATTTTAAAAAGAAATCTTTAAAAACATAAAAAATAGCCCGGGCGCGGTGGCTCACGCCTGTAATCCTAGCACTCTGGGAGGCCGAGGCGGGTGGATCGCTCAAGGTCAGGAGTTCAAAACCAGCCTGATCAAGAGTGAGACCCCGTCTCTACTAAAAATAGAAATAAATTAACTGGCCAACTAAAAATATATAGAAAAAATTAGCCGGGCATGGTGGCGCATGCCTGTAGTCCCAGCTACTCGGGAGGCTGAGGCAGGAGGATCGCTTGAGCCCAGGAGTTGGAGGTTGCTGTGAGCTAGGCTGGCGCCATGGCACTCACTCTAGCCTGGGCAACAGAGTGAGACTCTGTCTCAAAAAAAAAAAAAAAAAAAAACATAAAAAATAAGTAAGCTCAGAGATGAGTTTAGTATTCCAAGTGTTGTTCTATTTAACTGTACCTCATTCACTGAGCTCATTATATTGGATGCTAATTTTATGTAAGGGGTCTTGAAGGTAATGGAGGACATCAGGGCTCGGTTCCTTCAAGTGCAAAACATCTGGAGACCGTGGCGACACAGGATCGTTAGGTAGAGAGATGGAACTGGAGACCTTCTCGGCAGGTGGACAGATTGGGATGTAGAAAATGATTTTGACATATCGAAGGCAGCTGGACGGTCCAAGAGTTTTCAGGCTCTGGTAATTGTTCGGTTGTCCGTTTGGAAAGATAACGGATCGCTGGAAAGCACAGACACCAAACTGCTGATCTGGGGAGATGATGCCAAGAATGAAAGAGAAAGATGTGGATCAGCAGACAGAAGAAAGCCAAGTAAACTTTGCTTTGACGAAGACCAACCTTTATCTCCAGCAAAAACTGCTTGACAGCACTCTTCATTTAAATAGATCAGTTAGCTGGTGTTTCTGGGTTTTCTGTCCAATGAGAGTGATTTTGTCTTTAACAGAATGCTCACCTAGTCACTTCAAGTGCCGCTCCGGACGGTGTGTTCTGGCTTCCAGAAGATGTGATGGCCAGGCTGACTGCGACGATGACAGTGACGAAGAGAACTGTGGTATGTACGTGCCAGGGCGCTTTTCTTGAATGTACAGTGATAACAGGTTAGGATAAGAAACTGTGTTAAAAATACACCCTGTCCGCTGGTAGTAGTGAGTAGTGACTAGGATTGAGTGCCAATGCCTTTACTGCTACTTCTTCTTCTCCTTGTCCTCCTCCTTCTTTTTTGTCGTCATCGTCTTCATCTTGCTCTGTCGCCCAGGCTGGAGTGCGGTGGTGTGATCACAGCTCACTGTAACCCCAGCTCCTGGGCTCAAGCTGTCCTCCTGGTTCATCCTCCCAAGTAGCTGGGACTACTGACACATGCCGCCACATGTGGCTAATTCTTTTTTTATTTTGTAGAGATGGGGTCTTGCTATGTTGCCCAGGCTGATTAAATTATCAAACAGTAAGGCCTGCATTGATAAGTGTTTCCCTAACTCTCGATTTCCCCTAAATTATACTTCTATATAACCTTGATATATATAGTATGTACGGTAGCACCCAGTAGCACCCCTTATCCATGGGGAGGTATTCAAATACCCCCAGTGGATGCCTAGAAACCACAGATAGCACCGAATTCTATATATACAGTACTATGTTTTTCCTATACATACGTATCTGTGATAAAGTTTAATTTATAAATTAGGCACAGCAAGGGATTAACAATAAAAATAATGAGATGGAATAATTATATCAATATACTTTAATAACATTTATGTGAATGTGATCTCTCTCTCTCTCTCTCTCTCCTCTCAAAATATCTTATTGTATTAGACTCACCTATTTTTGAGCCATGCTTGACTATGGGTAACTCAAACCGTGGAAAGCAAAATCTCAGATAAAGGGGGACTTCTATATTAGGAAAAGGGGAAACACTTGACACATGTAAAGAATTATTTTCACGACTCAATTATAAAGCAGTTGTTATCTGTTCTAAAGTCAGAATAATGGTGTCTTTGCATATGATTTCCATGCTGCTAAGCAGACATCTAGATGCCCAAAAAAGACAGAGTTCAGACTCTAACATTTAGATTTAATTGGGACTCATTTTCATGCCCTCTCATACTTTGTCCCTGTTGACAGAGGATATAACTCTTCCTGACATTTCTGCTGTCGGGCTCCAAAAGCACCAATGGAAAGGCCAGAAATGCCAATGGTAATTTAAGTGGAGCTAATTCTTATTTTATTTCCTTCTAAGCCTCTGTACTTGCAACTTCAAAGGGTCAGGGAATAGAAATCAGACAATGCTCATTAATGATGTCCTGGAGGAAAGCAAAGTGATTGAAGTTCTATCCAAAGAATGGTTTGTTTATGAGTGTTTAGCTTGTCCAGCTTTTGAAAACATTGACACTTTTTTCATGGAAGGCACATAAGGCGATGTATCTTTTGAAATCATTTCATTCTTTTTGGCCTTTGAGGTATGAAAGATTGCCTTGCTCTTCCAAATGAATTTTCTGCAGTAGACATTACCCTTCTGGTCTAGACAAAATGTCACAAGCAATCAACTGAAATCCTATCAGCTACTATAAATATGGACAAGTGCATCTTCTGGAAAATTACAGCTGTCGGAATGATGATACATTGTATCATCATTACCAGGGGTAATTTTGTTATGGAGGAACATACAGCGTTTTGAGAACCTACTGTTATTTGCTTGTTTGTGATTTTTTCCTTAAAGAAATAAATATAAACTCATCGAATATCCCTTATGTAAGTGATTTATTGAGAATAGATTAGATTTGTTTACTTAACTATGACTTTGATGAGTTATGATACTCTGAGATGTGATTTAAAATGGATTATTCTTGGATGGGTCAAAGAGGTTGCATGATATTCTATTGGGGTGGCTAGACCTAAATTTGCAGTAGGGGACTAAATATTTGAGAAATGTAAAAGCTTAGTTAAAAAAAAAAAAAAAACAGCCTTACCAAGATTAAAACGTCTTGAGTTCTAGAATATATTCTGCCAAAAAGAAGTCAAAAGTCTTGTAGTGTAGTACAGTGTTTAAATGACCCTAAAATATCAGACTTCTGATTAACCAAAAAGTGTTCATTAGAACTTTAATCGCACAGTTAAGGCACAACAAAATGATAGAATATATTATATCATCTCTATCAAACACTCAAAATATTGATAGCACTATTGAGAGCTCTAGTTAAGGAAAGTTAAAATTAAAAAATGAATGTATCGAGAGTTAAATCAATTGCTCCCACAGTATTAATTTCTGAGAAAACTCTTACTAAGTTGTCCAAAGTGACCGATAATAGAAAACTTTATAAACCTTCCCCTTTTGGGATGTGTGCATGCATTTGTGCTTGTCCAGTGCTCTGGGAGGACAGACCCCCTTAAAATCAAATAAGGAATTCAGGTTGATGAAGGCTTCACAGGGGACTAACAGGGAGGCCTCCAGTTCCCATTCTGCCTACGTGTTGTTTGTCACTCTGTTTCCACGTGTACGCAGGCATAGCATCCGGCAATGCAAACACCAACTCCAGTGACGCTGGTTTTTACCCCAGCTTCATGTCTTTCCAATTTATTTTTTCCATTGTGCTATTAAAAGCATTTAGATGTTTGGACTTTACTGAATAATGTGACAATTCTTCGTCGCCATGAATCCGCCGCCCCCTCAGAACTTGTAACGATGTTATTGGGTTTCCCTCCAAAACAATACTTATTTCATTTAGTTGAAAATAAATGACGTGTTGGAAATCAACTTTACTTCCTATTTCTTTGGCACTTGTGTAGCAGGAAAACATGGTAGCCAAAGTGCTTGATTTATAAATACACTTTAAGAATATATGCATCAGGCCGGGCGCGGTGGCTCACGCCTGTAATCCTAGCACTCTGGGAGGCTGAGGCGGGAGGATCGCTCAAGGTCAGGAGTTCAAAACCAGCCTGAGCAAGAGGGAGTCCCCGTCTCTACTAAAAATAGAAAGAAATTAATTGGCCAAATAAAAATATATAGAAAAAATTAGCCGGGCATGGTGGCACATGCCTGTAGTCCCAGCTACTCGGAAGGCTGAGGCAGGAGGATCGCTTGAGCTCAGGAATTTGAGGTTGCTGTGAGCTAGGCTGATGCCATGGCACTCTAGCCGGGGCAACAGAGTGAGACTCTGTCTCAAAAAAAAGAAAAAAAAGAAAAGAAAAAGAATATATGCATTAGAATTTAGCATCGAACACTATTGTTCTTAAATGTCTCCGGCTCTTCGTGGTACATTTTTGTTGCTGAAGTTGCTTTGATGGTGTAATTGCTAATGTTAACAGGAGTTGAAAACATTTCCAGTATTAGAAATATTTTCAACAAGGGTTTGGAAGAATTATGCAAACCTGAACTCATCACTCTATTGGATCAATTCTATAGCGTTGATTTATGGGAGGGAAGCCTAGGAGACAGTCGTGTGATCAGCAGAGTCAGCACTGCGTCAGGACAGAAGGACTTCGCTGTCTTAAAGGTTGATGGACTGTCAGTAACTGAACATATGCTATATAGATGGAGCTGTCTGTTAAACTAGCAACTTGATAAATGAGTTTGTTTTCGACGCAATTTTCCAAACATTGGCATCCAAGTAGTGGAGAACAAGGCAAAGATTTGGACAAAAAAATGAACAAGAATGACATCAGAGAATGGAGAGCCAAGAACAAGAGCAACGTGATTATATTTTTGAGCTTAGCTGTCACGCTGCAGAGTTGCGTGTGTGAAGGCTGAGGTTAGTTCACGCCAGGCTTTGTGTCCACAATCGGGATGAACTTCAAGAGCAGGCGGTACCTGGGTGGTGCTACAAGCAGCAAGTCTCAACGAGGCAGTTAGATGAAAATATAGCTAGGACAGGTGCTTTATATCTACTGTCAAAATCAATCCATTGTTACATGAACTTGGAATCATAATTGCTAATTGATCACGATTCTAAGTAAAAGGGTAGACATCGTATGTTGAAAGATCTCCAGCAATACAAATGATTTAAGAAATCACTTTGTCATCTATCTTTGCTCTCCTCCTGGGCTTGAGTAAATAAAACCTTTAAAATATAACCTGAGCCGTTTCTTAGAGTCAAAGCCCCTTAGGATGTATTCAAAGATCTGACTCTGATATTTACGGGTGTTAAAACTTGATTTCAAAACTTTTCCAGAAGGTTTTTTTTTCTTATCTTTTTGGAGTCTTTAATAGCATTTGTGTAACTTACTTAGTGCTCAAATCTGTTAAGTCCCAGGCAAACTAGGATGAGTTGGTCACTTTTTTGACACACAGTGTTCTGAATTAGTGGGTGTTGCTGTTAGCTCTGTGCTGGGTGGTGGTTATTATTCTAACATCAAAAATTATTTGGGCTGGGCGTGGTGGCTCACGCCTGTAATGCTAGCACTCTGGGATGCTGAGGCGGGAGGATCGCTCAAAGTCAGGAGTTCGAGACCAGCCTGAGCAAGAGCGAGACCCCCGTCTCTACAATACAAAGAAATTAATTGGCCAACTAAAAATATATAAAATTAGCCGGGTATGGTGGCGCATGCCTATAGTCCCAGCTACTTGGGAGGCTGAGGCAGGAGGATTGCTTGAGCCCAGGAGTTGGAGGTTGCTGTGAGCTAGGCTGACACCATGGCACTCTAGCCCGGGCAACAGAGTGAGACTCTGTCTCAAAAAAAAAAATTATTTGGCTTTATAACCTACAGCTGCATTAAACCTCCTATGCTATCCATACCTGTTTTTAATTTTTAATGGAGTTGTACACATTTCCTCTTAGTTCATACATTTAAAACATAATGACAACAGAAATGTCACTTTACAGATGGCCTCTCAATTTGTTGAATGAAATTACATTTTAAGATAATATACATTTCGATAACTAGGCTTAGGCATATTTACTTAAAAGCATAACTCATCATTTCGTAGGTAAGTCTTACGTGTTGGCAAATTGACTCAGAAAGCAAAAGGAGCGGCCAAAGGTGAATGCTAACGTACGCTTGCATTTTCATCTCTTCCCATTTGCCATGTGTCACTTTTGACCTTCTGTTAGGAGAGCTGTACTCTCTACATCACAATATGTAGATTGTTGGGTCTTTCTACTTTCAAAATTAACATTATTCATGGTATACAGGAGTCAAAGCTCTTTAAGGAAAAAGGAAATCATGCCTTTATGATTTTTCTACATTACTTGATCAAATCCATCGTTATTTTCAGCTCCACATCCATTGCAAGTGACCTTTTCTTCTGTTTCCAGGTTGTGAAGAGAGAGATCTTTGGGAATGTCCATCGAATAAGCAATGTCTGAAGCACACGGTGATCTGTGATGGATTTCCAGACTGTCCCGATAACATGGATGAAAAAAACTGCTGTAAGTGTCGACGTGAATCGTCAACGCAACATTTTTAAACGCCAGTTACGCTTCATCTTGAATACAAGCTTAAAATTTCTAAATATCTATCAAAAACTTTTAATATATCTGGATCTTTTGACCAAAACTCCACTTGTAAAGATATATGCCAAAGTGACAATCAAATGTGTATAAAATATATGCACTATATTATTCTAGCATTATTTATCACATGGGAAAATTGAAACACTTCAAATATCCAAAAACAGGGGACATAAAATTCAAGGACAATATGAAAATAATATGCAAACATTAAAATCGAATTAGTGAAGAATAGCTTCTCCTAGGTTCCTTCTACATCATTAGTTGAATAAAACAAAATATACGGTATTACATGCACTATAGTTCTGAGTTTTGAAAGTACATATATAGCCACATACAGAAAAGGATCAGATAGTCATAATAAAAAGTTTACATTGATAATTTCTGGGTGATGAAATTATTACATTTTTGTGCTTTTCTGTCTTTCCTACATTTTCTAAATGAATGGCCATTACTTTCAGAACCAGAAAAAAAATATGTCTCTTAAGATATTTTACTTACAAGTAACAGAAAGCTGAACTCAATCCGATACACAGTGAAGACATGTGTCGTTTACTATCATACATATCACGTATGTTTCATAGCATCCTATAACAAATGAAGCGTAGGGTGGATTCCTGAGGCTTAAGCAGGAGTTCGGCGCCGTGCCTGCGATTCTTTCAGTTCGGCTTCATCTCAGGCTGGCTCCCGCCATGGTCAAAGACGAGCCAACATTTCCTTGATCACATCCAGTGGGAAGAAGAGAGAACTTACCCTTATCTCTAAGACTTCACTAAAGGATTCACTCTGTACAGCTTTGGGTAGAGTCACAGAGAGCTAGCGGTCGGGCTCCTTTGCGTAGACTAGAAAGTACACCCCCTACAAATAACTGAATTGCAGAAAGAAGCGCCATGCAGGGAGACTCAATTAGAAAAAGATGCTGTTTCCTCTGGGCTGCTCCTGTCCCATGCTGGGGCACCTGGCATTGGCCAGGAGAGTTTGGGCAGGAGCTATCTTGCAAAGTCCAACCTACAAAACCATAGCCCAAGGATCTAATCAGGATTTTCCTCTGGTTCCGGGACTGGCAGGTGTGGGGGCCTGAACAAGATCAGATTCTCTTAAAAAAAAGGAGGAAGAAAGGAAATGGATGTTAAGTAGCTAATCAAGAAGGTTCACTATAACTCTTAAAAACCACCAAAAAGCATTATGTAACACTCAGAGACAATCATTTAATAGTAGAGATTTAAAATAAAATAAAATAAGCATTACCCATCTATGTGGGCAGAGCTTGTTTTCTTTTTATGGTGGCTCGAGCCTGTTCATCCTTTGTGCTTTGCTCATGCAGAGTTTAGCCCTGTTCTTTATTTTTTAATATTTCTGCTGCCATGAGTACCGATTTGTTTCAACCCGATTGTTAGAAATAAGAGAATCTAGTCCCTGGAAGCTAGTGATTCTGTTTAAATGCTCTTTGCATAGATTGACACCTATTAAACGAGATGACTACAGATTCTGTTATTCTGCCTTAATACCCATTTAAATGAGGCCACAGCAACCAGGTATTGCCTTTCTTCCTTCCGTGCTCCCGCTGCCGAAAGAGAACGGGCGTGTTGGTGACAACTGTATTTACGTCCAAATGATTCAGTCTTCCCGCCTGTTCTCTGTCCCAGCATCCTGCCAAGAAGACGAGCTGGAGTGTGTCAACCACGCGTGTGTGTCACGTGACCGGTGGTGCAACGGTGCCCCAGACTGCGGGGACAGCTCGGACGAGTGGGACTGCGGTGAGCCCAGCTTCTGCCGTCTGCGGGACACCTCGTGCCTGCCAGCCCTGGAGGCTGAATGACTCTCAATAACCACACAGAGTTTACTAACCAAGTTCTTCTATCTTGTTTTGCTGTTGTCAAAGCCGATAGTGGTGATTCATGTATGTTATTTCTAACTCATAGGAAATCACCGCCCCCCCCAAGTTCCTTCTCTATTTGAAATGTCTATAGTATATATATAAAAACATTTGGGTTCAAATTTTTGTCACCATGTCATTGCTGGGAACTCTTTATTATTTGCCCAGCTTCCATAATTATCAAGATTCGGTCATTCTTTTATTATCTACACCTTCTAAAAGAGGATGTTAAAGTGGCCCCTCCATCTTCTCTATACTCTTGCTCCAGACCCAAATGGGACGTCTAACCATCTAGTTCCTTCCTGGTTAGGACTTAAGGGATCTCCCACCGGTAGCTTCAGTGTTGCTATTTGTGATCTTGAGTTTGATGAAGTCCCTCATCTCACTCCTCACTCCTTCCATTCACTCGGCTCTTATTTTAGTCGTTTGCATCATCTGGCCAAATTGTGATTCTCATGTGTGTTGTGATCAGTTGTGCTGGTCAATGATCTGAAACTGATTAAGTACAGAGGATGCTCCTTTATAAAACAGGAATTAGCGCATGCACCAAATTAATCCTGAATTAGCAACCCTCTCACACACTTGCATTCTCATATGCTTTCTCTAATGGAAATGATATAAACGGAGTTACAACTCACTCTTTGCAATTATGCAAATCCCTGGGTAAACTCATGGGAAGGGGCCTGCCTCTGGCTTTCCTCTCACTCATAAAGAAAAATCAAGCACTGTCTCTTTCACTCGAGTCTATGGTTCTTTAAAGGGGGAGAGCATTTCTCATTTTTCACGCAGAGAGCAGTGATCTGCACAGGGTAGGTATGCACCAAAAGATTCTTAACCAAAACAAATAAAAAATGAATGAATGCAAATGAAGCAGTTGTCCTTTGGTTTCATGGAAAGAACTGTTTTTAATTAGGGGTTTCCTCCTTTTTCTTTCCCCAGTGACACTTTCCAAAACGTCAAACTCCTCTTCCTTCCTGACTGTTCACAGAGCTGCCACAGAATACCACGTCTGTGCGGACGGCTGGCAGGGGACGTTGAGTCAGCTGGCCTGCAAGCAGATGGGTTTAGGGTAAGGTCAGTAGTTTATAGCACTGATGGATTTCTCAGAGGGCTTCGTGGAACTCGGCAGTAATACCTTCCTTATGAATGCATAGTGAGTTAGTGGTCTCAAACAAAGAGCTCCCCAAAGCCTGGGAAATGAATCAGGCGAGAGGACCACCTTTAATGACAGACACCTGCTCTGAAGAGTGTAGGCTGAGAACCTACTTTGATGAAGCCTCTAAAAGTAAATGAAGTAATTGTCCTTTAAGTACTCATAAAATGAAATGCTTTCATTATTTATAAAAGCATTAACGATGGTTTCCTCCGAGGAACCCCGGATGGAAAATTCTGGCAATTTCCCCCCAAGAGGTGCTTAAAAATTCCTTTTTAAAAGCAGCGCACATTGTTAATAAGTTGAGAAATTGAACTTGAAATTGCTGGTATTTCTATTTACCCTAGGTAATGCAGGAAATGGAAATCAGGAAATAGTTCATTTTTGCTTCTCAGTAGAATGAAAAGACTCAGTCTGGCTTTGATACAGACACATTGAAAGAGATACTTTGAAAGTTAGATAATTGTTATTATATTTTGTGAGCTTTTCTTTTTCAGTTCCATCAGAAATGGAAAGCAATAATTAATTAATTTATTTATTTTTTGAGACAGAGTCTCACTCTGTTGCCCGGGCTAGAGTGCCGTGGCGTCAGCCTAGCTCACAGCAACCTCAAGCTCCTGGGCTCAAGCGATCCTCCTGCCTCAGCCTCCCAAGTAGCTGGGACTACGGGCATGCACCACCATGCCCGGCTAATTATTTTTATATATATATTTTTATTTGGCCAATTAATTTGTTTCTATTTTTAGTAGAGACGGGAACTCCCTCTTGCTCAGGCTGGTTTCGAACTCCTGACCTTGAGTGATCCTCCCACCTCGGCCTTCCAGAGTGCTAGGATTACAGGCGTGAGCCACCTTGCCCGGCCTTGGAAAGCAATAATTTAGAATTATTAGAATGTATATGTATGTGATTGCCTGATGGGTACATAGTTTCCTTTTGGGATGATGAAAATATTCTAGAACTAGATAGTGGTGATGCTTGTACAACATTGTGAATAAACTAAATGTCACTGAATTGTACACTTCACAATGGTTAAAATGGTGAATTTTACATTGTGTATATTTAACATGTGTAAAATACATATAACATAAAATTTTATACATAAAATTTATTTACACATAAATTTGCCACTAATGTATTTGAGAATTGGAGGAAATACAGAAACGAGAGAAATAAAATAAGGAAGTTATAAATTCTAGAATAAAAGATTAAGTGGCATTCTCCAGGAGTCATTAATAAACTTGAAACAATTTTACAATAATGTGTCATTCAATTATGGGATAACAACTAGTAGCACATTTTTGTTACCCTAGTTTGAAGAATTATGTAACTCTTAGCTTCTTGAGCCCATGTAAAAACCCACAATCTTTGGAAAGTTGAGTAATTGATGCTAATCTACAATAAAAGAACTTTAAACTTTGTCAGAGTAGAAAAATTAATATCATCAAGATCTATTAAAGTATACTTCATTTTCAGGCCGGGCGCGGTGGCTCACGCCTGTAATCCTAGCACTCTGGGAGGCCGAGGCGGGTGGATAGCTCAAGGTCAGAAGTTCGAAACCAGCCTGACCAAGAGCGAGACCCCGTCTCTACTAAAAATAGAAAGAAATTAATTGGCCAACTAAAAATATATATAGAAAAAATTAGCCGGGCATGGTGGCACATGCCTGTAGTCCCAGCTACTCGGGAGGCTGAGGCAGAAGGATTGCTTGAGCCCAGGAGCTTGAGGTTGCTGTGAGCTAGGCTGACGCCACGGCACTCACTCTACCCTGGGCTACAAAGTAAGACTCTGTCTCAAAAAAAAAAAAAAAAAGTATACTTCATTTTCACAACTTCTTTATTGTGTCTGAATGAACTGGGATATGATTGGGATAAGAGAGCAAGGAAATGAAAGACCTTTTGAATGTTCTTGTTTTTGTCTTTCTTCTCATCAAGACCCCAGATTATTTCTTAATGTAAAAACGTCATTACATAGCAATAGATAACCTTATTAAGAGTTCTGAGGGAAAGTTGAAATTACAAAGATTTTACAATCAGAAAAGTTCTTTTGACAAGCCATCCTTAATATAACTGCTCTATTGCAAATTGACGAGATCTTGTTTTAAATATTCTACTTTGTATCTTTTCTAATTTTTTGCAAATTGGAGTGTTTTTTTATTGTGGTAAAATATGTATAAACACAAAATTCACCACTTTAACCATTTTAAAATGGACAATTCAGTGGCATTTATTTTACTCACAACATTGTACAACCATTACCAGTCTAGTTCTAGGATATTTTCATTACCCCAAAAGGAAACTATGTAGCTATTAGGTGGTTGCACCCTATTTTCTTTCACCCATCATGGAACCAAGGTCAGATAGCTCGAAATATCAATGAAGTGTTTGGAAAGGATGTGGCTAATGAACGCACAGTACGTCGATGGTTTGAGAAGTTCCATTCTGGTGATTTTAATCTTGACAATGAGCCACGTGGGTGAGCTGAGACCAAGGTGGATAATGATGAGCTGAAAGCCATAGTGGAAGTGAATCCATCTCAACCTATGCATGAATTAGCAGCAAGGTTTGACGTCACTATTGCAACAATATCGGACCATTTGAAACAAATCCGCAAGGTGAAAAAGCTCGATAGATGGGTTCCGCATGAATTAAATGAGTGTCAGAAGAGAAATCATCTCAAAGCTTGCCTTTCTTCACCGTCACGACATAAACGCGAACCATTTTTGCACTTTATTGTAACGCGTGATGAAAAATGGATTCTTTTTGACAGTTGCCAGCATTCAGCACAATGGTTGGATAAAAACACATTCCCAAACCGAATATTCATCAAAAAAAAGCTAATGGTGTCTGTTTGATAGTCCAGTGTTGGTTTTATCCACTACAGCTTCATGAAAGCTGGTCAGTCGATTACAGCGGATGGATGTCCACTGCAACCGATTGGACAAAATGATGAGGATGATTGCAATTAAGCAGCTGAGATTGGTCAGTAGAGACAGGCCAGCCCTCTTGCAAGACAATACTCGACCACATGATGCACAAACAACACTCAAACCACAGAAGCTGAGCTTGGAAACTCTCTGTCATCCACCGTATTCATCATACCTTGCACCAGCTGACTAGCACTTCTTCCAGGCTTTGGACCGCTTCTTGCAAGGAAATATATTGAATTCTCAACAGGTTGTGGAAAATGCTTTTCACGATTTCATCGCCACTTACGCTCCAGGCTTCTTTGCTACTGGCACAAGCAAGCTACCGTTAAGATGGCAAAACTGTGTCGATAGTTTAGGCACATACTTTGATTAATTATACTGCTTCTTGTTTGAGATGTAATAAACTACACTTTTGATTTGAAATCGGACAGTTCATACTTTATGACCTATATTTCTTGGAGGAATTGCCATACAGTTTCCCATAGAGGTTTGGGCTAATTTGCAGTCCCACCGATAGTGTATAAGCATTCCTTTCTCCCTGCATCCACACCAGCATCTATTGTTTTTGTTTGTTTGTTTGTTTGTTTGTTTTGCCTTTTTAATAATGGCCATCTAACTTGGGTAAGGTGATATCTCATTGTGGTTTTAATTTGCATTTCCCTGATGATTGGTGATGTTGAGCATTTTTTCATACGTTTGTTGGTAATTTGTCTATCTTCCTTTGAAAGACTTCCGTTCATGTCTTTTGCCCAGTTTTTGATGGGGTTGTTTGTTTTTACTTGCTGATTTGTTTGAGTTTTTTGTGGATTCTGGGTATTAGTGTTTTGTCAGATGTATAGTTTGCGAATATTTTCTCCCATTCTATAGGTTGTCTATTCACTGTGTTGATTATTTCTTTTGCTGTGCTATTTCTTTTCTCCTGCTGCCTTTGGGTTTTGATTTGTTCTTCTTTTTCCAGTTCCTTGAGATTTGACATTAGGTTGTTAATTTGTGATGTTCCTGTTTTTTCGATGTAAGCAT
The DNA here is from genome assembly GCA_008086735.1 of Cheirogaleus medius. NCBI lineage: Eukaryota > Metazoa > Chordata > Mammalia > Primates > Cheirogaleidae > Cheirogaleus > Cheirogaleus medius. The sequence goes on along the minus strand of VBSM01003198.1, from coordinate 3,575,803 downwards.
TTAAGGCTACGAAATTTCCCCTTAGGACTTTGCTGTATCACATGGATCTTGAAGGCTGGTGTTCCCTTTGTTGTTCAGCTTGAGGAATCTTTTGATTTCCATCTTAATATTATCATTAACACAAGGATCATTCAGCAGCTAGTTGTTTGACTTCTATGACTTCATCTAGATTTTATTAGAATTGATTTCTAGTTTTATTCCACTGTGGGCTGAGAAGATACATGGTATAATTACAATTTTTTTTTTTTTTAATTTTCTGGGACTTGTTTTGTGGCCTAAGATATGATCAATCTTGGAAAATGTCCCTTGTGCTGATGAGGAAGAATGTATATTCAGTAGTTCTGAGATAGAATGTTCTGTGAATGTCCGTTAGGTCCATTCGTTCTAGATCTAACAAGGTCTTCATGGAAGTTCCTTGTTGCCCTATGAATACCTGACTTAAGAATGACTTGATTTAGCAAGAAGATCTAAAGTTGATCTATATTCCTTTGGCATTTTGCCAGCAAAACGCCTGGCTTTGGGAGGTCCATATGGTAACATGTTTCCCCAAAAATAAGACAGGGTCTTATATTTATTTTTTCTGAAGAAGACACCCTAGGGCTTATTTTCAGGGGATGTGTTATTTCTTTTAAGTACGGTACAACAATCTACATTGATTCAAATAGAGTGAAGTCGTCTTGTTCTGGAACATCATCATCACTCTCCAAACCCCAAATTCCATCCTGAATGTCTTGCGACTCTGTTTCCTTTAGAACCAGTGGCCCCAATCTCTCATGTTGGGCACTAGAGCTCTCATGGGGCAGATGAGAAGGGCTGCTCGTGTTCTTGACCGCTCCGCGACGACATGCATGGGTTGTGCAGATGCGCTGCGTAGCCACGCCCATCACTAGGTCTTATTTTCGGGGTAGGGCTTCTATTGCGCCAATGCTTAGAAATCCTGCTAGGGCTTATTTTATGGGTAGGTCTTATTTTCGGGGAAACACGGTAGTTCTCGTGCAGAAAGGAATTCTCAAGCTGCAGGGATAAGGGGAACCCCCCTGACTGGTACGTGTGACCTCCGACTTTTGTGCTTTCCACCCCACTCTGCCGCCGCACACAGCACTTCTGGAGTTGATAGAAAGGCAGACTTTCATTTGGGTCAAGGAAAAGAGAAAATCTTATTTTGTAGTAGATTTTGGAACGTCTTCAATAGTCTAACAGCTCGTTAAAATTTTTACATAAATTTAAATCTTGTGCAACTCTTCTTACAGTGTGGCTAGGGTTTATGACATTTGTTTTAAAATCAAATGTTTAGAACTCATTCGTTATTAAATAGGGTTTTGTTTTGTTTTGTTTTGAGACGAAGTCTTGCCGTGTCACCCGAGCTAGAGTACAGTGGAGTCATCATAGCTCACAGCAACCTCAAACTTCTGGGCTCAAGCGATCCTCCTGCCTCAGCCTCCCGAGTAGCTGGGACCACAGGCATGCACCACCATGCCCGGCTAATTTTTCTGGTTTTTGTAGAGACAGTGTCTTGCTCTTGCTCAGACTAGTCTCGAACTCCTGGCCTCAAGCAATCCTCCCACCTTGGCCTCCCACAGTGCTAGGATTACAGGCATGTCTGTTTTGTTTGCAATCTATGGTTCTTACTCTATCAACAAGTGTTCTCTTTGCAGTTTTCTTATCTTTTTAAAAGTATCAGAGTCCAGGGAGGTTTGTGTTCCTTTTATTTTCTATTAGGTGGTTACAGTCGTTTAACAATTAATAATCAGATGAAATGATAATTTTTCTTTCAATGCCACTGAATCTAACTTTTCTTCCCTTCTTCCCCACCCACTCCTTTTTTTTGGAAAATAATGACATCCAATTATTAAAAACGCAAGTCATTAAGCAGAGAAAGTGGGTGCTACCAGAGCTTCAATGTTTTCAAGTTGATCTGAATCCTCCGTGATGCTTGGCATTCTTCCAAGTTATCTTTTATGTGTTTGTCTGTACTCTTCCACAAGGGAAGAAATAATTCCATATACACATCGCCTTCCTCAGAATCATGTACCCCTGCTACTCCCTCAACTTTCAGAAGAGAAGCTCACCTCCTATTTGAAAAGAAAAGCAGGGGCTGCCTATCTGATTTGAATCCTCCCAATGTACTTCTGTCCCTGTCTCCAACTCCAGACAAGTGCCTGCTTCCTTCTCACTTACTCCCTTCCGCTTTCGGAAGAAGCCTTCCTTCCTCCTGTCTAAAATTAACCCCTCCAACACTTCTTCCCTTGATAGCAACAGGTGATTATGTTTTTATTTAAATTAAAAATCCAAAAGGCCTTATTTTTCAAATACACATTGCCTAAGGAAAGAACCAGCTATTTCATGAATAATAAAATATTTATATAAAAACCTAAATACTGGCCGGGCACAGTGGCTCACGCCTGTAATCCTAGCATTCTGGAAGGCCAACGTGGGAGGATCGCTTGAGGTCAGGAGTTTGAGACCAACCCGAGCAAGAGCGAGACCCCATCTCTACTAAAAATAGAAAAATTAGCCAGGTGTGGTGGTTCGTGATTATAGTCCCAGCTACTCTGGAGGCTGAGGCAGGAGGATTGCTTGAGCCCAGGAGTTTGAGGTCGCTGTGAGGTAGACGGATGCCATGGAACTCTAGCTCAGGTGACAGAGCGAGACTCTGTCTCAAAAAATAAAGCCTAAATACTTTTGAAGCCTAAGGTTTTAAATCTTGGATACAGTGCAACCATATTTATTTGAATGATTGAATGAGAAACATACGGAGGAAAGTGTTGATGGAGATTGAGAATACATTATAGACAAAGAGCAAAATAATGTTATCTAACTCCTGTCTCTCTTTTCATAATCCTTCTTAATTTTGAGTGCATGAAGATTTTGGAATACATTCAAAAAGTTGCAATTACAACTTTTATATTGTCTAAACAGACACTAAATGGCCATTGATTCTCCTTGTTATTTGTTATATTTTAAGGTATTGCTATATTGCATGATTACAGTGGGCAAGAAAAGAGGAGAAAAAAACCCCAGTTAGATAAATTTCATTTTACTTTTGATCTCTGCTTAAAGCCGGTCTTGCGTTTAGGCGCTGAAACTTTTACGTTGTATGCATTAGAATTCTAACGCCTCATGAAGTTCAAGTACATGTCAGCAGAGAGGATGACTAAAACAGCTGTAACAATTTGGATCTTTATTGCCTCCGTATACCTTTAGTAATTTCCTCTCTTGCTAATCACATTCCATGCCCAAACTCTCCTAATCCAAATTTTCTTCTTGAAATATTGATTTTTTCCTTAATGCTTCTTTTTTTTTTTTAAACAAAGGAATGAATGCTAAATAATGATAATGCCTACTCCCCTATTCAAAGATCATTGCACTTTGAATATTTATCTGGCCTTTGCTTTATATCAGAGAACCATCTGTGACCGAGCTGATACCGGAGCAGGAGAAAGACCAGCAGTGGCTGACGTTACACCCCAGCTGGGAGAACCTCACCGGGACCACTTTGCAAGAGTTGCTGGTAAACCGGTAAAAACCCTTTCGTGAGAGCTGTGCATGGTCAAACTACAGAGCAAGAGTTTATATAATCTGAGCCTTTCTTCCATTTTTCCATTTTAACTTAACATAATCCAATTTGCCGTATCAATAAAAAGCTTCCAGAGCCTGGCCACTGGACTTTTACATTTCAACATGGGTTTTATTTCTAGACAAAGATTTTTTTTTTTTCATATCCTGTTTGAAATAAACTCTCTTGTCTGGATTTCCTACAGATGCCACGTGGGACTAGTTAGCAGAGGAATTGAAGTGATGGTAACTAATAAAACTTGGAGAGTCCGAGAAAAGAATAGACACAAAATGAAATTATGATCAACTAGCCTTGAAAGTACACTTAAGTTTCCCCTAAGAACATCATGGCATCTTAAACAAGGTTGCCTCCTCTGTCTATGGGTGGGGTGTAGGAAAAAGATAAATTGAGGGAATTAACAACTTATTAGGTTACTCAGTACATTATAGGCTCATTACATTATAGCTTAGTACATTATAGCTTGGGAGTCTCACATACATTGATTCATTTAATTCTCGCAGTAAACTTGTGAACTATGGATAATTATCTAATTTTTACAGCTGAGGAAACTAAGGTTTAGAATATTTAAATAACTTGCTCAAATCTCACAGCCCACAGATGGTAAGTGTTAGTGTCTGAACTCTAAGTTTATCTTACTCCAAAGCTCATAATAAGTACTACCACCTTTTAAGAATTTTAAAGAAAAACAAAAAACAAAAAATGGACTATTTCCCCTTAAAATGTCTTGACATTTTCTTCATAGACCAAACTCTGCAGCCAAATTGCTGAAGATTTGCCAACTGAACTATTTCTTTCAAAACAATGATCCGAATCTTTCGACAGAGTGATTTATTTCCCCAAACCGAGAATTCTAGGAAAATCCTTTCAGGTCAAATAAATGAATAAATAAATAACTCATTCTGAATTGAGAGTTAGTTGGTAGACCTAGTTCTAGTCCTGACTTACTAATTAGATGTATAATCTTATATAACCACAGTCTCCAATAGGGAGTTGCAATGAATAGTCTTTGATTACTTTTCCTATTTCTGAAAGCTGTGATTTTTCAGCCTAATAAATAACAACTAAGAATTGAGTATCTCCTCTTCTCCAGGCTCAGTGTTAGGCTCTGAGGAGCTGTAGACGTGAATGAGGGGAAACAAAGACCCTGATCTCAAGGGACATAACTTGTGAACAGAGAGATTAAAAGTTAGTTAAAAAAAAGTAATTTTAGATATTGGGAAGTGCTACAAAGAAACTAAGAATAATGAGGCAGAGAATATGGAGGAGACAGTATTTTAGACTGTGGGAAGGTAGAAAGCAAATAAGCTTTTCCTGTATTATATAATTTATTGTATACAAATAATTATACATGCCCTTATGCAAATTTAGCAAGAAATTAAAATGCAACAAATCTTCAAAAAGGAATGTGGAAATGACATATTTAGGGATGGATTTTTTTTTTTTATCTGAGAGATCTAGGATTCTAAGCACGTCACAATATTTTTTTTAAAGTCCCAAGGTGTTTTTGTTTTTCCTTTTTCATTTGCATTGTGAATAAATGTCTCATGGTTGGAAGAGAACTTAGTGATTAAAATTGAACCTACCCCCAGCTGAATTCTCTTGTGCAACCTCATTGAGAGATCCTTCAACACGGCCCATGCTCTTGCCTTTAGATTTTTAGAAAATTCTTCTTTTCCCAAACCGACACTTCCTGTAGGTTTTACTTACTGGTTCTGATCATGCCGTCTAGAGTTACAGGACATAAATTTAAGTGTCCTTTCCTCCTGTCAACTCCTCATATATCCACAGTTTAACCTTGCCGGTCTTGGTAAGACACTTTCCCAGGCTAGATAATGCAATCCTTTATTTGTTCTTTACATTCTTGAAGTTATATTTTATTCCCCAGACTATTTCTCAGTTTGTTGGGGGAGCATACCCCTCCCCGTAAACATAAAAATCTGACCTCCTCCCTCCTCTCTGTTGATTCTAAGAAGCAGCCTACTCCCCGCTCCTTGAGCATCAGAGTTTGAGTCAACATTGTGGGTGGTACCTTAAGCCAAGACAATGTGGGAAACTTTATAACAATAGTTTCTTTTCCCATAAATATGGAATTACATTAAGATGATATGAAATAAGCTAAAAAACAAAAATAAAAGTACGTATCTTCCGCGTACCCCTGCCCTCAATGATATGAGAGCTGACCACACCCCTGCCTTGACAATTCCTGCAACTGAAGGTCATTGCTAATCAACCAACGGTGGAACCTATGTCTCGCTTTTCACTGGTAAAGTCTTTGACGTGAACAGTAAATACGTAACTTAATATCCTACCGTTTTATGTTTCCAAATCTAGGCAGTCTTGTCAGAGCAGAAGTAAGATTTCCCTTCTGTGCAATAAACAAGGTGAGAGAATTCGAGGCGCAGTGATGGGACGTGAACTTCACGTAACCAGATGGGTTGGGGAGGGAAATGATCCTCTGTGCATGACAGCAAAGAGCTCAGCATTCAGCTGCATTTGGTGTCAAACCACAAACGGAGTCTTCCGCTCCCTGGCAGACTGTGGGCGCCGTCCTGCTGCCCGGATGAACAAGAGGATCCTGGGGGGTCGAACGAGCCGTCCGGGACGGTGGCCGTGGCAGTGTTCCCTGCAGAGCGAGCCCAGTGGACACATCTGCGGCTGTGTCCTCATCGCCAAGAGATGGGTTCTGACAGTCGCTCACTGCTTCGAGGGGTAAGTTGCACCTTTTGTTTTCTGCTTTGCCTGGATTTGATCACTTTGTCACTTGAGCATTCTCAGTGACATATATACCGTGTTTCCCTGAAAATAAGACAGGGTCTTATATTTAGTTTTCCTCAAGAAGACACCCTAGGGCTTATTTTCAGGGGATGTGTTATTTCTTTTAAGTACGGTCCAACAATCTACATTGATTCAAATACAGTTAAGTCGTCTTCTTCTGGAACATCATCATCACTCTCCAAACCCCGAATCCCATCCTGAATTTCTTGCGACTCTATTTCCTTTAGAACCATCGGCCCCAATCTCTCCTGTCGAGCACTAGAGCTCTCATGGGGCAGATGAGAAGGGCTGCTCGTGTTCTTGACCGCCCCGCGACGAAATGCATGGGTTGTGCAGATGCGCTGCGTAGCCACGCCCATCACTAGGTCTTATTTTCGGGGTAGGGCTTCTATTGCGCAAATGCTTAGAAATCCTGCAGGGGCTTATTTTATGGGTAGGTCTTATTTTCAGGAAACACGGTAACTTCTTGAAGACCCTTCAGGGTAAAAGCTGCAGCTGATCTATTTCCCAGGGCTTTATCTTCCTAGAATGTTCTACCCTTGGTGTTACCGTCTTATATATGCGCTGCTCATTTATTGGCAATGGATGCATGTTGCTTATGGTTTATGTCTTGAGGAGGGAGGAGGAGGAAGAAGTTTAGAAGATTGACTCCCCAGCCAATATCAGTCTCTTTTCTAGACCTCTTAAATATGTCACATGCATATGAATTTAAACAGAAGCGATTTATTTGGAGGCTGCAGTGAGGTTTGGATGTAAGAGCAACTCATGAGTACTTTGGGAAGCAGAGTTAAAGGTATAATGTATGTATTATTCAAGGTATATATATATATATATACAGAGAGAGAGAGAGAGAGAGAGAGAGAGAGAGAGAGAAAGAGAGAGATTTATTTCAAGGAATTGGCTCATGTGATCGTGGAGGCTTGGTGAGTCCAAAATCGGAGCATAGACCAGCAGCTTAGAGACTCAGGCTAGAGTTGCAGTGAGTCCAAAGGCAATCTGCTGGCAGAATTCCTTCTTGCTGGGGGAAGCTCAGTCTTTGTTCTCTTAAGGTCTCCAACCGAGTGGATGAGACCCACCCGCATTATGGAGAGTAATCTGCTTTGCTCAAAGTCCACTGATTCAAACATTTTCATCCAAAAATACCTTCACAGACACATTATCCAGAATAACGTCTGACAAAATGTTTGGGCACCGTAGGCCCAAATTGATTGGTTGATACATAATTATGTATCTATCAATGGATTGATACATAGAATTGTCCATCGCAATATGCATAAAGAAAGAAGACTAAGACTAAGGGAAAGGGTTCCCCAAACAGACAAACATCCCTGGGAAGAGAAGGTCCCCATCTCTTCTGGCCAATCTATTGCCGTGTGATGTAGGAGCAAACGAAACAAAACGAAAAACAAACGAAACCATTAAAAACGCAGACATTTATTTTGCTCACTGAAGATTCTGGGGATCAGATATTCAGACAGGACATAGCTGGCCTGGTTCATCTCTCTCTGCAATGTCTGCGCCTCAGCGGGACGATTCTAAGTCTAGGGGCAGGACCCCTCTGTAGTCGGGCAGGTGATGCTGCCTGTTGGCGGGGGCCTTAGTTCCTGTCCACGTGGGACTCACTTTATGGTGACTGGCACCCCCCAGAGCGAGCTTCCCAAAAAGCGAGCCAGGAGGAAGCTGTGGCACCCTTTTTGACCCGGTCTCCAAAGCCACATAATGTCACTTCTGCTATGTGGTTGGTCAGAGCCACCAGCGTCAGCCACAAACCCTCCCTGATTCAAAGGGAGAAAACACAGCCCCACTCTTTCCGCAGGAGGTTAGTCCAAAGACTTGAGGATAGGCTGCAAAAACCACCATGCCACCCGTTTCATTCTATCTTTTAAAAAATAATTTTGCTTTATTTAAAAATAATATTAAATAACAGCAAAACTATAACCTAAAAATAGCCCACAGTTCTATTATTTAATTAAATTGACTCTTCTTATTTGATCAGGTTAATTTCTAGAAAAAAAATGCAATTTTGTTTTTTGCCTAAAACGTTTGCCTATTATTGTTTTTTCTTCGCATTGCCATTTATTATGTGACCATGGGCCAATTAACTTCTTGGGCTACAGTTTCCTCGTCTGTGCAATGAGGGAAACAGTAGCCCCTACCACGCAGTGTCGGGGCAGGCATGAAGCGAGGTAGTCTATGGAAAGGCTTCAGAACCATGCCAGGCGTTAACCAGTGAGACTCCAAACAATTTATTGTTAAAAGCTGGCATTCTGCATTTTCCAGTAGCATCATGGCATGAGTACTTTTGCATTTTGCTGGCACTTTTTATCTTCTCCCATGCTTCCTCTCCTTTATTCCCTCATCATCCTCGGGGGTAACCAGCCTGGTGAGTGTTCTTCCACAGCTACGAACACATAACATATTTCACAGGGTGTCGTTGTTTATTTTTTTCCCCATTTGGAATAACACTCCATACTTCTGTTTGTAAGTTGCTTTTCTCATGTGGCAATAGATCACGGCCCTCTCTTTGGGTCCATGGACGTAGCTCTAGCTCATTCTTTTTGGAAGCTAAATGATATTCTATAATATACATTCACCATAACTTATTATTCCTCGGTTGATGGACATCTGGGTTAGCTCTAGTTTGCTGCAATAAACCTTCTTCTACAAAGCTACTCACCTGCTGGTACCCTTGCTTCTAGAGGAGAGAGTCCCAGCACGCACATTCAGATCCTTATGGGGGTTACAGAGGTTGCTACATGTTTTGTTTCCCGAGGTGCTAACCTAGTGAGTAGATGGACAACTAAATGAGTAATTAGAATACAGTGTGATAAGTGACTATACAATGGAAATGTGTGCATCCAGTTATTTGATTGCTCTTTTGGGGAAAATAAAATATAAAAAATCAATCCAGTATCTCCTCTTGGGAACTTTTAATGTATACGATCCAGAATGATTGGAAGAGTCTGCATAGTTTGTCAAGAGATACACTGCACTGTTTCTGCTTTGGAAGGGGCCAGATGTTTCCAGATGTTTTTTCCAGTTCTGATTTGTAACTCCATTTGTAAGTAGAAGATTATACCAGTAAGAGTGCATTCATCAGAGATGATCACCTAAATGGATCCAACAGTTCCTTATAGGAACAACACTCTTTATGTGCTAGTTGATCCAGGTTCATTTGCCACTTTCGTCATCTCCATACGTGGTATCCAAGTTTCCTCTTTCACTGAAAGATCTGTACAGTTAAGGAGAAATCTTGCAATAGAGAAGAAATATGTGTTTATAATTAAAGACATGTATATGGTATCAAAGGCCTTTGTGAAATGTCATGGAACGCTTAATTGAACAGAACTGTCAAGAGAGGGTCATGGTCTTTCCATGAGAAGTTAGAAATTGCCCCACTTCAAACAAGCCTTTGCGTGAATGTGTGCTAATAACCCTCATTCTATTTTACAACATCTCTAGTGGCCCTGCAATCTTTTGAGAACTTTTAATTGCAAGCCGTGCTCCCTGCTGGAGCCATCAATTGCTGCAATTAATGGGGTTTACTTCACATCCTGGTCCCATACTTTGGCGAGGAGACTGGCGTGACCCATCTGAAGGTCCGCTCAGTCTGTCTCTTTTAATTATACTGGTGGGAGAAAAAAGGAAATTTTGTTTGGTTTTTCCATGGAGAGGTAGTTAAAAATCCCAAATGAAAATTAAAAGCATGAGATACTAAGCTGACCAGATCAAGTCCCGTGTGTCCTAATAACAACTCAACCGCCAAAGTTCTAAGGAAGAAAAGTACTTTGACTTTCAGGGGGTAATTTAACAAGAAATGTTCCTGCCTTCCTCCACCTCTGAAAGACTTAAGGATGGACTTCCTAGGCTGGCACACAGCTAGTACTGGTTGGGGGCATCAAATTCCTCTCCAGGAAACCTGCAAGAAAAAAATCACTTCCCACTACGTGAACCACAACCCTCAATCCTGCCATATTGCTCCTGCCCTGATTCCCACCACACCAGCTCTTCAGTCCAACAAGACTTTTTTTTTTGAGACAGAGTCTCACTCTTTGCCCAGGGTAGAGTGCCGTGGTATCAGCCTAGCTCACAGCAACCTCAAACTCCTGGGCTCAAGCGATCCTCCTGCCTCAGCCTCCCAAGTAGCTGGGACTACAGGCATGCGCCACCATGCCCGGCTGATTTTTTCTATATGTTTTTAGTTGGCCAATTAATTTCTTTCTATTTTTAGTAGAAACGGGGTCTCACTCTTGCTCAGGCTGGTTTCCTGACCTTGAGCGGTCCTCCCGCCCTGGCCCCCCAGAGTGCTAGGATGACAGGCGTGAGCCACCGCGCCCGGCCAGTCCAACAAGATTTTTGGTTGTTTGTCTTCATTTCTTTCCTCTTCCCTACCCCAGTATCTCAGTCCACCTGTCTCCTTCTCACCTCCTTCCTTTCCCCAGCTTATGGCTTACCTGGACTCCTCGCTTTTCAATCCTTCCACCAGGACCTTCCAATTCTTCTTCCCTACATCTTTCTGCCAGACACACCCGGCAGACCTCCAGAGTGAGTGCCACATTGTCTAGCCCTGTGACCCTGCTCTTCAGAACCGGGGAGAACATCGGTGCAGACTGGTGTCACGATGCCTGACTTCCACCATCAGTTGGATCCTTAATATTCCTCAATAATCTTTCCACCTGTTTCTAGACAGCTCCCTCTCTCACTCTCCAGAGAACAAAATCATCGTCCTTGCTTGCCCACCTGCCCTGATCGAACAGTCTTTTAATGCAGTCAGAAAAGGAGCTGAGAGGTTTGGTCACCTGACTTTTTATCGCTGAGCCCATGTTGTGTTCTTGTGATTCCCTCTTTGCCTTCTAGGAGGAAGGAACGACGAGTGTTTGTTTTTCCACTCTGTCTCCTTGAGGGCGTTGGTTTATTCCCATCAGTAATAATGTCCATTAACACAGAAGTTTTCCATTTTGGACTCATACCACCCCTGGAGTGCTGTTTCCCAGCATCGCTGGGGGGTGAGCAAGTGTGGTTTTAAAAATTCCTAGGTGACTGTGGCCTGACCCATGCTCCCCACTGCCCTGTCCCTTGGGGAGGTGCTGTTTGTCACCCTCCCGTCTCCAGTGGAAAATGTCTGGGTCCAGGATGCGACGATGAGCATTTGGCCTAAATGATGTGCCAATCCAGAAACTAGGAGCTTCCCTCTCGCCTTTAACTTTAATGGTTACTGGCCGGGCGCGGTGGCTCACGCCTGTCATCCTAGCACTCTGGGAGGCCGAGGCGGGAGGATCTTTTGAGCTCAGGAGTTCGAGACCAGCCTGAGCAAGAGCGAGACCCCGTCTCTACTAAAAACATAGAAAGAAATTAATTGGCCAACTAAAAATATATATAGAAAAAAATTAACTGGGCATGGCGGCGCATGCCTGTAGTCCCAGCTACTCGGGAGGCTGAGGCAGGAGGATCGCTTGAGCCCAAGAGTTGGAGGTTGCTGTGAGCTAGGCTGACGCCACGCCGCTCTAGCCTGGGCAACACAGTGAGACTCTGTCTCAAAAAAAAAAACAAAACAAAAACAAACCTGTAATAGTTACTTGTTTCTTTAAGTTTTTCCACTCACTATTCATGGATGTTGAACCTGCATCTGAATCCCTGACCATCGTCGGAGAATAACATACACCCCGCTGCTAACTGAGCTCACGTCACATGCGTGATCGTGACTCTCAAGTCTCCATCTAACACGACGGGACACTTGCAATATACTAACACAGGAAAGTCACTGTTTTACTCTCACAGACAACTATTTTGACAGCTTTTCCTCTCTTTCCACGTCTCTGTCACCCTCTACTGATCTCACCCCATGAGTCACGGATGAAAGAGATGCCGTCATATCTTTCACCTTGTGTGACCCCCACTTCCAACAAATATCTGCATCTTTGGCCGCGTACCCTACTTTCCCTTGAGTTATAGTGGAAAATGTGTCTCTGCTCCTTTCGTCTTTTCAAAGACTTTACTCTTAAAAAAATCATCATTTCTGCTTTGCCTCATCAATTTTTCCTTCTTTCCTGGGTCATTCCTTTCAGAAACCATATCTTCATATCATTAACTTAAGCCCTCTTCTCTTGACTTCATATCCTTCTTCAACTATGGCTCCATTTTGGCTAATCTGCACAACAAACCACCTAAAAGAGTTTCCTGCGGTTGCTGTCTCTACTTTTCCACGTCCTGCATTCTCGTCGACCCTCTCTGGTTGGGCTCTCATCAAAGTCACTACACAAATGGCACTTATGAACATCTCTAATGACTCCCATCTTGCCAAATCCAATGAGGTGATTTCAGTTTTCAACTCACTGGAACCCTCCCCAGTATTTTATCATTACATCCTTCTGGAAATACTTTCGCCTGTCTTCTAGAATAGCAAAAAACATCCTTGTTCTATTCTTATGTCAGTGACTTACCCTCTCTTTATCTGTTTTCAGCTCCTCCTTTTTCAGGCTCCTGAAAGCCTTAGTGCTCTAGGACCCAATTCTTGGCTTTCTTATCTGTCTACAGTACTCAGCCATCCAATCGCATGCTTTATAAACTTGTCCTAATTTGAACAAATATCCATATTTGACTTTCCGACCATTGCTATGGTTTCCTGCCGTTCTTTGATGATGTAATTTCCAACTTCAAAGCTCTGCGTGACCCTTACATAGTCACACTTGCTGTGTAGCTGATTCTTCATTTTCCCACTTAACTGCAATTATTTGTGATGGTAGTTAGCATCAGAATTTGGCATGTAAGCCCTCCCAACTGTACTGAGCCGTACTTGCTTTAAGAATCTCTGGATATAGTATCATAGCTGCCTGGTGTTCTACACATTCTGAAATCTGATTCTTAAAAGTCCAGGATACATATTTGACTATGCCCTTCTCTCGCTTTTTTTTTTTGTTTTTTGAAACCTGGGATAGCAGACTTGTTCACTTTCTGTAATTTTATCACTGATGGCTGGCTCCCCATCACATCTGGGAGATGTGTTCAGGAACGAGAACGCATCTTCTTGCCATCTGCCATCTTATCACTCACCAGGGAGTCTCATCCACCCTGATATGTTCCCTCTTGGGAACCGAATTCCTGTATTGATGCCCATGGACCCTTCTTTTAGTTTCAGAGAAGTTTAGCAGTCAGCATGTGGTGCCGGGGCTGAAAGGACCAGCAATTTAATCTGTTGTCATCACTTACTTTCTCTGTGGCTTTCCGTGAGTCATTCCTCTGCTCTGAGTCACCGCTTTCTCTTTTTCAAAATGGAATAAAGATTCCTATTTACATCTCGCAGTGGGTGTGAGGATCATTCGCAATAAAATGTGGAGAAACACTGAGAAAACTAGAAAGTAGAGATTGTATACGAGTGACGAATCCAGGCTGCCAATCTAATTGGCTTGTCGTAGACATTTAAAAAAATTTTAGCCAGCATTTAAAAAATTGGGTATACTTTGCATAAAATCCAGAACTTTGGCTTCCATTGGGCAATTGGGAGGTCAGCTCACACTGGGCATTCAAGCATGACAGAAATTTTCTGGAACCGGGAGGCAGATGGCTCTCAGGATGGTCAGGGCTTGTGGTGTGATCCCGTCCGTACTTATTGACCTCTCAGACGTTTACTTTGCAATCACCCTATTCTAGAGTCTACCCACCTTGTCTGTTACAGGTGCCAAGGAGAGAGCACAATGTCTAAATAAGATTTGTAGAATAGGAATGATGCTGTAGTGTGATACTTCATTACTTTGTGTAGATTTGATAACCTTCAGGCTATCTCCAAATCACCAACTTAGCTGTGCTATTTATGGAGTGAGTCTTGTAACATAGGGCAGTTTCTATCACAGGTGTTGATTACGAATGTTAACTTGCTTTTGTTGAAAAGAACAATATTAAATATAAGATATCAAAGCAAAGCCAGAAAGACTGAAAAAGGGAAAATTTTCTTTCCTAGGAAAAGATAAAGATAGAAAAATCTCTCAATTTGGCTAGCTGACTTAAGTGGAAATGTGATATTTTCATGTTTAAACTAGAGCTGAGTGTGGCAGATCACAAACTGAAGGGACTGGTCACCGCATACAGAATCCTTGTGGCTGCAGTTCTGCATAAATTCGTTTGGATGCCGCAGAGCACCCGAGAGATGTGAGTGGCTGGGTTTTCTCTCTAGAGTTGATAACTGAAGACTTGTAAGTTGAAATCATAGTATATCAAGGTTATCTATAAAGTATATTTATTATTAAAACGATAGTATAGGCTGGGCGCAGTGGCTCACGCCTGTAATCCTCACACTCTGGGAGGCCCGAGACGGGTGGATCGCTCAAGGTCAGGAGTTCGAAACCAGCCTGAGCCAAGAGCGAGACCCCGTCTCTACTAAAAAAAATAGAAAGAAATTAATTGGCCAACTAAAAATATATAGAAAAAAAAATTAGCCGGGCATGGTGGCGCATGCCTGTAGTCCCAGCTCCTCGGGAGGAGGCTGAGGCAGGAGGGTCGCTTGAGCCCAGGAGTTAGAGGTTGCTGTGAGCGAGGCTGACGCCACGGCACTCTAGCCCCGGCAACACAGTGAGACTCTGTCTCAAATAAATACATAAATAAATAAAGAGATAGTATAAATATGAAACAAATTAGACCCTGAATGTGAATTTTAGGGAGTGAAATATTAATACTAGCTATAGCAAGAATGAAAGAAGACACGGGTCTTTTAACATCTTCCTTAACCGTGGTGGCTTGTCACCTGATTTCCCCCTGACCTGCTGCCTCACTCCGGGAGCCTGAGGTTCTTTGGCACAAACTTCTTTAAGGATATACCAGTTTTCTTTGTTGCTGCTTTGAGATCTGATAGCCAAATGGGAAGCAGTCCTCTTTATGGATGTCTTCCATAAAGCAGATTTTCAGGTGCTATATTTGGCTTTTTTTTTTT
>VBSM01003198.1:3530570-3542561 GCA_008086735.1 Cheirogaleus medius | reverse complement strand
AAAAAAAAAAAAAAAAAAATGAAAATGAAAATGATCAGGGGCAATTTAGATCAGAGAACCACCCCGACAAGTCCATTAGTTTCTGTGCCCTGGCTCTCTGGACTCACTCTGCTTCCTTAGGATTTTTTGTTTTGCTTTATTTTGTTTTGCCATCGTTTCTTCAATATATTTTTAATAACTTTTCTATTTGTTTAGGGTAGCCAGAATAGATTGTTGTTGTTCTTAATCAGTGAATCCAAACGAATACCCTTTATGCGTTAGATCCTCTGGAATACTAATAAATGCCGAGACCTGTGGCCCCTCCTTAGGCGGTAACGAAAGTGCTTGTGCAATTGCTTAAAAATGAAACCGAGATTAAAACAATCCCAAATATTTCAGTTCTAGAATTCCCTTTACTCCTCTGGTATTTGCAGATATTAACCGTTTTACTCCATCTTGGGCTTGTAAGACTTGGTTATAAGTAAGTGAAGCGAGCAATGCCAAAAATAATCAGCCTTACTTTAGAAACTGTTCTAAGTAATTTAATAATACAATCTCATATATTTTAAACTATAACCTCCTTTGGCTATTTTCTGTTTGAAATTTACTTATTACCAGGGTGGTAAGTATACCCCAAACACTGATTAGTTATTTTATCTTTCATTTATCTATTAAAATACGTTTTGAGCACCTGCTGGGGGCCACACTTGTTCTTGACATTGGTATACAGTGGTGAACAAAACAGGTCTGCACCCTGCCCTCACTGGGATTACAGTCGAATGCAGAAGATACACATGAATCAGATAATCACATAATTAAGTGAATAATTATAAATCATCGTTAGAGCCATGGGTAAAAGCGAGAGAATGGTATGAGAGAATGGAATGTTAGGGAAGGGCTCTTGGGGGAGGCAGCGTATCTGCGGATACCCAACAAGACCTAAAGTAGCATTTGAGTTGGGTGAAGTGCAGGCAAACAATGGGAACAAAAAATACCTCCATTAAAAGATACGGTAAATGCCGCGGTCCTGATGTGCTACCAAGTGTAAACTAAAATAAAATTTTAAGGCTCACCCCCACCCCACCACCGGCTGACTGAATGGACCCCCTCGTGGCCAAAGGAATATCCTAAAATTAAATTGTCTGCGAGGAGGAAGGAAGGTCAGACATGCCTTATGTCCCCCCCTCCCTTCTTGGGGACTTCCTGTGTAACCCATTAACAGGCCTAAGGGGATGCAAGACAAACCTGCAGGTCCTCAATTTACACAACAAATCTATGTCCAGTGGGTTATCTCTGATAACAGCTCCCTATGTTGAAACATTCCAAGCCTTTAGACAAAGCTTCATGTCTTTAACCAATTACAGGCCAAAGAATCTTTAAACCCACCTATAACCTGTAAGGCCCCCCGCCCCCGCTTCGAGATGGCCCACCTTTTCGAGCCAAACCAATGTATGCCTCCCACGTATTGATTGATGACTTTACCTGTAACCCCTGCCTCCCAGAAATGTATAAAATCAAACAGCAACCCAGCCGCATTGAGTCTACTTGCCCAAGGCCTCTTGGGAGTGGCTCCGGGTCATGGTCCTCAAATTTGGCTCAGAATAAATCTCTTTAAAGTTATTTTACAGAGTTTGGCTTTTTTCCATTGACACAAGCTCAATGCATCAGAGAAATTGAAAGAGGCATATAAGAGCATCATGGCATGAGGCCTTATGGGTCACCTTAGGGCTTTCAGATTTTATTCCAAGAACAACGGGAAACCACTAAAGGGTTTTACTCAAGAGAAAGCAAAAAAAGATTATTTTTTGTATTATAAGAAAGGCATAAAGTCATCACTTAAAGTCGAGTCTCAGGATTATAGCACACTTCTTTTTATTGTGGTCAACTAAAATAAAGGATGCTGGCTGTAGCAGGGTAATTATTCCTCCAGCCTGTCTCACACCTTCTTCATTAACCATCCACCATTGGCACTGTCAAAGAGAGCAACAGGCAGGTGTTTTCCACTCTCCCCGGCTACACATCAACCTCAGTACAATAGCCTTCGACATCACAAAGAACAGGTGGGAATCACCCTCCTGCCATGGAGTCGTTCATCTGCTCCTTACCACTTGTCTTCTAGGCATGAAGGGGCTTAACAGAGACCTGCTAGTAGAAGACATTACCCCAACCACAAAAGGTTTCAGGATCCTCTGGAGGCAGGAAAACCACTCACCAAACTCTTGCTTTCAATGACCAGATGGAGGAGAATGATGAACAGAGCAGCCGTGTTCAGGGGGCTTCCAAATGTAAAGATGTCGATGTCTGAGCCCTGGTAGGTCTACAGCGAGAGGACAACAATGGGTGATCTTGCAGAGTTGTGCACGCTCGGTGTAATACTACTTTATCTAACAGCTCGACTGAGGCTTAGGTCTCTTCTACAACATCCCTATGAACTCGCCCTTTAGGATAAACTCTAACATTTCCAGAGGAGAGATGCTAACTCTCTCCCAGGTAGGCCATCTATTCTTTAGACTCTTCAGTTGGAATTCTTCTTTATTCTGAACCACAGGTGATCTTCCTAAAACCTTGTACTCACACTTCTAGCTCTTTAAGGTAGAGAGAAATTTGTCCCACTTGACAGAGCTTCAAAACTTTGAAGCAGTTAATACGACTTCCCTAAGTTTATATCTCTCCTAGGAAAATATACCCTCCTCTTCTCTGTATGTCTTCAAGTTCTTAAACTAGTCCTTGAATGGCACAATTTGCTTATCTTTTAGCATCGTTTTCATTCTGTTCTGAATACACTTCAGATTGCCTTTCCTGTATATTCCTCTTGAAGTGCAGTAAAGCCAGAATGCTCTAGTGAGGCTAATTCAAGCACTCATTTAAATATTTTGAATAATATTTGAATAAAGAATGAAGATTGTTAATGTAGAGACTATCAGTTTTTTCTTTCTTAATACCGTAAACTCTGTTAATACCATCCACGATAAAACAAGTGTTTTATGTGCACAAGCAGCCATATTACGCTGCTCTGTGCTTGGTGTTAGCCTGAATTTTTAAAATTAACCTTTGCACATTCTTTGCTTAGTTGCATTTCTTCATTCTTTTACCTATAAAACAGGTCTTTTAGTTTTGGAGACGCTACTTACAGGATCTTAAATTTAATACTTTGAATGCCATCCTATTAGAATTAGCTCAGCACTTACTAATAAAAGGTTTTATATTCTGACTTTGCCTCTCTGATTTTTGACTAATCTAATTATATGGCCAGACGTTCAATTTTATTCAAGTCATTGACAAAAATTATTAAGCAGTACAAGGTTAACAAGAGACTGAAGAGGACTTGAACAAGGTACTTCTTTCCAAATTTAATCCACATTAAACATATTTTGATGGGAGATTATAATTTAGGCAGCTAATAATCGACCTGATTTTATGAGCAACCTGCCCTTCTATTTACTGATACTGGTGGCAAAGTACAAAGAAGCATCGCTGATTCATTAATAACAAATACACTAAGTGAACAAAGACTCACAAAGTAAGGCACAAAGAAGCAGACCAGGCTTTGATAAAAGGCATCCAACAAGGTGATCCAGAAGGTGAGGGGTAGGTACGCCTGGAAATGAAACAGATGTTGGGGCGAAATTAAGATTAACAAGGGTCCAACACGAGCCAGCATTTATTTTTGCTTCTCCAAGAGAAAACTTTATTCCTTCATTCTCGCGCTCATAAAACAGGTGGGATTTGTCAACAGAGGTAAAAAAAAACAAAACAAAACACGAGGGTAGTTGAATGCAATTGAGTTCACAGGTGAATGTGGAGAAAGAAATCCTTGTAGGAACTCTTACTCAACTCAGGTTGTGTTCATCACTGGACCAATTTTAAATCTACCTGAAATAGGGCCAGTAGTGCTAACTTTTCATTTCCCATTGATCGGAAAGGACTGTTTCAACATTTCTCCAAATCCATCCATTTCTCTTTATCCATACTACTCCCTCTACTGCTATCCCAGTTCACTATCAACACTCTATGAATTAATGGATATTGCTAAAAAAAACCAACCTAGAGTAGAAAGATAAAAAGTAATTTCCCACAGTCGCATGGGGAATAGGACTTTTGGAAGTAAACAGAGAAGGATCAAGGATAAGATAGATGAATGGTGGGGGATTAACTCAGGGATTTCCTGGAAACTGAAAGGGGAAATCCAGATATGAAGCCAAAGCGAGGAAAGAAGACCGTCGGTGGGTGAGAGATAAGTAAAAGGCTTCTTGGAAGGGAAGCTTCTGACTGCAGGTTTCCAACTCCTTTAGAGCAGAGAGATTCTATAACCCTGGAGAGTATACTTCACGACACTGAACACGGAAAATGACCCAAGCATAAAACGGCATCTGTTTGGAGGCCAAGTTCAAAGAAAGGATAAATTCTGGACGGTAAAGTCGATGAAATCAATTATCTTTTGTCAACAGCCACATGCTGGGAATCTGCCTGCCATGATCATCTTTTTATAGAACTGGCCGGCTCAATAGAACAATGTGTACGAAAAGACTGATAATAGAATTCAACAACAGAAAACAGTGATCTCAATTCTCCCAAGGATAAGGACCAATTCAATCTTCAGTCTGTACAAATGGGCTTTTTAAAACACTAGCTATAAAAACTTTGATTGAACGACTCCCTCGACCCCTCCTTACCCCAGTGGATTTGGGATCTAACTTAGGCTTGGGGTGCAGGGCAATCTTCGTGGCTGTCAATCACACATCCTTGCTTTCTGGCCTTGAACTTCAGCCAGACCGGACTCCTTTAGGAAAACCCCATGTAGTTCTTTGGTCTGAATGGATTGGATGCTATTAAGGGATTATAAGGATTTCTCCTTCCCTGAAACCTGAATGTGCAATTTCTCTGTGGGCTGTGCCAGGAAGCCTAATGACCCTAAATTACTCCGCATTCCAGAAAGGCAGTTCAAGACAGAATAAAGTTAGACTGATGAAAATAAATACATCATTTTAATTTTGGGATTTCCTCAAATTTCAGATTAATTCTAGATGGTAAAAATACTAATACTGAGAGCTTAAGATGGCTGGAAATTTTACACATATTATTTTCCTTAATTCTCATATCATTTCCATGAAGTAAAGAAAACAAAGCACAGGTGAAGTTAAAGAAATTACCAAGGTCACATGGTACAGAACCAGAATTTAACCTTAGGTTAACATGACCTATTATTTCTAACACATGTTGAACCATTGTTTAGCTGTGAGATGTTTGGAAAAATTATTTAACCCCTTTGAGGTTCAGATTTTTCATCTTAGAATGGGAACAATATTAGGCTCTGTCTCAAAATGTTTTCATAAAGATAAATGAGACAGGGGATGTTTAAGAGTCAGCACAGGCCGGGCGAGGTGTCTCACACCTGTAATCCTAGCACTCTGAGAGGCCGAGGCGGGTGGATTGCTCAAGGTCAGGAGTTTGAAACCAGCCTGAGCAAGAACCAGACCCCGTCTCTACTATAAATAGAAAGAAATTAACTGGCCAACTAAAAATATATAGAAAAAATTAGCCGGGCATGGTGGCGCATGCCTGTAGTTCCAGCTACTCGGGAGGCTAAGGCAGGAGGATCGCTTAAGCCCAGGAGGTTGAGGTTGCTGTGAGCGAGGCTGACGCCACGGCACTCTAGCCCGGGCAACAGAGTGAGACTCTGTCTCAAAAAAAAAAAAAAAAGAGCAAAACACATAGCAATAGGGTTCAGTGAATAATAGATATTATTGGTAAGAACCAAACACCGAGCTTTTTCTTAAAAGTACCTAAGGCCTTTCATAGATTTGTCTGTGTTCATCTTAGAGGCAAGTGACTTAATATCTGCCACGCGAGCAGAGATGTTTTGAAACAAGCAGGCATTTCAAATAGTTTTAAATAGTTCCAAGTGGACTGAAATATTTGGGTCAGCTGACTGGAAACAACACTGGCTTTGACTACGGATGCAAAGCTATCCAAGAATTCTTGCGTTGGCACCTACCTCTGATTTCTGACCACTTTTGTAAAGCTCAGGCAGTTGCATGAGAGTCTCTGCGGACACATCTTTCTCCAAAACACCATAAATGACAGGAGGGGCCGAGGTGAAGAGGAGGTTGAAGAGGATCAAAACCCAATAGTCAGTCATAGATGTTCCTGAAAACCCACAAAAGAACTGGTACCAGAAAAGGAGGTTCACATAGGCCTAGGGACACAAAGAGGAACATTCGGGTCTTAGAAACGGTGACGTGTGCTGTGACCACGCATTCCATATGCTGCCATTTGGAGCCATGTGACGTCAACCTCTCTGCAATTTCCTCACTCACACGATGGAAGACTACAACTCACCTTGCAGCTTGATTCGGTAAATGTTTTATGAAATTAAAGTACATACACACGCACCTACTCCCTCCCCATCTTGTATGTGGTGCTGGCGCGGTTCTGAGTGCTTTACAGATTCATTTGATTTTCATAACGACTTGGGATCGATTGCCGTTCCCATTTTACAGATGATGAAACTGAGTGCAATGGACTGAATACTTGTGGCCCCCTAAAATTCCTATGTTGAAATCCTGATCGCCAATAATGATGGTGTTAGAAAGTAGGGTCTTTGGGAGATGATTAGGTCACGACAGTGTAGCCCTTCTAAATGGGATTAGTGACCTTATAATAGGTCACTATTATAGAAAGATTTCACCAGAAAGATTTCACTCTCCTTTTACCAAGCGAGGATACGATGATAATTTTGCAACCCGGAAGATAGCCCTCACCAGAAGCTGACCATGCTGATACCCTGATCTCAGACTTCCAGAATTGTGAGAAATAGATGTCTGTTGTTTATAAGTTACCCGTCTCTGGGACTTTGTTATAGCAGCCTAAATGGACTAAGACACTGAGGCACAGAGAGGCTAAGGAACTTGCCCAAAGCCACCCAGCTACCATGTAGCAGAGCCAGTGTTCAAACTGAGAAATTTCATTCTAGATGAAGAGAGTCTAGTCCAGTGCCTGGTGCCTGGATAAGCCTGGTGCACTGGACTAGACAGATGTTCATTCTCTTGCTTCCTGGGGTCACAATAACTTCGTAGTACTGAAATGGGGCGGTGCCAGCAGAGTGGCCAGCCATCCCAGTTTGCTCGGACTGATGGGGTTCCACAGGGCATGGGACTCTCGGTGCTAAAACTGGGACACAGTCCCGGGAAAATCAGGATAGTTGGTGACCCTAGAGGTCAGGCACATGCATCTTACAAGGTTTCCTCCAGTATTTAGCCTCAGACAAACTAAGCCACTATAGCAAAAGCTCTGTACTCTGATCTGAAGCAGGAAAGACCTTGGATTTAGACATAGGGGGTTTTGTTTCAAGGCCTGGGGAAATTTCCTATTGATTGTTTGACGTTAGCCCATCTTCTTAACCTCCCTGAATTTTGGTTTCTGTAAAATGAGAATTATACTACTGTAGGGCTTTGTATCAAGATCAAGTTAGAAGGTACTCATGACCTGCAAAGTGTCTCACAAATGTTAAGATATTATCACTGGCATCGAAGATACACTAGAACACTCTAGGAAAAAGACCACAATACTCAAGAATAGAGTTTCTCAGTCTAGTGTTCATGGACACATATTATACCCAGCTCCTGACAATGTATCACTTTGGGGTACATGTGGTTTGGGGCACTATTCTAGGGAATGAATTCATAGTCTTCATTGGTATCTCAAAGGTTGTCCAATATCCAACAAGCACAGTTTCAGAAAGATAAGCTACTGTAATAGCTTCTGGTCCTGGTCTTTTTCTCCACAGTTTATAAAATATTCATTTTTTAGCTAGGTATATAAGAGGCAAAAATTAAGCCTAGAGAATATCAGTAGAAATGGCCATCCAAGGATTACAGAGCAGAAAGACCACAGAGCCCTGAATTTCTGGTAATGCCCTCTCTACTTATAAACATTCCAAGAGCATGTAGCATCTCTTCCTGATATTAGTGTTTCTTAACTCTTTAATCTGGAGTTAAAACATGGCAGGGAGGGGAATGAGTTTCATCATAATAGGAGAGAAGATGCAAAGGTATTAAAAAAACAAACAAACTTGGCAGAGGGGCTCCTCTCTAAGTCATTGGCCACTAAGTCATGGAGTTTTAAATGACAAACCACAGTTCTCCCCAGAATTACACACTCAGGCAGAGACTTTATACATTTCAAATATTTTCTTAAAGTAGCTGAGTTTCACTAAACTTTGACTAACTGTGCTAATTCTAATGAATAAAATACTGAGAGTTCCCTGAAAAGTTCATTATGATACAGGAAAAAAATGCTTTGGTGGACAGACATACACACAGAGAAATCTAAATTACACATTTGAGATGTCCTAAAAATGACTTACTTAAGTTATTTTTTTTCCTAAAGATGGTATTTTATAATAACAGTGATGTAAACTTATGTCTACTACTGATATACCACACATGGACTTTAAAGACCAAGAATGAATTTGACCCCCAAATCATGATATATTTTCACAATTATCACACATTTAGAAGAGACTTAAATGAATAACATTTTAAAAAAGGGAAACTGAAATTTAAATGGTATGCTGAAGATTAGAAGCCAGGGATTCTAATTAAATTCTGCCCTGTTAGGAATTGCATAATCAAAATAAAGTTCCTTTACCATCAAATAACTACCAAGCCCAAATACATTGTGTAGGCTAGCTAGAGAATTCCTGCATTTGTGAGTACCAGCCAGCTACAGGATGAGACATCATACTGGGTTTTCATCTGTATCTGTGTCTTTAATATACCACAGAGAACATTAATTTGGGGAAAAGCAGATATTTTTTGGTATTGGTGGTAAAATGGAAGCCAAGCTTTTCATTTTCTACTGAAAATGCATTAAACATTTCATAATTCTGCTTGTCAGAACCTTTTTAGGGAAGGTCAAAAATTGGATTTTAAATGAACCAGACAGGACTTAATTTAATTCAAATGCACAGGGAGTAGAAAATGCCAGCAGATGGTCCGGCCTAGCAATTTGCTGTCAGAAGCTGAAACACAGCACATTCCCAAGTTATTTCTGGAAAGACAACAAGGCTGCTCCTGGCTGCTCCCAGAACATCAATCAATAAGCACAGTGAGCTAGCACAGGACACTTCCTCTTCATCCCTGATGCCACCAGGATGGGGAGGTACGACAAATGGGGAGGGGACAAATTCTCTGGGGTTACCTACCACGTTCTTATAGAAAAAATAGAGAATCATGTTGGAGAGCCGTGTGTAACACCAGTGCCCGTGGACAAGAAGGAGCTTGCTGAGATGTCTGAACTGAGAAACGGCAAAGTCACTGGCCATCACAGCCTGCAGGGACAAGGGGGACAGAATGCCATCCTGAGCGATCAAACGTGATAAAGCAGACACAGCATGGGCAGCCCGACCATCATGACATTCAGATTGGTTATGTTTGTTGTTTAAACCTTAAACGCAGATCAAAACACACACACACACACACACACACACACAAATAGCAACAACGACAACAGCAAACCTATGAATACAGAACCTTCACGGACTATCTGGTGTTACTATTCAGCTTTCCAATATGGTCACAGGAAACAAGGTTACTCTTCGATCACTACTCATAACCCAATTTCAGCAAATGAACTTTCCCTAGGAAGCAGCTCGCTTAGCAAGAACTCTGCCTTCTGCGTGACAATCTGCATTCGCTTCTCCTCAATAACCAGAGTATTAAGAAGTGATGGAGGCTGGGCGAAGTGGCTCATGCCTGTAATCTTAGCACTCTGGGAGGCCAAAGCGGGCGGATCGCTCAAGGTCAGGAGTTCGAGACCAGCCTGAGCAAGAAAGAGACCCGTCTCTACTAAAAGTAGAAAGAAATTAATTGGCCAACTAAAAATATATAGAAAAAATTAGCCAGGCATGGTGGCGCATGCCTGTAGTCCCAGCTACTCGAGAGGCTGAGGCAGGAGGATCACTTGAGCCCAGGAGTTTGAGGTTGCTGTGAGCTAGGCTGACGCCACGGCACTCACTCTAGCCTGGGCAACAGAGTGAGACTCCGTCTAAAAAAAAAAAAAAGAAGTGATGTACCGTGTTTCTCCAAAAATAAGACCTACCCATAAAATAAGCCCTAGCAGGATTTCTAAGCATTTGCGCAATAGAAGCCCTACCCCCAAAATAAGACCTAGTGATGGGCGTGGCAACGCAGCGCATCTGCACAACCCATGCATTTCATCGCGGAGTGGTCAAGAACACGAGCAGCTCTTCTCATCTGCCCCATGAGAGCTCTACTGCTCTCGACATGAGAGATTGGGTCCAATGGTTCTCAAGGAAATAGAGTCGCAAGAAATTTAGAATGGAATTTGGGGTTTGGAGAGTGATGATGATGTTCCAGAAGAAGACGACTTCACTCTATTTGAATAAATGTAGATGGTTGTATCGTACTTAACAAAAATACACATCCCCTGAAAATAAGCCCTAGGGTGTCTTCTGGAGGAAAAATAAACATAAGACCCTGTCTTATTTTCGAGGAAACACGGTAGTCACCACTTCATATGATTTTGTACAAGTGCCAGGCAAAGAGGTATCTGCATCCCTTGGCTTTCATAGAGATGCTGTAATTTACAATCCTCAGGAAACCGTAAGCCTCCTATTCCACCTTCCTCTGACAGCATGTGTATTTGGTCCACACAGGAAAAGCAGTCTTTTGGATTACAAGAAGCTTTTATCTGAATCTTGTGCCTAAAATACTATGCAACACACACATACGCACGCACGCACACGCACACACACACGCACACACACGCACGCGCGCGCACACACACGGAAGACATCTGCGCCTCCTTCGTTCTGATTCTCTCATACCCTCTTCTTTCCCTTCGCTTCTCGGCCTCTCCCACCTCAAGATCTTAAAAGTCCTTTATTCAAATCCTTAGTAGCTTTCTTCAGTGTCAGAATTTACGTAGCTATCGCAAAGCCAAAAAATGTATTTTTATGATCTAGATAAGCCCTGTTTTTAAAACTGTACAGGTAAAACACACAGCTAAAATGTCCCAGGAAAATGCTGTAACACTCGCCTAGTAAACAGTGAATGAATGAATGAATGAATGGATGGATAACTTCCTGTCTCCCACCCCGCTGGGCTGACCACACGCAGTCTCTCGCTCTACCACGCAGATTTCGCCCACTCACCTGCATGCCTTCTTGACCCGAGATGCCTATGCCGACGTCTGCCACCTGTATCATGCTAACGTCGTTGGCACCGTCGCCTGCATGAAGCAGAAGAAAAGGTGAGAAACAACATGCGAGGAGCAAAGAAAAGCTGTAAAAATTCGCAAATCGACAGGGGCAACTCAAGCGAACAAATAAATCCTTCAAAGTGCATCCCATTTCTCCGAGTCACCTGGAAGCGAGTGGAGCAGAAGTTGAACGTGGCATCTCGCTGCCACCAGGAAGGAATGACACACCCAACACGGCCTTAAACTCCTCCATGCTGTGACACCTGCCTGGACTGACCTCCTCTTTTTTCCAAGCTACTTTCAAACCTCCAGATGCACCCTGCTCCTTCTACCTGCCGCACACGCCTTTCCTGTTTTCCTGACACGTCCTCATCGCCCCTGCCCCACTTTGCCGGATTTCGTTTGCTCTTGCTCTCGGCTCAGATGTCATTTCCTCTGGGAAATCCTTCTCATGCCCCCTTCAGACCAGATGCCCCTTCCTTAGGCTCCAGCACCGCCCTGTGTGTTTCTACCACGCCCATCACATGGCACTACGGTTGCATACAGATTTACTTACTGGTCTCCCCCGGCGTAGGAAGCTTCTTGGGAGGAGGTACTGTGTTTCCCCGAAAATAAGACAGGGTCTTATATTTATTTTTCCTCAAGAAGACACCCTAGGGCTTATTTTCAGGGGATGTGTTATTTTTTTTAAGTACGGTACAACCATCTACATTGATTCAAATAGAGTGAGGTTGACTTCTTCTGGAACATCATCATCACTCTCCAAACCCCGAATTCCATCCTGAATTT
>VBSM01003198.1:3468244-3487045 GCA_008086735.1 Cheirogaleus medius | reverse complement strand
AAAAAAAAAAAGAAAAGAAAAGAAACTGAGAAAAAGATCACAATTCTGATTTGGTTGTGGTGGTTGTTGTTTTGTTTTTCTCCTTGCTGTTCAAGTCCTTCTCTAAGGATGATGTGGCTTTTGTCCACACACCTGCCAGGATCTGTTTGCTAAAAATTCACACCTTTTTCCTTTTTAATTTTACTCTTAAGTAAATTTCAGCAACCTCTTTGATCTCTCGAAACTTCTGATCAACTAAGTTCTTTGAGCAGGAGAAAGGGCCATTTAGAGAAGGCAGTACCAATAATCCAGAACAAAACCTAATAATCACTGGCTGCTCATTGTTTTATCCTACTGAGAAAAACATTAAAAAGTGGGGCATAAACCTCCACAATTCTCCTGTGTTGTGCTTCTATCTTTCGTTCCCTCAAATGTGTATGTAGCAAAAGTGAAGAAAACTAAATGATCATACAAACGTTTGACTGTTAATGAAATGCGCACCGACACAGACACAGGAAACTGGTTGGGAGGCTGGAAAACTCTCAGACCAAGAGAGGCCAAACAAGTTCCAGCACCCACTGAGAATGTGCCTCTGCCAGATGAGGAGAAACAAGTTCTGGGTGTGGCTTCCTGCCAATCCCCTTTAGGGGAGCCTCCTTCTGCAGGCAGGGGCAAATCTCTAGAGCTTAGTCAAAGTCAACTCTGGGAATAAACCCAGTCTAGTGGAGGACACTGTCATTTACATGGCCTCTGAAATTCCTGGACCTACTAGCAGTCATGTGACTGTCTCTAATATGATTTAGGATGAAACAAATTTCCTATCTGATAATCAACCTTCTTAAGGAGATTTAAAACTACAGTTGGGGCTCTCTGAACATCCCCAGTCAGCACCGATGTGGTAACCTCAGCAGAGGGTCTTCCTGGGAAGGTTCACACCAGGACAACTCAGGCATGTAGCTGGCATTTGCATCCTGTTTGCGTTGCTTAAATGAGTGGTTCCAACCAGCCCCACATCAGAGTCAACTGGGGAGTGTGATGCCAAAGCCCCACCCCACCTAGGCCAATTAAACTGGAATCTCTGAGGGTGGAGCCTTGGCAATTTCTGTCTTATTCTCAAGCTCCCCTAGTGCAACATGGGGTTGAGAATCACTAGCTAAGATTTAAGTTACTGTCTTAGAGGAAAATCCGTGTTATATTTAAGTTACAAAAATGCAGTAACAGAATGATGTGAAACATTTTGTAATGGAACAACTTATCCTTATATATAGTCTTTATATATTTGTATGTTTTAATAGAGATATAGAAAAATGTAAAGATACACATCAAAATTGTTTTCTTAGAAAGGAAGGATAGTCAGGGGAGATTACTAGCTTTCTATTTATGTCTGTATCATTTAACTGAATAAAAGGAGGATGTATCCGTTCTATAATTGAAACATAATTAATCAAATTTTTAAAATTAATACTTATAAGTGCCATAAAGTTCATTGGGAATAACCACTATTAAAGTGGTTTATTAAGTTTTGTTATTTTTTGTTGTGTTTTTCTTTTTGCAAATGTTCCTCTAACATCCAAATTGTCCCTTAAGAGTTATTTCCATTTCATAAAAAGAAAAAAAGTCCATAAAATCCTTAATTTGTGACAATAGCTACTTAAATGTAAGTATTAACCCACGTACTCATTTCTAAGGTTAAAATATATTTACTTTCTTTTAACTTCAGAAATGTATTCAAATTTGTGTATTTCTCATGACTATTTTTTCAAAAACTAATATTCAAAGTATATAATACAGATGTGAGGACATGTCATCTTTTTCAGCTGGAAAATTATTTGGATTCTCAATACTAATAACTTTATAATTAATTATTAATTACCAGTAGGAAATATGTGACATAGTAGAGAAATGCCTAGGTTTGACCTAGTTTTAAATCTTAGCTCTGCAAACTTTTAGATATATGATCTTGAGTATCATCACTAAGCTCCATTGGTAAAATGGATCCAATAGTATCTACCTCAGTGTTATTAAGATTATATGAAGTCAGGTAGCCGAAGTGCTTATTACTGTGTAAAACACAATAATAGGTGCTTAATAAATGCTAGTTTTCGATTCACTGACTTCTATTTTCCCCACTCTTTCCTTAAACATACTCAAGGATTAGTACAGTACTAGCAAACAAAGAATTATCAGGAAACATTTTTATATAACAGTAAACATGATTGTTTCTATAACCAATAATATTTCTTACCTAGTTATGTAAAAGAGAAGCATTCATTCTTTCTGTCCGTTGCTCTAACATGTAATATGGTAAGAAATATATAGTTTATGTGTGTTAAACTCAAAATATTTCACATGAAACAGTGTTTCCTAAAGTGGCACACGAGCTGATTTCTCACGATTCATAATCAACCACTTCATTTTCTTTGTGTTTATTAACAAGGCATGACTCAAGCACAGATTAAGACATTTCCCACGATCAGTTTTCTGATGAACTTTTGAACAACAACAAAAAAGGATCAATGCCTTAGGCAATTGAACTTGTCCCTTATAGATAAGCCCTGATTTTAATAACATGATCACAGGATTTTCTCTATCTTCTTTTCTTTCCTTAATATTTGCTGAGTGTTAGTGAACATTTCTGTTAAGCACTGTAATGAACAGTTTACATGTATGACTTCATTTATTCCTTTATCAGCCCTATGAAGTCATACTTTATTTAGAGATGAGAAATCTGAGGCTGAAAGAGCTAGAGCAACTTGCCCAAGATGGCAAGATAGTAGGTGAAAGAGTTGGCCTGAGAACACACAGTGTTAGCCCCAACGCTCTACTGTGGGCTATGCAGCACAGCTTTCAATGAATTAAGAAGGTACAGAAGGTGCAGAGTAAATGATTTATCTTGGGAGAGGGTAAAATGGTGCTATGATG
This sequence comes from Cheirogaleus medius, assembly GCA_008086735.1. NCBI lineage: Eukaryota > Metazoa > Chordata > Mammalia > Primates > Cheirogaleidae > Cheirogaleus > Cheirogaleus medius. Next base: position 3,484,144 of record VBSM01003198.1, on the reverse strand, counting down.
TCTTACTGAGAGCATAAATTCCCATATTTCTAGAAAAAAACAGAATATATGCATTATTATTACTAGTTGTAAACTTGAACCTTAATTTTATGTGTGTGCTTTTTTTTTTTCTAAAAGAAGAATTACATTTCCTTCCCTTTATATTAGCAGAGTCTCTTTCCACAGAAGAACAGCTTGGATTTTAGCCTTGTAAAAAAACCCCTGACCGGCCAGGCACGGTGGTTCACGTCTGTAATCCTAGCACTCTGGGAGGCCGAGGCAGGAGGATCGCTCAAGGTCAGGAGTTCGAGACCAGCCTGAGCAAGAGCGAGACCTTGTCACTACTAAAAATAGAAAGAAATTAATTGGCCAACTAAAAATATGTAGAAAAAATGAGCCGGGCATGGTGGTGCATGCCTGTAGTCCCAGCTACTCGGGAGGCTGGATCGGCAGGAGGATCGCTTGAGTCTAGGAGTTTGAGGTTGCTGTGAGCTAGGCTGATGCCAGGGCACTCTAGCTGGAGCAACAAGAGTGAGACTCTTTCTCAAAAAACAAAAACAAAAACAAAAAAAACACCTGACATGCAAGAATTACACAGAATATCAGGAAGAGAAGCTCCAGATTGGCAGAGATCCAAGCCACCTCCAGAGTTCTAGATAAATCCATCAACCATTTCTTGATTCTGTTTGTAATGTGAAGAAAAACACTGTTAATAGGTCAATAGCAGAAATCATTATATGGAGGGATGGCCTTTTAGTCTAGGAAAGATAATTTATCAGTCTCTTATTTGAACAAAGGTAGGTCCCAGAGCTTTTGTCTGGTTGGATGTAGTTGAGACAAAGAAGTATACATTTTTCTAGATAATATGTACTAACCCTTCTAGCCTGAGAAGGCTGGAGTTTGGAGGCTTTGGAGAGGTGGGAGGATGGGAAATAACTCTACCCAGAGAGAAGACAGGATCCAGCCACTAAGGAATGACATACAACCTCTGGCCAAAGGTGGAAGAAGACCAATTACAAATTCCCAAACAAGTATGGCTGAGTGGCTTTCAAACAGTGACGTCTAACATTCACTTTTAAGCTGTTTCCTTTTTCTGTGGTGCTATATTCCCCACAAATCATAGCTTCCCAGACAACAGGCTATGTGTATGTTGCAAGATAACAATCCATCAGCCCCCAAGACAGCTGCATGGGACCTGCAGGGGGGTGCTGGAGCCCATCGCAGACAAGAACCCCAGGAGCTGGTGAAGGAGTCTGTGCTCCAGGTTCCCAAAGAGCACACAAGTGGCTCAGAGAATGTTCCATGGGGCTGGTAAGGTTGCCGGACAGCAAAGCTCCAGGCATGGTCCCTAATTCTTCATTTTCACATATCTCGGATACATCTCTCCCTTTGCAGCTGACATAACCCTTCGATGGAATCCAAGCTAGCTGTGGGGGACTGCTCCATAGCACATATGTTCTGAAAATTTAAGCTTGACATGAAAAATCGAATTGGATTCAAAATCCATTCACGTTATCACAAGGAATTCCAATATTACATTACTCAGTGAAATGTTAGGTTGATATTAGGTTGAACCGTTTGCAACTACCAACATTCAGCCAATTTTGACATACAAAAATGGCAACGTTATGTGGTTCAACTAATAAAAGAAAGATTTTTAAAATATCATGTCAAATGTTGCAAATTCTGATGAGGTTGTAAAAATCATTTCTAAAATTTTGTCACATATTTGAGTGAACGGAGTTTCTCATTGATGATAATTATCAGAAATTCGAAATGATCGTAATATTTATCCAAAATTATATGTAGGCATTTTAAGCATAAAATCTCATAAAATGCTCCCAGAAAGAAGCCAGACACAAAAGTCCACATGTTGCTCGATTCCATTTCTATGAAATGCCCAGAATAAGTAAATTCATAGAGATATAAAATAAAGTATTGTTTGCCAGGAGACAGGAGAATGGAAAGTGACTGTCAAGTTTTTATATGGAGCAATGAAATTGTTCTGAAATGAAAACATTTAAAAGGGCACATACCTTAAAGTGGTAAATTTTATGGTATATGAATTATATCTCAATAAGCAAATATGTGAGAAAAATATTCACCAAAGCAAGCAAAAGATAATAAAAATTTAAAAATGTTTTATAAGGAATTGTTTTTTTTTGCTTGCTTTGTTTATTCTATATAAGCAAGTTTTATATAAATTCCTCAATGCTTTAAATTTTAAATAATTTAAATAATTCTGTTATATAAAGAAAATACAATGAAATTTTATACCAATCCCTATATAGATCAGTTAGTTTATCTCTTTAGGCCAGAGGTCCCCAACAATCTCTGTGTCATATTTTCCTCCAACCCATAATAAAAGTCTGTTCTGCCCACAGGCCTCTATTAATAAGGTTTGGAGAAATTAAGGAAGAATGTCTATGCCTGAGGGGCAGAAAGAAAAAATGGCAAACTCAGAGGCCGTGTGACCAGCTAGGATTAAAAATTCAGTGGGAGCAAAAATTCAGAGCAGAAGGTGATCAGCCCCTCTTTCTTTGGGCATTCTGTATACAAGAGGAAGTTTTAGCTATTTCATTTGAATTTTAAGGGATGAGGTGACTTTAAAAAGCAGACAGAATCTGAGATGTATGGATCACAAATCAATTGTACAATCACTAGAAAAAGTAGGAGCAAAATGGAGTAAGTCTTCAGTGTCAACCTCTCTGTACCCAGAACTCTCTATATCTCTTATTCATTGAACAGATATTAACAGAGCACTAAATATATGGCAGGCACCATTCCAAGTATAGGGTATATATAGGGTATATATTTGTAGGCTGGGCACAGGGGTGGTGCATGCCTGTAATCCCAGAACTTTGGGAGGCTGAGGCAGGAGGATCTCTTGAGCCCAGGAGTTTGAGATCAGCCTATGCATGGACCCTTTAGTCTTGTCTGGGAGAAGAGCAGTAACTGGACAATTGTAATGCAATATGAAAACCGCCATGATGGGGGAAGTTCAAGTACCATGGGGGTAACCTAGACTTGGGTGGGCAAGAAGATTTCCTGGAGAAAGTGATACTGGAGCTGAAATCTGAAGGGTGAAGAGGGGACAACCTAATAAAAAGGTGAAAAAGGGTGTGGGTGTTTCAAGTAGAGGGAATTTTCTGGAGGTGAAAGAGCTATCGTATGTGAGATTTATGTCATGTTCCTGTTACCAGCCAACAGGGAGATTTGTGCAGATATTGGAGGCTTTGGTCTGACTGCTGACTGGGATGGCCCTATTGATGGTTTGCCATTTTGGCTCCCTATCCCAAGAGCCTCCGCCTCCTACATGATTATGATCTCAATTCTATTGCCTTTTTCCTACCACAAGCCAACCTTGTCAATCCCCAACCACGGAAAGACTCTGTCAGCTCAGCTACTTTCTCCCCTGGTATTTCCTGGTTGTATCTGATGAGTGCTGGGAGAGAATGTCATGAAAATGAGACAATTGTCCCCTTTGAAAAGTTTAGTTAACTCAGTGGAGTCCACACTCTTGTTTAGCAATCTTTTGTTTAGCTCTAAGATTTCTTATCACATTCCCAGCCAAGCCCTCCTCTTCTGACAACTATGTAGAGAGTGCCCACCAAATGTCAGGCATCGTGCAGTCTGAACCCAGTCTCACCCCTTCACCCTCTACAGGTGACAACTCAATGTACTGAGATGTACGCCACCATGATGTGTCAATCCCATTCATTCCTTTCTCTGTTCCTGCATTACTATGCAAATGGTCATCCTTTCTTTAGGGAGTTCTTGTCTCTTTCAGGGCTTTATGTCATCAATTATTGCATCTCTTTAAATCATTACTCCGTTCCTCTTCACTGAATGATTCCCCTCAGCCAACACATATTTGAGTTAGAGGTGAATATATATATGTTTTAAGTACTCTAAAATAAGGAGAAGAAAGGAAAGAAAGAAGGAAGAAAGCAAGAAACAAAGGGAGAGAAGGAAGATCATGGAAAGGGAGAAAAGAAGAGGTCTTGCTATCCCTTCTGGTAAACCTATGGTTTTATCTCTCTCCCTACAACACTACCAAAATTTTCTAGAGCATGTCTTAAAGACATGCTAACTCCTTAAGTCCCTGCTGTGTGGTTTTACTTTCTTTTCTCCCCTGAAACTGCCAGACCAGATGAGGAGGAGGAGACCAGACTGGAAGAGGAGAAATAGACCAGACTGGAAGAGGAGGAGGAGGAGACCAGAAGAGGAGGAATACCCCAGACTAGAAGAAGAGGGGGAGAACAGACCAGAAGAGGAACAGGAATCCAGACAGGAAGAGGGGGAGACCAGACCGGAAGAGAAACAGGAGGCCAGACCGGAAGAGGAGGAGGAGAACAGATAGAAGAGCAGGAATAGGTCACAATGTAGTTGTCAAATTCAATCGTTTCCCTCTCATTCTCTATGGTCAAACTGACTCTGGTGGCCACTCTGTACTACTGGGAACTCCTCTCTCAAGGTGTTGCTATTGTTCTAGCTTTCTTCTTCTTTTTTATAATTTTCTTTTAAATTAAAAAAAAAGATGTTTTTCAGACTCTTGTCTGGCTCATCTCCGTTTTTCTTTACCTCTGGTGTAAGTGATCTTTCCTAAGACTGCCCTGTTAACTGCATTCATATTCTTGGATTTAGTTATGGCTTCCGGGCTGGGGATTTCCAAACTTCTTTGTCTTATGAGCTTCGGGTGTGGCTTTCCAATTGTCTGCCAGCTACCTCCTCCTAGATGGCAGTGTCATCTTGGTTTCGAAAACGCAGGGTGCACAGCTTTCTACTCCTAAACTCCGTGCTCCTCCCGCTTCTCCGTCTTCTTCTTTTTTTCTTTTTTAGTGGAGTGGTACCATCCTAGCTCACTGCAGCCTCAACTCCTGGGCTCATGTGATCCTGCTTTAGCCTCCTGAGTAGCTGGGACTATAGGAACACACCACCACACCTGGCTAATTTTTTAACTTTTTGTAGAGATGGGGTCTAGCTTGTTGCCCAGGCTGGTCTTGGACTCCGGGGCTCAAGCAATCCTCCTGCCTCAGTCTCCCCATGTGCTGGGTTTACAGGTGTGAGCCAGTGTGTCTGGTCGCCTTCTTCTTTCTTTCTCCAGCTCTGCTGTGTCCACCGATGGGTTCAGTCATGCCTAGGCTAGTCAGGCAGCAGACCAGAAGCTGATTAGCATGGGAGCCCCGGGAAAGTCTTGGGACTTACTCATTCTTATTCACACTCCAGGCAAACTCGATCGGCACTACCCAAAACAACCTTAGTCCTTGTAGGACTAAAATGATTCTAAGTAGAGCTCCAAGTTTGTCATTTAATAAGAATCATCTTTCAAATTCTCCCTTAAAATGCCAACACAGAGGCTCTCTGTACCAGTTTGTGATGTATTAATATAAATGTTTACAATGGAGGTGTGAATCAGGTGTTATAGGAGGGTGGAAGATAGGAAATAAATTCTGCTCATGGGACAGAAGGGCTAGCAAAAGTTTTATATAGCGTTTGTCATTCCAGTAGGCTAAAAAGATGAGTGGAAATGTCCTAATGGAAAAATAGAGGACATACCTCTGGCTAAAGTCAAAATGGCAAATAGGAAGACAAACACAAAGATGATGGAGTGCATAGAACATCTAAGAATTTTAAAAATTTTTATATGACCAGATCATAGTAGAGAAAGAGAATTAGGGCTTCACTGTGAAGATTTTCAAGAAAGAGAGCTATGGTCAGACATGTGCTATAATAAATTCATCAAAAAGCAATGAATAGTGTAGACACTGCCGTGTGAGAATGAAATAGAGGCCTGAAAAAGGAACTGGCAGTGATTGTGGGAAGGAATGGGTGCATTCAAGAGTCTGTGCAATGTCACATCTTCCCTGTTATAACAAGAAAAATGAGAAGGAACAGAGCTCCACTCAACAATTTGGGTTGTGTGGCTTGCAAGAATGTTATTTCCAAGCTCTGCAAAAGAGCCTGACTCGGGCGGGCTGTACTCGCAGAATCCCAGCAGATGATTTTTGGTCTGACAGATGACACATGACTTAAATGGCAATAGGAAGCGACATTACTCTGTTAATTAGGTGCTTCATTAAGCCCAGTGCAAGCTTCCACGCTGAGTGTAGTGACATCTCTGCCATCTACTGAGCGAAATGCCGGATCTTTTCCTTGAGTGATTTTGCTGATCAAGTGTCTCCATTATCATGACATCCATTCGTGTGAGTGCCAAGAGAAAGTCAATATGGCCATGGAGAGGCATGCATGGGACTTCAAAGGTGCTGGGGATGTTCTATCATTTCTTAAGCTGCATGGCGGATCAGGGTCCTCCAGAAAAACAGAAGCAACAGGGTATGTGTGTATGGATGTATGGGGAAAGAAAGAGAAAGAGGTATTTATTTTTAAGAATTAACTCACACACAATTGTGGGGGCTGTCGAACCTAAAATCTGCACAGTAGGCCGGTAGGCTGGAGAATTGAGATAATGTGCTTCACTCAAAGTCTTCTGATTTAAATGTTAATCTTATCTAAAAAAATATACTTTCATAGACACATCTAGAATAATGTTTGACCAAGTATCTGATAACGTGGCCTAATCAAGTTGACACATAAAATTAACCATTATAGGTGAGAACATGAGTCTTTATTTATTTTATTTTATTTTATTTTATTTTATTTTATTTTATTTTATTGTTTTGGAGACAGAGTCTCACTCTTGTTGCCCGGGCTAGAGTGCCGTGGCATCAGCCTAGCTCACAGCAACCTCCAACTCCTGGGCTCAAGCGATCCTCCTGCCTCAGTCTCCCAAGTAGCTGGGAGTACAGGCATGCGCCACCATGCCCAGCTAATATTTTCTATATATTTTTAGTTGGCCAATTAATTTCTTTCTGTTTCTAGTAGAGACGGGGTCTCGCTCTTTCTCTGGCTGGTCTCGAACTCCTGAGCTCAAACGATCTGCCCACCTCGGCCTCCCGAAGTGCTAGGATTACAGGCGTGAGCCACCGCGCCCGGCCATGAGTCTTTCTTTAAACTATAAATATACATTAAAAATAAAAACAAAGTCAATATCCTCCTTCTCTTGGAGGCTAAGATTATGATTTGGAATACAAGATCCCAGTGTTGGCTAAAACATTTGTGAAAGCCCCTGTGAGCAAATAATAGTACAATGGACTTAAAAACAAAAAAAGATACGTCAAATAAGAGCCCTTTGGAATGTAAGAGAATGAAATATGTAAGGTGCAATGCAAGGTATAGACTGGAGTTTCTTGTTCTCACGTGTTTGGTCCTGGTCCACATTATCAATCGCTCATTGATTCAGAGGTTGTTAATAAATTCCCAGTTGGAAGTTCAGGGCATTTGCTGAAGTGCTCGTTGAGACCTACGGGGAAGAATCTAGAAAATATTTTAACAATTGCCTTTGTCAGACAGACAGGCATCATTGAGAGGCAGAAAAGAGGGCTGCTCAGACCCCAAGGGGCCAGCTCCCTCGCTGTCCCTGAAAATGCCTGTCTGGCACATGCTGGCATCGACTATTCTGTGAAAACTGCTGTTGTTTAAATCCACCCAGGCTGTGATGTTTAACGTTCAGACTAATTCGAGTCATCTGTCATCTGGAAGACACATTTACTGAACCCACAGCGAGTGTAGAGCAAGGCAAGTAAGTATTTCTCTGTTCACCAAAATGATGTTCCTTAAAAATGATGTGTTTATTGAAGTTCCATCGATCAAATTTTATTTCAAATGCCCTAGAGATGTACATTGTTAAAGAAGCCTGATGATGCATCCTTTCATAATTTCAAATTTTATGTTCCTTTTCTTATAAATGGGCAATGATGATGTGCAATATACCATGTAAGTCTGCTAGGTTCTGAGTGGTTCTTTTACCTGGTCCCTTGATAGGTTATGAGTTTGCATAAAATCCATTTGCCATCATTAGCATACAGCCTTTATTAGAATTCTTAAAAATGTTTTGTGTGTGTACAGTCTATTAACCCAGCTTTTACAACTGCTAAGACAGAGGGCTTATATTATCCTTTTATGTACTCTCGATTTACACAGTTTATGCTAAAATCCGTTTGCTATTTTGGATAACATTTCTTGGCACAACAACAGATTAGAATAAAATGGGTTCAACAAAAGCTAATTTACAAATGTGTCTGTGTTCTTTATCTGCTAATTTTTAAAACTTACTAACTTTAGCGTACATTACAGTTTTTACTGTTCATTCTCCCTACATCCCAGCATGTCATGTGGATACCTCTGTTTTCCCATCAAAGAAAGTCAAGCCGTGAATAGCCTTATTGATTCGTGTTCTGATGATAGTGATGTTATAGTCAGTGCTGGAGTCTGGATTGGACTTGATCATTGGTGGCTTTAACTTCTCAGTTTCCTCTTCTGTAATAGGAAATTGGACTAGATGCCTTCTAAGATTAGTTTGGCTTCTATTAATAACATTGTAATTATCTGACCAAGTTCTTGCTTCCTCTTGCTCTGCTCTATAATTTAGCAACAATGACAACAGAAAGGCTATCTTAGAAAATTATACCTGCTTCCCCTGAATCTGAATATTTCTCATAATACTATATTACAGAAATTTCTTTATTCTTAGCATCAAATTTTGACTTAAAAATTTACTCATTTTTAGATATATACTGACATTAGGTTTTATTATCTGTCTTTTTGATTTGGATGCTTCCTTCCAACTAAATCCCCCTGCTTATTTATTTCTGCCTATGGATATTAACCCATCTTCTAAATCTTGCTTCTTCCTTTACCTGAATGTGTCTAATCACCCTGATAGTGAGTTCGCCTTCTTCTGAACTCCTGGCTTAGACCTATTAGGTGACATTTGCTTTTATTTTTGTTTTGTTTTTGGAACTTAACTAATTTAGAACAGTACAAAGGACGTAAACTAAATTCATATTTTCCCAACACTCAAAATGAACGAGTTACTATTTTAGATTATGTGCCTCCAATCTCTTGTTTCTGTGATGAAATATTATAGCTATCAATAGAGTCCCCTTCGACACTACCCTAAGTCTCATTTCCAGAAGATACATGTGTAGCCTTCCAGATTCTTTAAAAAATACACATATATATGCTTCTACTTTTTTTTGTATTTTAACTAATATGCATGACTGTTATATGGTACACCAGTATATTGTGGCACATCCTGTGTAGGAAATGTAGGCGTGTAGACCTGAGAGTTCCTTTAGGAGGAAGAGGATGCAAAAGGAAGTGTTTCCTTTTTTATTTCCCGGATATAATCCAGGCTATGCATGGAAAATATGCAAAATATTTTAACTATCTCCAGAAATTTTCCAAGGCCTTTTCTGGCTTTCCTCTTCACTTCTCCCAAAGATCCAACACCCTCACACTAACCTTTGCCACTGAATGCTCATTGAAGCATTTCTTTGGCAGCCCTTCTGGGCCATTCTGCAGGCTTCAAAATTACCTATTTATTTGACCTTTGACCAAGACTGCCTTAACATTCCCCAGCTTGACTAAACTTTAGACAGGCTTCTTCCCCAACTCTAGGGCCCCAAACTCCATTTTTGTAGAACATCTTTAGAAAACCTGTTATTATAAATATTTCCTCTGCCCCTTTGACATATAAATGTTTTAAGAAGACTCTCGCTAGTTTTACAATTTATGAATGTCTGTCTCAAGAATCTTTGAGCCAACTCTTTGAAATGCAATCATCAAAGGAGACAGCAACCTTATTTCCCAATTTCTGTGGAAGGTAGAAACCTACCTTCTGTGGAAGGTAGAAACTGAAGTTAGGTTTCTTGCTCCAAATGTTAAAACTGTCTCCTGTCACAAAGATGTGAGCAAGTTTACTTTTCTTTTGGGTTGAGTCAATTAGTAAACATAGATAATCCTTCTTCTCCTCCTCACCCCCAACACTTAAAAATCCTGTCCTTTGTTTCAGTGGAGTTGAGTTTGGATGGAATTCTATCCTCTCTCCCCTATTGCAACAGCTTTGATTAGAGTCTTCCCTGCCTGTTTAACACTGTCCAATGCAATCTTTGTTTTGACACTTTCAATTTTCTACCCAAATCAAGATTCCCATCGTAATGGTTGTTCAAATGAAATGTGAAAAAGGAAAGCAATCAGACTTCAGTAATTTATACTACATAAATTGCCAAGACTCTTCCTCGAGTGTCCTAGGGGATTTCATATATTTTTAAAACAGCTATCTGTTAATCCACATGTATTTGGGAACTCTTCGCAAGCAATGTAACAGCAAATAATTTAAATATTCCAGGCAATAGGGCAGAGTCATTTTCGGTCAAGGAGACAACTTTGGACTATCCTTTAAGGCTTTATGCCCCTGATTCTCAATTTCAGCTACACATTAGAATCGCCTAGGGAGTTAAAAGACATGCTGCTGGTCCCATCCCTAGAGATTCTTATTTCATTGGTGTAGGTGTGAGTTGGTCATAGGGATTTTGAAAACCTCCTTAGCTGATTCTAATTTGCAGTTAAGGTTCTGAATCACTGCCTAAGCTTTTCATAGATTTTGTTTTTTAAATCTCTTCTTCTATTTCTGAATTCAACACACACTTATTGGGAATCAGCTTTGTGCCAGACACTGTCTAGATAACTAAAATGATCGTGGCACGGCCTCTGCATTTCAAGGAGCTTTCCAGAACAATGGGAAAGTCGGAATGTAAATAAATAGCTGCAATGCAATAAGGGCTATAAGAGAAGTTTATGCAAAGAGTTGTGAAAACACAGGTGAGGCAGCAACTAAAATTCTCTGGGGATCCTGTCTGAATTCATTAGGCCGACTAGGTGTGCGTGGGGAGAGGTGCAGGAGGAGGGAGAGAAGATTCTAGGCCAAGTAAACAAAAGGAACAAAAGCCCAGGATCAAAAAAACCACCATTCTTTAAATGTTCTACAGGCCTTTGTTATTGCTGCTGCTGTTGCGACAACATTTGGTCTAAGTTGACCAGCCCTCTTGGTTAGCAAGCGGTCACATTTGCATTTTCCAGATTGTGACCTTTTCTACAAAATTTTGTCCAAATCAGTGGATCTCAACAGTGGTTTACATTAAAATCATTTTCATAGAGCTGAATAGTACTCCATCGTATACATATACCACATTTTATGAATCCACTCATGTATTGATGGGCACCTGGGTTATTTCCACATCTTTGCAATTGTGAATTGTGCTGCTATAAACATTCGAGTACAGAGTCTTTTTTTACAGAATGTCTTTTGTTCTTTTGGGTAGATGCTCAGTGATGGGATTGCTGGATCAAATGGTAGATCTACTTGTAATGCTTTAAGGTATCTCCATATTGCTTTCCACAGAGGTTGCACTAGTTTGCAGTCCAACCAGCAGTGTCTGAGTGTTCCTATCTCTCCGCATCCACGCCAACATTTATTGTTTTGGGACTGTTTGGTAAGAGCCATCCTCACTAGAGATAGGTGATATCTCATTGCAGTTTTGATTTGCATTTCCCTGATGATTAGAGTATTTTCCTGGATAGAGCTAGAACCCATTCTACTAAGTGAAGTATCCCAAGAATGGAAAAACAAGCACCACATGTACTCACCAGCAAATTGCTAGTAAGGGATCAACACCTAAGTGGACATATAGGAATAACATTTATCAGGTGTCGGGCATATGGGAGGGCGGGAGGGGATAGGTATATACATAAATAATGAGTGTGATGCGCACTGTCTGGGGGATGGACACGCTTGAAGCTCTGACTCTAGGAGGGAGGGGTGGGCAAGGGCAATGTACATAACCTAAACATTTGTACCCCCAAAATATGCTGAAATAAAATAAATAAATAAATAAAATCATTTTCATCTGGGGTGTCTTGTAAAAACAACAAAAGAACATCGGTTGGTGTTCTACCCTCAAAGAGAGGTTGATATTATTGATCTGAAGGGTGGGGTCTGGCTATTTTATTGTTTAAGCTCCCCACGTGATTGACTACAAACAGGCATACAAGCCATTCGGGGGGGGGGGTAGCACGGTGTTGGTTGCATTCCTGTAGCAATTTAGTACATCTCACCAAATCATATTTCAAATGGTATATTTTATGGTGTCTAAATGATTATTAAAGCCATTTAAAAAAAACCAAAAGCGTTGCACATTTAAAGTGAAAAATCAATCACCCCAAAATTCCCTGAGTTGACTAATGTGTTTTTTGATTAAGAACCACTGGCTGAAATTCTAACAGCTCACAGATGTGGAGTTTCTCAGCACAGGTATTAGAAGGGGTGACAGCCGAGAGGAGGGAGGTTGTATAGGCACAGAACCTTCATCAGAAATATGAATTGCGTACTTGGTATGCCATTCAAAAGAATGCCAATCTCTAAGGATACGGTGTGCATTATATCTTACTCCAAAACTGCAGTTCACTGGAGTATTTCACTTTAACAGAACAATTTCAGAGATCTTAATAGATTGTACTCTTTAGTGCTACACTGAAATAACTGTTATGTGCTATCTCTATTTCCCTTTTTATTTTTGTTTTTTTTTTTGAGACAGAGTCTCACTCTGTTGCCCAGGCTAGAGTGCCGTGGCATCAGCCTAGCTCACAGCAACCTCTAACTCCTGGGCTCAAGCGATCCTCCTGCCTCAGCCTCCAGAGTAGCTAGGACTACAGGCATGCGCCACCATGCCCGGCTAATTTTTTCTGTATATATTTTTAGTTGTCCAATTAATTTCTTTCTATTTTTAGTAGAGACAGGGGTCTCGCTCTTGCTCAGGCTGGTTTTGAACTCCTGACCTTGAGCGATCCACCCGCCTCGGCTTCTCAGAGTGCTAGGATGACAGGCGTGAGCCACCTCGCCCGGCCATTTACCTGAGATCTTCTGACATCTGTCCCAACTGTGGTCACTGACCTACGACACCTAAATAGCACCATACAGCAGGCTAGCTGGGTTTCAGATGCAGATCACATTTCCAAAGCAGAGACTGTCCAACACTCCATCTAGGAGGGTAAACAAGGAGATTCTTTGCTTTCTGGAACCCACTAACTTTTGGCCAGATAACAAATGAGGAAATAAGGCCACTTAGAAGGGAATCTAATAATGTTTTCTATTTGTCAGGCCAGACTTCGTTTCAAGAATTTTCCATATATAAATTTATAACAAGCTTGTAAATGTCATACTATCCTTATGACCAATTACAGATGAGGAACCAGAGACACAGAGAGCTGAAATAGCTTGCTGAATATTACACAGACAGTCATTTGCAGAGGTGGGTTTTGAACTTAAGAAGATTAGCTCCAGAGTCCATGCTGTTAAACATCACTACAGTTCAAATAAGATTTGGGAGTTGGAGAGCAGAATAACCTAGTAGAGATGGGACTAGAAGAGAAATATGTTTTGAAAACCTCTCAGATTACACCCATAAATAATATCTTACTAATTAATAGGCAAATATTAAGCTAACACATTCTCTCTCCCTCTCTCCCTCTCTCTGTCTCTGATATTTTAGAAACTGTATTTGTTACAGGTTAAATTTTGTTATATCCAAATTCCAAAGGGAAGACCAAATTCTTCTTGATATTCAGTGTTGCTTGAAAGATAAGACAGCACCTAATTTGTGCCTTTCAACTGAATCTTGGGCCCTGACGGGAGTGTCATTTTGCCTTATTTAGTAATCTGTTATGTGGCCTTAGGTAAGTCATATCACCTCAGCACGCCTTCCTTTCCCCAGCAAAGGCAGTGAAGCAAATAGACTGAGACCACCATTTCTGGACTCAGACCAGTCACTTTGCAACTACTACCTGTGTGACCTTGGACGAGGTGTTTATTACTTCACCAAGCTGTTGTCTCTTCTATAATACCCACCACACAACGTTATAGGGGGGATTAATAAGATAAAATATATGAAGTGTTTGCCATATAGCATATGCTCAATAAATGCTTTCCTCTTAATAATTATTAATGCAATAAAAATATTACTTTTTTTGTTAAAGCAGAGTTTACCCATCAATAAATTTACCAACAGAGGCCGGGCGAGGTGGCTCACGCCTGTATTCCTAGCAGTCTGGGAGGCCAAGGCGGGTGGATTGCTCAAGGTCAGGAGTTCGAAACCAGCCTGAGCAAGAGCGAGACCCCATCTCTAGTAAAAATAGAAATAAATTAATTAGCCAACTAAAAATACATAGAAAAAATTAGCTGGGCATGGTGGCGATGCCTGTAGTCCCAGCTACTCGGGAGGCTGAGGCAGGAGGATCGCCTGAGCCCAGGAGTTTGAGGTTGCTTGCTGTGACCTAGGTTGCCACCATGGCACTCTAGTACTGGGCAACAGAGTGAGACTCTGTCTCAAAAAAAAAAAAAAAAAAAAATTACCAACAGACTTAGGTTAAGTAGAAGTTTTCCAGACTCTTTATTTTAACTATTACTTGGGGAGCTCCTACTCACAAAGTATCTTAAGACAATTACATTTCAGTTAGGGCAATGAGAGTTGTACATATCATACCTGTATCAAGAACTTTCCACTAGAAAGTAGTAAATATTTTAAGTGAGGGACAGCTAAAGAAATTGCTTTCACATGAAAATTCAGAGGAGGAAGAAATTGCTTTCACCTTTAAGAGTTGGAGCATAGAGTAGAGAAAGAGTTTAATTGAGTTAAACCTTGAAGGATGCTAGTAAGGAGTAGTTTTTCTCTGCACAGCCCACAGAGTGAATAATTACTTTCTCCTCTGTGGTATGCTTCATCACTTTTATTATTCAATTTATAAATTAGATTGTAATTCTTGTTTCTGTCTACAAGTTATTATATGCTTTTGCATGACAGGGTTGTCTTATTACCACTGAATTCTCCAGAACCTGATAAAAAATAATATTAATAGCTATAATAATAAGAGAAATAATAGAAAGGATATTTGTGTACTCGGCCCAGGCCAACGTTTAGAGCCTGGTGTTAGAGTCTGACTGATTTTTAACTTCAGGCTGTGCCTCTTACCTTGGGTAAGTGATTTTTAGGGTTGCCCGATAAAACTTCACAGGACACCCAGTGAAATTTGAATTTCAGATAAACAATGAGTAATATGATTTTAATATAAGTATACCCCGTACAATATTTACGGCATAAGTATATGACATAAGTGTGTGACAAAATATTACTCATAGTTTATCTGAAATTTCACAATGGACTTGGCGTCCTGTAGTTTTAATTGCTAAATCTGACAATCCTAGTGATTTCCCTGATCACGTTTGTTCCCTGCAAACGAGGTGTAAATAGGACCTTCTTTTATGGATATTATATATATATAAAAGGACCTTGCTCGCGTTAAACCCTCAGTTTACCCTCCCAATCAGCATCCTTCCGTAGAGACATAGGCTAAAACTCTGGGACGGTGGCCCCGGGAGCACCCAAATTATCAGGTTACTCTCATTAGACGGTTTTCTAGGGCGTGCAGAGGAATTTCAACACAGCTGGGAACAGAGTGGCGAACTGCGGGGAAAGATTTGTCATTGTGCCTCCCGAGAAGCAGCAGGAGACGGTGCAAAAGCCACAAGCCAGACACCGCCCTTAGCCACCGGGAAAGCGGCGGCCGCGCCTCTGCGCAAGCGCATAAGGACTCGCGCCGGACGGCGCGCGGCCCCGCCCCTTCCGAGCGTGTCACGTGGGCGAGTCGTCGCTACGCAGGAGACGCCGGGCCTCGTCACGTGACACGAGCCTCGTCACGTGACCCCGCCGCCCGCTTGGAGCAGGGATGGAGCCGGAAGAGGGGACGCCGTTGTGGAGGCTGCAGAAGCTGCCGGCGGAGCTGGGCCCGCAGGTGAGGGGCGCGCGAGCGGCGGTGGCGCGGGCCCGGGGTGCGGGGTGGCAGGGCTGCGACCCTGACGCCGCGCGGGTTTCCACGGAGGCGAGGCGGGATTCGAGCGGCCTCCCCTGGGGAGTTTGGGGGGGGGCTTTGGCTCGGGACGCCGCCTTGGAACTGCGGCTCGAGGGG
>VBSM01003198.1:3453934-3468144 GCA_008086735.1 Cheirogaleus medius | reverse complement strand
CTTAGCGTTTGGAAGGCAGCAAACAACGGGCGACTTTAGTTAGGATGATCTAAAAAGATGACAGACATATACACTGACTCCTGGAGTCTGTGAAGGAACCCGGCTTGGGAGGATCTGGCAAAAGTAGCCTCATCCATTCGTTCAGCCAGTTTTTCCTACACTGAGCGCCCTGATGGGAGAAGGCAAAATGGTGCGTGAGACACGGGCCTGTGTCCTGTTGTAGCATCTTTTGGAAGTCGCAATTGCAGCCTTCCATTTCCCTCTCTCCCATTTACAGTGGGGAAAGAGTAGGGGAGACAGAACGGAATCAACTGCCAGGATCAAGAAATAAAACACCTTAACTCTTTTCTTATTTTACAAGGGAGGAAACCGAAATGTCAGCCGGAGGTTCGAGTACCTTGCCCAAGGTTGTCCAGCCAGTAAATGGCAAAGCAGGAACATGTGCGCAGATCTGTTGACCGTGCATCTTTTAATTGGCGTTCCGCTGTGCTGTCTTCATTCTACTCACTTCTTCTATAAGGCCTATGATATTCACTACCATGTATGTTGATGACTTCTGAATCTCTGGGTCCAGCCAAAAATCTCTTCCCTGAGTATCAGGCTTCTGCCACAGGTACCTCGAATTTAATGTCCTTGGCTGAGCTCCTCTTCTTCCCAGACAGTGGACCTGCGCCTCCCAAAGCCTCATTTTCTGTTTGTGGCATCCGCTTTTACCCACTCAACCTGAAATCTTGGATTTCATCCTTGGCCTCCCCTTTTCACATCTCTTTTACCTCTTTACTGCCACCATTCTGAGTGTCCTCAGCAATTTAGGCCCCCTCCCCCCCCCCCGTAATCTTTTGCTCCTCAACCGAAAAGGGGGTGTGTGTGGGGAGGGTGGATATGAAGGGGTGGGCCTTTTGGTCTCGCCCCTCTCCTTTTCTCTTCTTACATCTCCCAGCCTGTTGGCAGATTTATGGAAAAATAATGCAAATATATGAGGAGGTTGCTTTCCTGTTGAACACAGGTTAAAGTCTAGGCTCTTTTGCATTGTATACAAGGCCCTTTTTGATTAGGCTTCTACCCGCCTCTCCAGCCTTGTCCCGAACCCCCTTCCTCACCTCCTAAATTGCCTGCTCTTGCCCTGGTCAAGCAGTGTGATTTTACACTTTTCATTCTATGTATATACGGTTGCTTGTGATTAGAAATGCCCTTCTCTCCTATTGGCCTGGCCAACTACTTGTCTTTTTATTATTAATAACAGCCTTTTCCTCGCTTCCTCTCTGTGCTCCTTTCTATCTTGTATAAACTTTTATTATAGCCCCTATCTTTCAAAATTGCATTTATTTATTTATATGTCTGCTTTTTTCTAATGGATTAAAACTCTGTTGTGGTAGGGCCTTATTTTATTTATTCTTAGTTTCTCATTTGTAAAATGGGAATAACAACACCTCACAGGGTTGTGGTGACGATCCGTTCAGGGCTTGGTTCCTAGTTAGGACTCCATAAATGGTAACTGTTATAGTTGTTTTTTGTTTGTATTTCCATTTTCTTATTTAATAACTGGAATGAAGTGTTCATTACATACTTGTGAAGGAATAGAAACCATATTAAAAAAAGATAGCACTTTTTTTTTATTTTTTACTTTGAATTCTGGGTTTTGCTTTAGCATGGGGGCAATATGGGACAAGATGGAATATATGTAGAGACTTTTAAATGATTTTTAAATTAAGTACATTGGTTGATTTATGGAAAATAAAAATTTGCATAGTACATCAGGCACTATTTGGAAGTGGAAATCACCAGTTGCTCATCTCTGTTCTGGTATGTGTGGTGTTATAGGGAAGGAGTTATTACTTAAAATGGAGTGGAATATGATCCAGGAGAGAAGAGTTGGAATACTTGCTGCTTAAATGTTATTTCCAAGTTACTTGGGTTCAAATATTCCTCTTATAAGGTACAAATATCACTTGAGAACGATCACCAAGTTGAATGTTTGCCTAGAACAGTACTGGCATAGTAGGTACTCAGTACATGTTGAAGACATGGATCGTAGGAGGAGTGGTAATAGTGATGATAATAAAATGATAACAATGGCTAGCAATGTACATGCTAGGAATGTGCCAAGCGATTTGCTTATGTTCTTATTTAATCCTTACAACAACATTATGAAAATAGGTGATATACTCCTTTTACACTTGAGGAAACAGAGACACAGAATATTTGAATAAAACTAGAAAATAGTGGAACTACGATTCAAACTAGCTAGTTTTGTTCCAAAATCCACAGTCTTAATCACTATGTTCGGTTATATGTGTGTTAGGCTTTTCATCGCTGATCCTAAGTAGAGGGAAGGGAACGTAAAAGAAGAAAAGGTACTGAGGCTTTCTCAGAATAGAGCAAAAGAAGTAAGTATGAATGTGGTGAAAATGAGGCAAAGCAAAGGCTTTGTGGATCTACAGGAAAAGACTTTGATGTAAAAGTCGTACCCTTTGTTTGGTCATTGCTACAAATAACAATGTCTAAGGATCCTGAGGTGGAATTTTTATACTTAACCATCTTCCTTTCAGGAATATTGGAAAAACAGTAGGTTTTTTTTTTTTCTCTCAATGTATAGTTTCTATAACTTATAAAATTATTTAGCTTCTGAAGGTGAACTTAATAGAAAGTCTGGGATTTTTGTGGACCCTGATTTTTAATGAATAAGGATAATCTTAAAAGTAGCTACATTTTAACCTCAGCTGCTCTTGCAGATAACATGAACTTCTCCCAGCAACATTTGTTTGCTACAAGGAAGAGAAATATGTTTTATTTTACTTACAAGTACATTTATTTCCTTTTTTCTCTCCAGCTTCTTCACAAAATAATTGATGGCATTTGTGGCCGAGCTTATCCTCTCTACCAGGATTATAACAGTGTTTGGGAGTCAAAGGAATGGATGAGTGTTCTAGAAGATATTACGAAATTTTTCAAAGCGGTAGTTGGTAAAAATTTATCTGACGAAGAGGTAACTTCATTCCACATTTCAATACCTTATACTGAATAATAAATAGCACTCAGATTTTTTTTTTTGAGTTAATCTTTGGAGCACTGTATAATACAAAGACCATCATCAGGAAGTAATACATGTTATATAACAACAAAAACCTCATAATTGTAAGTGGAAAATCTGATTATGGAAGTTCTGGGTTTTTGCAGTTTTGTTTTTACTATTTTTAATTGTGAAACATTTAAAGCATACAAAAGAAAACAGGAAGTTATGTAACTGACACCTACATTCCCATTACCAGGATCAGTTGTTAACATTTACTTTATGTGTTTCAGGTTTGTGTGTGTTTGTTTTAGAAATAAAGCATTACACAGATAACCTAAATTCCCTCATCCGCCACCTAGATATGACATTCTCACCTAGAGATCACCACTCTTGAAGGTGTACGTTTGAATCTTTAATCAATATATAGAAGTATTTGGGGGTGTTTAAGTGTGTAACTTGTAAATGATAACATGTATGCATTTTAAAATGGTTTTAAATTCAGCATTGTGTTTTAGATTAATCAGTGTTGATAAATGTGGATCTAGTTCATGTGTTTTAACCGCTTGTAGTATTTGATGATAGGAATTAAGTAAGATTTATTTATTTATCCCCCTACTAACAGTTATGTAATTGCTTCTTTTATTACAAGTAATGCTGCTGCAACATTTTTGTGTGTGTCTCCTTGTGCGTACTCAGGGTAGACATCTACAAGTAAAATCACAGGGTCATGTGATATCCTTCTTCCACTGAATTTCTTTTCCATCTTTGTCAGAAATCATTTGAACATACTTGTGTAGGTTGCTCACTTTTTTTAAAAAAATGGAGTTATGTGTTTGTCATATTGATTTGGATGATAGTTTGGATATGCGTTCATTGTTAGATGTATTTTAAGTATCTTCTATTATGTGGCTTGCCTTTTTACTCTCTTAGTGGTGTCTTTTGGTGAACAGAAGTTCTGAATTTTAATCAAGCTCAGTTTGTCAATAATTTTTTTGATGGCTAGAGCAGTTAATTTACTATTTAAGAAATATTTGTGCCAAAGACGTGAAGATATTTTTGTATGTTTTCGTATGGAAGCTTGGTCGCTTTAGCTCTCACATTTATGTTACTGCTGCATTTTGAATTAGTATTTGTGTATGGAGTGGGGGTCAGATTCAAATTTTTCCACTTCACTATCCAGTTGACCCAGCACCATTTATTGAAATGATCATCCTTTCCCCACAAGATTGCTGTGCAGCCTTTGTTGTAAGTCAGATGGCCATAAGTGTGTGGTCTGTATCTGGACTCTATTGTATTCTATTAGTCTATTTTTTAATATTTACCAATACTATACTCTTAATTACTGTAGAATTAAAGCTACATTAAATTAAGTCATAATATCTGATAGTAGAAAACCTTCAACCTCATGCTTCTCTAGGATTGCCTTGGCTATTTAAGGTCCTCTGTATTTTTGTGTACATTTTAGAATCAGCTTGTCAATTTTAACCAGAGAACCTGGGGGGATTTTGATTGTACTGAATCTCTAGATCATTTGGGGGGAGAATTTACTTCTTAACAATATTTAGCTTTCAAATTCATGAACATGGGTAACTTTCTGTTTATTTAGGTTAGCTTCAATTTCCCTCTCTAATATTTTGTAGTTTTCACTGTAGAGATCTTACACACATTTTGGTAGATTTATTTCTAAGTAAATGATGTTTTTTAAGTTCTTTAATTTTTTTTCAGTTATTTTTTAACTAGTATGTACAAATACAGTTGATCTTTATATACTTAGCCTGTATCCAACAACCTTACTAAATTTATTTACTATATCTAATTGTAGATTTTTTGGGGAGAGCAAGGTTGTATGCAATCATTTTCTTTTTCATTTTTAACACTCTTTATTTCTTTTTCTTACCTTATTGCACTGGCTAACATCTTCAAACAGTATTTTTAAAGACAACAAAAAGCAGCGATAGAAGACATATGTCTGTTCCTAACGTTAGGGAGAAAGTGTTAAGTATTTTACCATTTAGTATGTTAACTCCATGATTTTGTAGATATCCATTATCAGATTAAAGAAGTTTCCTGCAATTCCTACTTTGCTGAGAATTTTTATTATGGATAGGTATTGAATTTTATCAAATGCTTTTTTCCCAAATTTATTATTTTTTCTCCTTTATTTTGTTAATGTGATTTTTGAATGCCATACTAAGCTTATATTGCCAGAATAAACCCCACTTGGTCATGTGGCATTATCTTTGATGTCTCTCTTGATTTGAATTGCCAATATTTTGTTTTGGATTTTTGCATCTGTATTTGCATGATACTGGCCTGTGGGGGGCCCCCCCCTTTATAATACTCTTTGGGAAATGTTTTTTCCTTTTTCTGTTTTCTAGAAGAGTTTATATGAGATTGATTTTTATTTATGTCTTTATTTAATATTTTACTTAATTCTCAAGTATTTGGAAATTTTTTGGTTATCTTTTCTTGTCAGTTATGACCTTATTACACAGTGGTCAAAAAATATAAGCAGTATTATTTCAGTCCTTTGAGATCTGTCATGGTTTGCTATAATGGCTCAGCGTATGATACATTCTGGTGAATGTTCCATATACATTTGAAAATAATGTGTATTCTACAGTTCTTGGTGTAGTGTTCTATATGCTGATTAGGCTAAGTAGAAAGTGTTTCTCAATTCTTCTATGTCTTTACTGATTTCTTTTTTTGTCTCTTTATGCCAGTCACTGAGAGTAACTGTGTTAACATCTCTAATTATGAATGTAGATTTATCCATTTCTCTTTTTAGTACTGCCAAGTTTTGCTGTTCTGTATATTTTGAAGCTATGTTGTTGGGTGCATACATGCTTCTGTTTGTTATTTATTTCTGTTGAATGGCTCTTTTTCCATTTTTCTCTATTTCTTGTAATATTTATTGCCAAGGACTACATTGTCTGATATAGTGGTATAGGTTGAGTATCCCTTATTTGAAATGCTTAGGACCAGAAGTGTTTCAGATTGTGGAATTTTTCATATTTTTGAATATTAGAATTATACTTATCACAGGAGCATCCCTAATCCAAAAATCCAAAATGCTCCATTTCCTTTGAGCATCTTGTCTGCACTCAAGAAGTTTCTGATTTTAGGATTAGGGACACTCAACCTGTATTGCTGTATCACTTTGGTGCTCTCCAGGTATATTCACTTCCATGCTGCTTCATCAATCAGCCCTTTTTGTTTTTGTTTTGCAGAAATTTGTTAAAGCCTATTTGCTGGTTACTCATTCTCATCTTATCCTTTTTGTAGTTACAGAAGTATTTCTCTGTCTTTTATTTTTCTATCTTTTAGGTGTGTGAAAGTGGAACTATGCTTTTACATTTTAAACAGAAAGTGCCATTCATTTATTTTCTAACCATTTATTTTTATTTCCATAGATATTTCAGCAGTTGAATCAGTTGAACTCATTTCATCAAGAAGCAATCATGAAATGCTTGAAAAGTAGGAAAGATGAGATCAAGCAGGCTCTGTTAGGAGAAATAGTTGATATTTCCTCTGCACAGCTACAGAATTTTGATTGGCAATTAAAGGTGAGAATCTATTTACAAGTATGTATATTTTGAATTTCATTCTTTTGGATATGGAGAATTTTTAAAAAATTTTTTTTGAGGAGGAAGGAAAGAGAGTTTACTTGGCCGACAAAGGAGGAAATATGGTAGACCTTCTCATCTCAAAATCCCCAATTTCCTGAACATAGGCAGAAATGCAGAGCTTTTAAAGGGAAGGTTCTTGGCTTCAGGCAATTACTGTGATTAACTAATCTAATCTTCCCATCTCTATCAAAGATGAAGCCTGTGGACTCCGCCAGCTGCCCACGTGGGGGACTGGCATTACCTTGGAGTTTTAAAAGAAGACTTAACCTGCCTCAGGGATGCAGGCCAGGCTGAAGTTCCCCAAAGAGTGGAGGAGGTTTTCCAGGCCATTCCCTCTGTTACATATTCCCCAGTCTCAATCTTTCCTTTCCATATCTGTGGGAGGAGGGACAATGTCCAGTGACCCCTGCTGAAATGGGGGCAGTGTTTCAGATGGAAGGTTCATACTTATGTATGTCGTTACAAATCTTTGGCAGTATATTTACAGTAACAGGTTACTAGGCGAAAAAAGTCACAAGCAACAGCTACAACAATGCGGATTGACAAGATGAAATGGACTAATGCCTTGTAGACAGTGTCCAACACAGGGCTGGGCAGGCAAGCACCCTGTAGGCCAGGGGTCCTCAAACTTTTTAAACAGGGGGCCAGTTAACTGTCCTTCAGACTGTTGGAGGTCCAGAGTATAGTTTAAAAAAAAAAAACTATGAACAAATTCCTATGCACACTGCCCATATCTTATTTTGAAGTAAAAACACAAAATGGGCAAAAACACCTGGCGGGCCGGATAAATGTCCTCGGTGGGCCGCATGTGGCCTGCGGGCCATAGTTTGAGGATGCCTGCGTAGGTGATTGAGAGACCAGCTTCTGCAAATTCAGAAGTCACATACAGGTGACAGATCAGCAGAAGAGGCAGTAGCCTGGGAAATCTCACTAAGGAGTGGTCTCTCCATCCTCTCCATAGAGCAAATAATCAAAGAAAAGTTAGCAAAAAAAAAATTGACGTTTCCATTTTTCCCTTTCCTTAAGCAGTTACTTTATTTAGATCACCTAAAGGCTAGCCCTCCACTGGGGCTTGGTTCTCTTCTTCCATGGCACGCCTCTTTCCTCTGGTGTGATGGACCCAGAGTTTCATTTCTGACAACTTCAAGGAGATGTGAGCGGTTGGAGGCACCTCACAGGGTTTCTTCTACTACTTTGTTTCCGACTGGGGTGGAGGCCTGAAAGAGGAAAACTCACGCATAGTGGTTGTACCTGACCGACTCCTTTGGCATGTTGCGTTACCCTGCCTTTTACTTATGGTTACATTACCATACTTGCCTTGGGGTGCTAGGAAGGGTCTGTTTCTTAGGGGCATAGCTTAAGCCTGCTTCTGAGGGATATCCTTGTACAGAGGGGGACAACCAGCAGTACCCTATTCTACTTTTCTGACTTCTGGGATTCAAAAGCATGTCCATATTGCTTTGTATGGAGGAGGGGAGCCTTTGAACATCCTGATGACCTGTGAGATCCTCGAGTCCACTACGTAGAAAAGGCCCACCAGGTTCCCACTGGAGCTCCACTCTCTTTCATCATAATATATATCTACAATTTGTTATTTCAAGAATATATCGTCCCAAGGAAAATCAAAGATAGGTTAAATTACATCTTCTGCATTGACTTGGGTATAAGTACAATACAAACATCCACATCATGTGTATAGGAACATTACATTGGTAATAAATTTAACTAGACCTGTAAATCATTAAATGTCATAAGTCGTGGGGCAGTATGTCTTCAACATATATTTTTGGCTACAGCTTTCTAGACTTTATAGCTTTCTTGAGATTGGTAAATGTGATTCTGCCTCTAGGAGGAAAATCTGTAATGTGTTATTAAAACATTAGTTTTGAAAACACTTTGCAGAGAGTTCTGATCAGTATGGTTCATAAGGAACAATTTCAGACCAACTTTTTGTCCTTTATATGGTACTTACATCAGTAGATGAAGAGAAAACAAATATATTTTTTTCTCTTAATTTTAGCATGACCCTGGCTAAACTGCCTGATGTTGTCTTTGTAGATTAAGTGGAGAAAAATGTGGGAAAATAATAGTAGGTAGGTTCAAAATTGGATGAATTTGTGTTAGCTAAGAAGAAGGTTCTTGTGGCTCTTGTCTTGGCCGCGTTTAACATTTGTATGAATATTATGCTTATCAAATTTGAGGGTGACACAAAGCTAGAGATATAGTAAATACGTAATATAAATACGTAATCAAAATCAAATTATTTTACAGCCAGCTGCAGTAATGGACTAAATAAATTAATCAGAGATAACCTAAGTAGAGCATATTTCATTTAAATAAAGATTTTATGTTTTCATAAACATAGAAGATAAGGGAGAGATGTTAATAGTAGCATATATGAGAAATACTAGTTGTTTTGGTTCACCAAAATACAGCTTGATTCATGTTGATTCAGTCTTATGTTTTGTTGGTAGAAATGCAGTTTTTCAAGAGATAGTTGTAATACATTCTGTTTTCAACGGTTACATCTTTTTAATTTAATAATCCTTTTAGTTCTGGCTGCCAAACTTAAGAGATATTTAAACAAATTGGAACCCAACAAGAAAAGAATGACCAGGAACTTAAAATCATGGTATGTGAAATTTCTATGGAACACTGAGACCATGTACCTGGAAAAGATAAAACCTAGTAGAAGCATGACACTTACCTTTAAAAAACTGAATGCCATATGGATGGGGGAATATATGTAGGTTTTGTGGCTCCAGAGACTAGGAGAAAGGCTTAGGTATATCATTTGCAAAAGATGGATTCTTATTTAACCCAAGGAAGAACTTCTTAACAACTGCAAGTGTCTGGAAAAGATTTTAACCCTTTCTTGAGGTAGCACGCTCCTCATCATCAGTGGTATTCAAGCATAGGCTGAGAAACCATTTATTGGGGATATTGAGGAGAAGAATTATCCCTGTGGTGGACAACCTAAAAGTGATACTTCAAAAACTCAGAAATTATGGGTCCTGTTTTTGAGTGAGAGAAAGGAGGTAAGGATTTGATTCTGTAGTGTGTTTACCCCAAGGGAGATATTTTGAGTTTTTTTGTTAGGAAAGGTATCCCTTACCTTTGCATAAGTAATTTTTTGCAAGTGGTAGCACTCCAAAAAAGATTCTGTTACCGTGGGTTTTTCTGTCTCAGATTCCAGGAAAATTGAGTTTCCCTTTGGCATCTGCTGATGAAGCTATAATGTTTGTTTAAAAAAGTATATCAGTACCAAAAATATTTGGTTCTTCCAATTCCCCTAGGATACACTCCAGAGACAAACCAAGAAGTGAGGTAAATGTGGTGTTTATTTGTTGAGTGGCTCTAATTGAAGATCGTATCTTGATACCGTATTTATCAATAGTTTGGTAGATAGCTGATCATGAATTAAGCATCTTAATTTTTGAGAGTTTACCAATATTTTTAGTCTCATTTATCATTGTACATGACGTTTAATCTTGGTGTCTTTAATCTTCTTTAAGAATCCTCTGTTTCCTGCTGCATTGGATCATTCTGGTACTTCCCAGGGATGTCTCTGATCTAGCTATCCACTTCTGCCACAAAACTGATGGCTGGTCGTCTTTTTTTGCTACCTTCTTCCTCCCTTTTTATTCGCTCTCCTTTCCCTTTTATTCTTTGAATATGTGAAGAATGTTTGAAGACTATTAAACATGGGTTTAATTTATTTCTTCTACCTTTCCCTATACTTGACAGCAAATAGGAATACTTTTTCAAAAATGTACTATTATTAAGTTCAGATGCATATTTAATATAGTCCTTTTTACTATTAATTACCATTTTCCTCATTTTAAACAGCTTGCACTTTCTAGTGACAAGATCGCTGCTTTACAAATGCCACTTTTACATCTTCATCTAGATGTAAAAGAAAATGGTGAAGTAAAACCGTATTCTGTTGAAATGAGTAAAGAAGAGCTGCAGAAGCTAATAAATTCCTTGGAAGCAGCTAATAAGGTATTTGTGTTAGTTTTGTTACATGATTTAAATGTTTAAGTTTTGATTGATACCCTTAAAGCAGTATAAGAAAACTCATAGTTCACTTTTAATGTTTCTTCCCCCCCCCCATACTTTTATGTTAGCACAGAAAATACTTTGGCATGCTCTGATCTCTAGTTTTAGCTATTAATTATAACTTGTAATGTTCATTTACTTAGTTTTAAGCATAATGTATCAAGTACTTATTTTGGAAAGAATAATAGCACCATTCTAACAGCTGAATTTGTTTTGCTTCAGTGCTCACCAGCGATAAAAATAAAATTTTTACCTTGGGACCATGAAATTAGTTGATTCTGAAGACTTTTTATGATTAAAAAATACCATGATCCTGAAAAAAAGGGGCTTATTTAACTGGACAAACAATAGAAAATTGCTTTTATAATTCTCTAAGTATGGGAGACAAAATACGGCTTGTAGTTATTATGGCAAAATCAGGTTGAGACAAAGTAGAACCAATGAATGTCCCAAAACGTCACACTTACAACAGAGTGGCTAAATATAACTGTAACGACTCCTAGTGTTTAATAAATGAGAAAAATAATATTTAAACAGTAGAAACTTGCTTTGAGGAAGAAATGAAAGTAATTATCTTTATATATGTGTGTGCCTTCACTGTTGCTCAGCATTTCCCCAGTGATCTCATCTCAGTGATTCTTACCAACGTCTCTTGCCACTAATCAGTCTTCTTCATCCTGCCTTTTTAAAACCCTCATAAAATTCAGTTTCTCTCCATACTCTGAACTTGCTCGAATATTTTAGTGTCTTGATGACTGGTCCACACGTCCAGTAACCAGACTGGCAGCTCAAGCCTAGCTGCACGGCAGGGTGGGGCTAAATGTGTGAAGGGTGCGCAGTGGAGCTGGTGTAGACGCTCACAGATTCCGAACCACGGGTCCGGCAGGCATGTGCCGTCAGTCACTGTGCATTGTCTTGCTTGTTACGAGTTCTCCGCGCCCTTCTTCAGAGATTTCAAAGCATTGTATTTAGTATATATCCACATCAATCTGGCATAACCTGATATTTTCCCCTTTATTGTGTTTTAAGGTGATCCTGCAGTTGAAATAACTGGAAATGATGAACACCAGCGCTATCAGATTTCACTGCCGCAGTCGATACGGCAGAGAATACTGTGTGTTCAGAAACCCTGCCATGTATTGACTGTTACACTGGGCTGGGAAAGCAGCAGTTTTGAGACTACAAAGATAAAAATTTATCAATATCTCTAAAGAACAGGAAACTACATGGTTGATAGGAAATACATAAATGAAAGATGAAAAATCTATAGTAGCTGTTTATATTTTCATAATGATTGTTTTGCCTCAGTCGTTAAATATTTGCAAGATCTTTGTAGATACTTTTATTGAAAGCAAAAAATAGGTTCTAAAGTAATGTAAACATACAAAGCACAGATATAGTTGAATATTGCTTGAATTAGGTGAACAGGAAGGACATATGGATATATAATTTGTGATATTTTAAAAAATAACTTTTTAAAAGAATGTATAAGCTGCATATATAACTCAGGAGATTACATATCTTTCTCATATTTCAAAGGAATGATTATTAAAATGTCTTAGAGAACAGCTCTTCATCAGACATGAACAAGAAAAAATACCCCAAATTTGTACGAACAATCTTGAGTTTATGAATTCTAGAAACTATAATCTAGACTACTGGAAAGATGAAAATAACACTTGTTACTTCTGCATTTCTGTGTCTGATTGGGAGACTATGCTCTGATAAAAAGAAAAGATGTCATTGTGTAGTATATATATTCAGATATCAAATAAGACTGTTTGCAGGTTCTTTTTTGTTATAAGCTCTTAATATTGAATTTAACACTTTTGGATATTAACAAATTCATTGGAAAACCATTTTTAACCTCAGTTAACTTTAAAAACAAGAATTCTGAACAAATAAAAAATGTCATATTTTATTTTTATGTATTGCTTTATTTCAAATGACTTTTTACATGACTCACTAGTCAATAATACATGATTAATTGGTGCCGACTATTTGTAAGCTTTATGACTCATCAGAGCATGAGGCTATTCTTTGAAGTGTCCAGAGCAGTTATTACTGTTCTCATCATACAGATGAGGATAGGCTTAGACAAAAAGCAACTACAAAAAGGCATTTTGGAGACAATTGCACAAATGTGAATAGGGACTGGGCATTAAATATCAATGAATTATTATTTTTATTAGCTAAGATAATGGAATGACATTATGGTTAGCTTTTTAAAAATGTCCATAATGTATAGAAATAATGTATACGTGAAATGACATATAAAATTTGCTTTAAAATATTTTAGGAGAAAACCCTACAACTGATTAGATGAGGCAAGTGTGACTTGATAGTTGTAGACTTTTGATATTTGCAGAGTCTGGGTGGTGGATAGGTTTGAAATTTTTCAGAATTTTTCAGAAAAAACTAAAAGAAATGATGCGGTGGATTTAGATGTGAAATAACTTAGACACTAGTGATAGCACAGGTACAGTGACTACACAAACATGCACCTCTAACTGTCTGGGGCAGAACCCTCTTGCATTTTAGTGTATGACAAAGACTTTTACTCAGTTCTGTCTGGGCACTTTTATACTCGTTTTGTAGATACTGTAAATGTTTGGATATGCGGGTTTGCCCTAATATCATTTATTTAGTTGGTCTCCTCATCGAAAGTGTAATTTTCTCTGAGGCTGTGAGGATTTGTTTGATATCTTTACCCTAGTCTTTTCCCATTGCCCTTGCATGATTACTATTAAATACTTGCTGAATTAATAATCACTTTATTTTTCTTTGTTTAGGAAGATGTTGGATGCTAAACACATATCTTAAGCTTCTTATTCACGTAGCAAATCTTAAACTTGTTTCATATATATCTGTTCCTTTTCTAAATTTAAATAAAACAGAATGGCCATTTATTTCTCCCATTGTATAACATAATCTTCTGAAAACAGCAGCTGGTATAGGATGCCTCAAAAATCCCTGTAACTCTACAGGGTGAGGATCAACTTATGGAAGTGGTGATTCCCAGTAATTTTGTGGGATGAACGTTAAAGTCATCCCCTAGGGTAGAAATTAGACTTTGTTTAAAAAGCTATTTACTAATCATCAACTGATAAATAAACTTCACACTTTTGGTCTGTTCATTATTTTATTGTCAACACATCCTTTCTGAAGGGAGAGAATGAGTTTGGGGATTGGAGGTCTTCAAATGAGAAAGACTGACAAATAGGCCAACTCTAATATTTATATATACAGTGGAGATTTTAAGAGAAATTTGACACAGTGCACCTCACAAATGGATGCTATACGTCAATTTTAGGCATCAGTTTTGAATACAAGGAGACTGTTCATTTCTTCTTTTTTCCCCTTAACATAGAAACTCTCCTAATGTTCAAATGTTTGTAAGACATGTTATCCTAAAAGAATATTTTTGTAAAAAAAAAATCAAAGTGGTACAGAAACAAGCTCTTGGAAAAGTGCTGGTATCTTTTTTTTTTTTTTTTTTTTTTTTT
>VBSM01003198.1:3372828-3438653 GCA_008086735.1 Cheirogaleus medius | reverse complement strand
AAAAAAAAAAAGAAAAGAAAAGAAAGCAAATGGAAAGGCAGATTAAAATCCCATTGAAAGCCTACTGTCAAATGTCTCTCATTTTGTTATATAGCCGCTTCTTTCTTTTTCCTTCTCAAAGCATCTTACTCTTCTCCCTCCTAAATCTGTCGCAGTGATGCTAATTCCCACAGCAGCTACTACCAGACTGAGAGCTGGGACCAGTTTGAGATCTACTTCATTCCATGAATCTACAACACACTCAAGTCACAAGGTCAAAACTGCATTTTAAAATAATTATGAGTCATTCATAGCAAAACATCACCGAAAGAACGTATGAGAAGTTTCATGATTTGTCTCAAGTAATTGATTTATGCATTTTTTAGATATAATGTAATCTTTTTGCTTTGATTTTTCAAATACGACCTCTGTTTTCTTGGTTCCAGAGCTTAGAATGAACTAACTCCCCGATGTCTGGAAAACACTTCTTAAAAAATTGAACTTGGGTTTGTTAAAGAAGTTTAAGCTCATAAAAGGCAGATTCTGTTTTATCTACTTTATTAAATATAGCATTCTTCATAGTATAATATTTGTGTGGCTGCATCATAAATATTTTGTGTTGATGGTGATAATGAAATGATAATTGGGAAAAGCAAGAAGGGAAAAAGAAGTTGGAATCCCAAGTAGACAGTTGTGCTGCAATACTGATTTTGTACATCTATATAGTCTTTTACCATTTTAAACACTTAACAGTTATAAATTATTTTATATGACTGTCATAAAAACCTGCTGAGTCCAATAGGAAAAGTATGTTATTTTTATTTTATAGCTGGGTAAACAGAAATTCTGAGATTAGTTATTTTGCTGTAGGTCACCCAACCAGGGAGAAAAAAGCAAGGAGATGTTATATAACTGCATATAAAGTAAACAGGGAGATGAGAAGGTAAAATAGAAAATTTGATGGCAGTCCTTAAAAATAAAGGCAGGAAGTGTGAAATAGACAGTAAAGACAAAGGAAAGCTGGCAAAGGGAATGAAGTTAATAAAATAAAAAAAAAAGGGGGGAAATAGTTTAGCACCCGTTTGCAAATCACATTATTCTCCATGTATAGATTCCATGATTTGACTATTCAACGTTTAGGAAACAAATAAAATAGAAAGTCAAGACTACCATACAAAAAGTTAAAATGGTTCAGATAGGAGGTGAATTCTATTGTCCTGGATGGATAAGGAATGCTATCACAAGTAGTCTTACTTATTTCTTCGAATAAAACTTTATATCTCACCTAATATAATTCTGGCTAATGTGCTTGAAAGAAATGAACAATTCCTTTACAAAAATCACTAACTGCATTTTTGCTTCTATTCCTTGTTTTACATTTTAAGCAAAAAGTGTTGGTAAATGAATGTCATTTTAAATTATATATGTTTACAAATATCTCAGGTTTTACATACCAAAGAATAGGTTAAAGTAGCATCTTTATAGGCTGGCGTGACTAATATCTCTAATGAAAATATTATTAGCTTTGAGGATGGAAGTACAAAGAGAGCCACAATTCATGAACTTGCTGGTTATTATTCCCTGCTGTGGACATGATCCAGTGTTTTTTTTGTTAACCAAAGCATATACACGTAACCATATGCACATTCAATAATATGTCCAGATACATATGTATGATATGATTAACGATTTGTTTGCTTTCTTTAATCTTAGAATGTTCAACGACTGATAAAGGGCTGCAAATACTTGACTTTGTGAGCCTTATGTATTCAGCCAATAGAAGTAAGCTGTAGAGATGACAATTGGTCTAGCAGTGGAAAGGTATACTGACCATCTAATCCAGCTCAGAAGTCTCAGAGGAGAAGTGATGTAACATGTTAGCATAGTATATGTGTGTGGAGAGAGAGAGAGAGAATATGAGAATAAGACCCCAAAATGATGACTGAAATGGCTCTAGGATCGAATAATTAGGCAGACTTACACATACCCAGATTCATCAGACAGACCTCACACATTTCTAACTTTCCAAGGAATGCTTTAAAATATCAACTATAGCCTTTCAGCAATTACTCAACCATGGTAAGATTATTTCTGAATTTTGTTCCCCCAAGAAGAAAATCATTCTTTACTCTTCCTTAACCACAGATCATTAATATAGCTGGTGAATTGTCTGTGCCTTATTGAAATATAATAAGCTCCATTTAAAAGAAGGCCCAGCTTGCTATGGTTTAACTTTAGTTAATATTCAAAGGATAGTATTTAATATTTCCCAGCAACTGACATAGCTTGTTAATAGTCATGAAGTTTAGTTTTCTCACAATCTGTCTGAAAATAATGCATTGTAAACGTTCTCTACTGTAAAAAGCAGGGTTCAAAGAGGAAGTCATCACACAGTTGGCAAAAATTAGTGTAATGAGAATTTAAAATATATTCCATGAAACACTTACGTAGTGCTAAATGTACTCCAAGTTTTATTTTTTTTAATTTTGGTAAAATGATAAAAAAAAGACAGTACATTATAAAGCATTCATTGTAAACATGCTTACACTTAAATGTTTAACATTCTTGGGCTCTTATGGTAATCTGATTCTTTGGCTTGCTCCATGAGAGCCCTTTTCTGTAATTCCTAATATTGGGTATTCATTTGAAAGTCAAACCCGCCAGCTCTCTGCAGTGCTGGGCTTGCATTACCTAGTGCTACTCTGGCCGCAGATGCGTCGTAGTTGATCCAAAAAGACACCCAGGACAGGATTGTAATCAGGGTAGAAGGCATGTAGGTTTGCAGAATGAAGTAGCCAATGTTTCTCTTTAGACGAAAACTTAGTGACAGTCGTGGATACGCCCCTAAGTTGAAGAAAAAAAAAAAAAAAAAAAAAAAGAAAGAAAGAATCAGATCATCATTGGGTTGGAACCATCACCTTCCTTTTCATGGCGCCCTCGTTCATTTCGGGGGAAACACGCTCACCTGTTGTGAACTCCACCTTCTTGGACACCATCTTGTAGTCCACAATGGAAAACTGAGGAAGCTCAATCTTGTTAACACCAGTTACTGCTCCCTCTCCTCCGTTCCAGTAGAACTCGATGTCGTCAGTGGTGTAGCCGTCTGAAACCCAGAAGCGCAGCATGGTCAAATAGAGCTCAAGTCGGCCTAGAAACTCGTCTTGAAGACTGGGAGCAGGAGGAAAAAGTTCCCAGCAGGAGATGGGAAGGTGGGATTGCCTTAAATCAGGATGGCATGGAGGTCACGGGTGGAGTGCTATTTCTGGTGGGTGGGTAGCAGCTGCCCTGAGAAATCGTATGTCTCTGGCTTTGGTGGACATAAACTCTGGTTCATTTAGTGATGTGTGATATCACTGCTGCATATTTATTCTCATTGTGTCTACCAACATGCACTCTTTGGTTAAATTAGGGGGTGGCTGGATTCCGGGTGCCTGGACCATAGATTTTTGGCTATGCATTGTTTGACAAGAACAACAACAACAGTTAAGTAATAACAATTGAGCACATTATTTGTTAAAATGGAAACAGAAAGGGTATAGGAATGGGGCATAATGAAAGAGCAAATTTGTATATACCCATTCAATGATCAAGACATTTTAAAAAGAAATGTGCATTTCTTTTAGAAAATTAGGCAAGCTTCTATTCATATCTTTGATTATAGCTAATATTATTATAGCTAATAAATAGGTGAACGTTTTAGCATTATATAAATTCTTTTTTTTAGCATTATATAAATTCTTGATATACTTTTATATCTTTCTGCTTGTGATGGTGAGCTTCAGTTAGTTTAAGGGGAATGAGTAGAGGAGTGTAGAAAGATCCATCCTCAGCTCTTCAGCAGGAAGGTCTTATGCTGACGGACTATTCTCTTCCTTCTTCCACTCTGCTCCCACCCACCAGTGGCCTCGCTGGGCTATGGTCATGTATGAGTAACTTGCATAAAAAGAATATATGGATATATTTAAAAATCTAAAAATAATTTAAGGCATAGTTAAGGCCATATTTTCTCCTTTCTATCAGCTAGAGACAAAGAAGATCTTTCTAAATTTATTTTCTATTTATATCTACCTCAAATAAAAAAGCATCAAATCTTTTTTTTCCATTAAAATTGCTAGGGCTTGTGTTTCAGAGGTAACCATATAAGCTCTTTGTAGTAGACATTATGCTGACCTACTTTTGATTAAAGCCAGTAACATCTTTTCAAGAGCGAAGAAATAATAATGTGTTTGAAATTTAGAATGCCAAGTGCCAATGGGTCACCATCAACTTGTCACTGCAAGAACTTAAGAAATTTTAAGCTTCTCTCCCCTTTATTTCGGAGAGGAAACAAAGGTGTCTTTACGGCTTTAAACTTTGCTAATTTCTCTTCGAAAAGCTATTTTTTGAATTCTTATCTCTGAACTCATTGAACTCACAACTGTTTTATATTCGTTACTTTTTGCCACCCTATGGAAGTTATTATTAATATTTATCGTACTATGTTTCAGTTTATTTTATTTCTCTTTCAACCATCTCCTTCTGGGTCCTCTTGCCCTCTCTCCAAAGGGCAGTCTGCCATGTCCAGTAACCCATTCTACAATGACCCATGCATAGAACCAGAAACAGAAGATATTTGCTTCTAATCACTGATGTCTGAGAGACTGTGACACCCTCTCTACCTATTGGGCTTAGAAAAAACTACAAGGGACTAATTGGCATATTGGGTATGATTCTATGAGACTGTGATTCTAAACATCTCCTTGAGAATCTGATGAAAACCTATGATCAAACTCCACAGGAAAATATAGATAGATAGGTAGAACTGGATGGTGATTCCAGGAGATCATGGACCCCATTCATGGTTTCTGGAGTACACATCTCCTTTCTGAGGGGAAATGGACAGTGGCAATATGGCAACTGAAACTCAACTCTGATGCCCTCTCTTCCACTTCCAATTCAACTATGAATTTCCTCTCCTAAGCCCAGCAGGAAGTGGCATCTGGGGAAATGATGCCTCAGCCCTGCCTGGATCCCGTGGACAATGACATTATGGGATATTTTTTCCCCTCAGTGACCAGAGAGAACCGGGCACCAGTGCCATGAAGTCCGTGGGTGAAGATTAGAACAGTGATATTAAAGAAGAGAGCTACCGTGTTTCCCCGAAAATAAGACCTACCCATAAAATAAGCCCTAGCAGGATTTCTAAGCATTTGTGCAATAGAAGCCCTACCCCGAAAATAAGACCTAGTGATGGGCGTGGCTACACAGCGCATCTGCACAACCCATGCATTTCGTCTCGGAGCGGGAAAGAAGACGAGCAGCCCTTCTCATCTGCCCCATGGGAGCTCTAGTGCTCGACAGGAGAGATTGGGGCCAATGGTTCTAAAGGAAATAGAGTCGCAAGACATTCAGGATGGGATTCGGGGTTTGGAGAGTGATGATGATGTTCCAGAAGAAGATGACTCAACTCTATTTGAATAAATGTAGATTGTTGTACCGTACTTAAAAAAAATAAAACATCGCCTAAAAATAAGCCCTAGAGTGTCTTCTTGAGGAAAAATAAATATAAGACCCTGTCTTATTTTCGGGGAAACACGGTAGGTGCAGGGGCTCTTGGACCTACTGAATAAGGAAAGAGTGCTACCACCTGTGTGACTGTCTGGAGGACAATAGCTTGACTTCTTCATTCCCTACTCCTAGCAAAAATATAGGAACATTTACAGATATCTTATTAGAGCACCCAAAGCTTTCTTGTACTAAAACCCAATAGGTTTTTTCTTTTTTTCCCCCAATACGTTTTTAATAAAAAAATATCTATTAGATAAATTGAAGAGAAGATGGCCACTGATCAGGCCAGAATGAATGGCTTGGAAGACAATTTAAAAAACATATCTCAGAAAAGAACAAAACTATAGAGATTTGGAAAGCATGAAGAAACTATAGGAGCTTGAAGGACTCGTGTAGGATATCTAATATATGAATAGTAGGCATTTCTGAAAGCAGAGGCATATATGGAAATGGGAACATAATAAACAAAAAGAACTCACAAATTTCTCTGAACTTAATAAACTATTTTGCAGATTGCCAGGCTTATTATATTAGGCCATCCCAACGCCATTCTTCAACTCCAAGGGTATAAGTAAATCTTACAATCTTTGCGATAGAAAGTACAAGGTATTTTTAAAGGAAAAAGTACTGGACTTCTTAGAAGCAATGCTAGAAAAGAAAAGATTATGGAATAACATCTACAGAGCCTCTAAAATATCGGCGTAAAGGACAGTGACTTTGAGACCCACGGGTATCATTCCTTGCCAAAATATTCTTCTTTCCAGAGAATATATATAAAGATTCAGAGAACATATCACCCAGGTGACTGTTTGAGGAAGCTGTTCTAGAGAAGATTCCAATCAAACAGACGAATCAAGACAGACAAGGGAATCCACCTTAGAAACAGGGACTGTCGAGAATCCTAATTTATTTTCTATACATTTTTAATTGGCCAATTAATTTATTTCCATTTTTAGTAGAGATGGGGTCTCGCTCTTGCTCAGGCTGGTTTTGAACTCCTGACCATGAGCGATCCTCCCGCCTCGGCCTTCCAGAGTGCTAGGATTACAGGTGTGAGCCACTGCGCCTGGACTCCAAAATCCATTTTTAATTAAAAAAACCCCAAAGCTCAGATAAATACTGTTCCCACATGCTGATATGTGTGTGAAAAATATGAGAAAAGCAAAAACATATTTGCATATACTTGTATATGTATAAAAAACTCTGGAGGGACAGCTAGCAGGCTAATAGAAATAATTCCTCTCATGGGGGACTAGGCAGATGCGTGATGGGAGGGAAAAATTTCAATATGTGCTTTTCATATTTTTAAATTTTTGAATCATGGGAGTAAAGGAATAATCTAGAAAAATTAAATTACAAGCAAGAAAATCCTAGAGTCCTATATATTTTCTACATGTGAGCAATGAGGTTTCAGATACATACCTCTAGAAGACACAGAATGGGATTTCTTCAGGACAAACTTACAAGCAGGGAAGCAGTAGATCATTAGTTCTCAAATTCTCAATATCCCACAGCTTAGGCTCATCAGAAGTAGACTGGGTGAGCTGGGGCCAGGGTTCCTATAGAGAGGAACTTTGCCTTGCAATGCTGCACGTTTTGCATTTTTATAGGGTTGGCTGGACATTCCCGTGACTGGGTGACTCCGTGACAGTGGAAGGTCCCCGTAGAGGAGGTGGCCTGGTCAGAAAGGGGTAGCGCTGGGGACTCAGCAGCTAGGACCAGCCTGTGCTTGTGTTGAGTTAACTCGGATCTGCTGAGTCTGCCAGGGAGGGGGAAACGCACTTCCAGAAGCATCCAGACATCCATACCTAAAATTGCTTTTCTACCAAGTCACACAAAATCAGATCAGTTAAGAAATTCACGATGCCCAACCCAGTTGGCTTGGAAGAAAGGGAAAAGCTGATGGCAGGCCTGGGAGAAATTTCTCCCGTGGACCTTTTTTTATGTGATGAAAAATGCTCCAGCTTCATTTAGGAAGATGGCAGGAAAGGTGAGCTTTTTCCGTAAAGATGAATGGAAATCAAAATAAATACCATTTAGTTTTCCAAAAACTCCTTTAAAGAGCTGAGACAAGACAGTCCAAACTCTCTTCTTGTCTGACTCGATCTGGGATTGCGTTTTCGTAGGATGTTTCGTTCCCTTTGCTTACCGTTTTACGGGGCTGGGGTGGTCTTTCATTGAGGCAGGTTCTTGTTAGGGGCCTCACATTTCACAAATGAACAGCTGTCCTGTCCTGAACTAGGCTGCATGCGGTTTTGCTTTCAGTTAGCAACACCGAATATTTTGCACCGTAAGTATTTTTTAAGGTGGGAAGTCTAAACCGGTATCTAGAGAGTCTCTGTGCAGAGAAACACGACTTACAGATCAAAGCCCAAAGAGGAGCCTTTACTCTTGTCTCAGCTTGGGCTGGATTCACCTACAGCTTTTGACTTCACTGTGCTTTTGTCATTAGCTTTGTGGTGGCCCGTTTGCGAGTAGGCAATAAAAACAGGGCTGATAGAACACACCTGTGTTAGCCTCTGGATAGCTCATCAGTGGCACGTGGGCGCTCTGAGCTATTTGCCTACTCTTCTCTCTTCCCATAGACAACTCTGGATTCAATCTCTTATCTTCCTAGATACCCATTGGGATCCCTGCAGCTGGACACCTCAGTACTACATACCATTAAATGGCCGGACTATGACAAATGACCAATGCAGATTTTAATAGTATGCAACCATTTATATGGTCAGTGGTCTGGGTCTTTATCTCCAATCTCATTTGCACTCTGTTTAACTAAAATCCATTAGGCTTAGTGCTCAAGGTGCTCAGATAATTACAGATGATTTGGGAAAGGAAGAGAATGCTCACTCCATTTCAGGTAGAAGCTCGAGTTCTCCTGGGAGCAATCATGGCACCTGGGCCCAGAGGAAAGAACAGAGGCCTAGAAATCCGCTATTATTCAAAGGTTACACAAGAACATTTTGCCCACAGAGAGAGAACATCAATTTACTCACACCTAAACAACCTATTTACCAAAGGTTTTCCTTTATGAGCCAGTGACTTCACACAGCGTCTCAAAGCCTGAACGCTTGGATACCAAGGATGTTGTTTCCTAGCAACAATAACTACGCAGAAGCTCTTGAAATCTCCTCTTGGCCCCTGGGGACTTCTTAGTGGTGCAGAAAGTACAGATAAAATTAAGTTGATGTCAGTGGATAAAGACGCATGGAGGTAGTACCAACATAGAAGTATCTGGATGTTCGTGTTCATCTTGGCTATTTGCAACACTATTTTGGATGCGTTTTCTAATTTGGAAATAAAAATTACTCCCCACTGTGCTTAACAGAGCTAAGGGGATGGTCTAGTATTGTACTTAACTGTGTTTCAGATAATGTAGACATTTAAGCTTCTAATCCAAGAGTGGGCAGAAGTAGATGTATATGCTTTTTTTTCCTTTTTTTCTTTTTCTTTTTTTTATTTCAGCATATTATGGGGGTACAAATGTTAAGGTTATGTACATTGCCCATGCCCCTCCTCCTCCCTTGAGTCAGAGCTTCAAGCCTGTCCATCCCCTAGACAGTGCGCATCACACTCATTATTTATGTATATACCTATCCCCTCCCGCCCTCCCATCTGCCCAACACCCGATAAATGTTATTCCTATATGTGCACTTAAGTGTTGATCTGTTAATACCAATTTGCTGGTGAGTACATGTGGTGCTTGTTTTTCCATTCTTGAGATACTTCACTTAGTAGAATGGGTTCCAGCTCTATCCAGGAAAATACAAGAGGTGCTATATCACCATTGTTTCTTAAAGCTGAATAGGTAAATGTATATGCTTCTGTGGAGCAGCCACAGCGCCATCTCAAGTTTTGTGATGTGGGTTTAGATCCACTTAGGCCAATCATTAAAATACCCTCCTCTTTGCTAAGGTGATTGGCTCAAGCTCAGGCCATAATCCAGTTCTAAAACAATTAGCTCGTAGCAGTTGCCTGGCCAAATTAATTTGCTTAGAAATAAGCATGTGATCCAAATTGGTCCAGTCCTAGAGAAACCCAGGACTTTTGTTCAATAGTTGGAAGAAGGACTGTTTGCTTCTCTCTTTTCATTGTTGGCAAAGAAAAAATGTTAAGTGGACATTTTCTGGTCCCGTTACAGGAGCCAATACGTTCCCTTACTGTTTGCATCAGTTGTTATTTGCGCCTGATTAAAGTGCCCTAAGTCACACTCACAATCAGCGTTTCAGCTATTGTTACAAAATGATCTACTTTGTTTCCCCGAAAATAACACCTACCCATAAAATAAGCCCTAGCAGGATTTCTAAGCATTTGTGCAATAGAAGCCCTACCCCGAAAATAAGACCTAGCGATGGGCGTGGCTACGCAGCGCATCTGCACAACCCATGCATTTCCTCGTGGAGCGGTCAAGAACACGAGCAGCCCTTCTCATCTGCCCCATGAGAGCTCTACTGCTCTCGACATGAGAGATTGGGGCCGATGGTTCTAAAGGAAATAGAGTTGCAAGACATTCAGGATGGAATTTGGGGTTTGGAGAGTGATGCTGATGTTCCAGAAGAAGACGACTTCACTCTATTTGAATAAATGTAGATTGTTGTACCATACTTAAAAAAATAACACATCCCATGAAAATAAGCCCTAGGGTGTCTTCTTGAGGAAAAATAAATATAAGACCCTGTGTTATTTTCGGGGAAGCACGGTATTGAAATAAACATAGGAGTCTGCCACTCCCTAATCCCTTCTACTCCTCCCACATGGGGGAGACACATGAGGAATCTACTGATACCTCTGCTCTTGTAGCTGTGTAGATCCTTTACATCCCTGAGTTATTAGATAATGTATTTGTGCATCTCAGCAGCAGATAACAAAGCCAAATGGGCCTCATCCTTCCAGTGGCTCCAGATCTGTTATAATTATAATTATGCGTTGGATTCCTTTCTTATCCATCTCTGTATCTTCAGGATATTCCATGAAGCAACAAATAAGCCACGGAACCCAGATTTTAAATACATTCTTATGGTTAAATGCAAATCTACACAACGACTCACTTAATGTTGGATTCCTGACAGCCCACTGTTTGGTTATCTTCTCCCTAAGGATAGCCATCTCATTATTTTCTCAGTCAACTCAACGGTTTACCAGGTTTTTAGATAATTGTAATAAAATACGTCCTTATAAGAAGTAAAAATTCATCTTCTCGGAGATCATCCACTGTCTAATCCAGGCGTCCTCAAACTACGGCCCGCGGGCCACATGCGGCCCGCCGAGGACATTTATCCGGCCTGCCGGGTGTTTTTGCCCATTTTGTTTTTTTACTTCAAAATAAGATATGTGCAGTGTGCATAGGAATTTGTTCATAGTTTTTTTTTAAACTATAGTCCGGCCCTCCAACGGTCTGAGGGACAAACTATACTCTGGCCCCCTGTTTAAAAAGTTTGAGGACCCCCGGAATCCTTGCCCAACCCTTGGGTTAATAGAAAATGAACCCAATACTTTTCCTACATAAGAGCACCTTCCATTTCTGAGGACACCTCTCACGCTCCCTTTCTGTCTCTTTCCTCCGGACTCCACAGTCTTACAACAAAGCTTGTTTTCTGCTCATTAGTTTCCAGGTTGGTTATATGCTCCTTGAAGTACAGGTCCCCTGAACTTAGAGGTGGTCATGCCTACCTTGTATCTTCCACTTCTCTTTGGCTTATCTGTCTCCTTTCTCTGGTGTGTGGACCTACCCCCAAGGTTCATTCGCCATGGAGAAAGAGCCACTCTTGGCAGACATAAGAATTAGGCAGCAGCAGGTTCCTCAGATTTGAGATCTGAGAGTACAGTTGTGTTTTCTGGTTCTTAAGCATCCCCTGAAAAGCCCCCGAATGTCCAACCAGATCTAGGACCTCATGCACCAGAAACAAGGTCGGGATATTCCAGCTTCTCCCCATTCCACGAAAACCTTGGCATCTGCTATGTTTGGCCATTATGTGAATTACCAGAAGGACTTTTCTAGAGTCTTGTTTCTTCATACCTGACTATTTACGCTGCCTAGTCCATTAATCTTTGTCTATGCTAGATCATGCCCATGTAAAGGCTTTTGGACTCCAGGCGTTATATTAAATACATTAAAATGTATTCACATCCCATATTAAACCTAATTTACATATCACTATAAAGCATTGAATTGCAGCTGACTTGTTAACATAATATTACATTAATTTTAATACTGCAGCATTCTTTATGTATTTTGGAGGCAATGATTTGTTTAAGACTCTTGAAAGCAGACATTTTGCCTATGGTAACTGATGGCCAAATGGCCTAGTTGAACCCTATACACCAATGGGATCTAGTGTAATGGCCAAGATCTCCTTCCAAGCTTTACATATTTGGAATATATACTGCGTCTCCTAAATTTCCCATTGGTGGGAATCCTGACCCTGATTGAGGCCATTCCTGACTTCTAATTGGCTAGCCACCTGGAACGTCTCAAGATGAAATTGCCTGCCAGGTTGGACTGCATGAGACAGGTGTACCTTTGGGCTATCCGGCTGCCCTCTCTGGGGCTGAGCCTCTGTTTGACTCTCTTCTGACCTCCTTTACCATTTTTGTGGCCCCCCCCCCCATGGATGAGATCCCCACACACTTTATCCCATGCCTGTCCAGCTCATGATATTCTTGCTGTGACCGGCTAGCAAAGACTGGGACTTTTCTTATCCTTAGCCACTGGTCTTCCATTATAGCCGCACAAGTTCAAATTAGCTTTGTCCACAATCAAATGATTTTTATTTCCTTTTGGGCTCAAGTATAAGATCTAATATCATCCCCATTTAATATATAATTTATTGTATATAATTTAATTTGACTCACTCTTTTAGCCTGTAGAGTTTTTCCTTTGATTTTTTTTTCTGTTTTGTTTTGGTTTCATGTGTGTGTGAGAGAGAGAGGGAGAGGAGATGAGAGGAGGGAGAGAGGGAGAGAGGGAGAGAGGGAGAGAGAGAGAGAGAGAGAGAATACGTGCATGTGTATGTGTTTTGATCCTGATTCGCTCACCCTCTCAGTTTCATGTTATCTGCAAATTTATAAAACATGACTTTTATCATTATCCCCTTGATTGAGACAAATGTGGAATGGCAGAGACGAGGAAAGAGCCCTGTAACACTCTCCTGGCAATATTCCTCTAGGCTGACATCAAAAGTCTTTAAGCAGCACTTTGTGGGTGACACCAGCATTTATCCATTTAATGTTTGCCTAATTGTTTTAGCCTCAAGTCTGTATCTCTGTATTTATTGTCTTTTCTTGATGCACTGATGTTGCAGTCCTATCAAATAGGTCTGTTTTGTCTGACTTATGTTCAGAGATATTAAGCTGCTCCCATAGATGACCAATTCCCCCTTTACCGGATCTAGGGCTAGAATCTTGCCCAGACTGAATCAATCTCATCAGCATATGTATCCGCGGAATTTACTTTTCCTACTTTCTGGAACAATGGAATGGTGTATTTCATTCTGTCAACCTGGTAGCCTTGTGGTGTACTAATGACTCTAGACTCATGCTAATAACCTTCCCCACACAATGCCCATTTTCCTTTAATAAATGCTAATGGAGCTATATTGCATTAATTTATGTAGGTGAGTATGTTCTAGGGAAATTATTAGCCAGAGATCAGAATTAGGGTTGCTCTATGGCCGAGATCAGTAGTGAAGTAAAAGATAATGATAGCTAAGAATGCTAAAATCTTATTAAATGATTGTCATAATGTGCTCATTGTCAATAAAATTTTCTCAAAACAGCTTCTAGCCATCTACGTTTTATTTGTCTTTGTAGACAAAGGAGAGAATATTTCTGTCTCAGAAAGAAAATCCTTACCTGTCTATTTCTGTGGCATAATAAATCTATATTTGCTTTTTGTCCTTAGTTACGGACACAGAACTCCTAAAGCCAGTGGAATTTAGTGGGTGATGGGAGCATTTCTTGTTCCGAAGCCTGATGCTTTCACCCTTGCTCCTCCCCAAAACTCCTTTGCTCC
Organism: Cheirogaleus medius; assembly: GCA_008086735.1. Taxonomy (NCBI): domain Eukaryota; kingdom Metazoa; phylum Chordata; class Mammalia; order Primates; family Cheirogaleidae; genus Cheirogaleus; species Cheirogaleus medius. Next base: position 3,425,116 of record VBSM01003198.1, on the reverse strand, counting down.
TCCCCAAAACTCCCCAAAACACCCTTGCTCCTCCCCCCAAACTCCAGAGAGCAGAGAGGGGCTGGAAACTGAGTCAACAATCCATCATTCTGATGTGATGAAACCTCCATAAAACCCTCTCTCTATATATTTGAAGAGCTTCTGGGATGGTGAGGACATCCAGGTGCGGGGAGGGTGACATGCCTGGGGACAGCCTGGAAGCTCTGCATCTCCCCTCCCCAGCCATCCTCTGCCCTGTGCATCTCTTCCATCTCGCTGTTCCTGAGTTGTACAAAGCAGTAGTAGGAAGTAGACTCTTTTCCTGAGGTTTGCGAGCCATCGTAGCAAATTATCGAACCCAGAGGGAGGTTTGCGAGAATCTCTGATTTGCAGCCAAATCGGACAGTTGGACAGAGGTGTGGGTAACCCGGGAACTCAATATTGGCGACTGGCATCTGAAGTGAGGGCAGTCTTGTGGGACTAAGTCCTTAAACCTTAAACCCATCCCCCAGATGGTGCGTACTGCACCCATTAGGTGTGAATATACCCATCCCTTCCTCCCCACTTCCACCTACCGGACACCAGATGAATGTTACTACTAAATATGCACTTAAGTGTTGATCAGTTAATAGCAATTCGATGGTGAGTACATGTGGTGCTTGTTTTTCCATTCTTGTGATACTTTCCTTAGTAGAATGGGTTCCAGCTCTATCCAGGATAATACAAGAGGTGTTAGATCACCATCATTTTTTTGTGGCTGAGTAGAACTCCATCGTATACATATACCACATTTGGCATCTTTAAAGGTATGCATCATTGCTTTATTTAAAAGAATAAAAAACAGAATCAGGCCTAATCTAGAGAAAGAAATCCCCTCTGATTTTGACAAGCACTTAATATATAAAATATGCCTTTATTTTCTAAAGTATAAACTACATTTGATGATAAATAAGACCATGAACAAGTAAAATAGAAAACCAAGCAATTAGCCAGCTAACTTACATGCAATACTACTTTAACTTTATTTCTCTGTTGGTATTAGTGTTATTCTTGGCCTGAAACCCTAGATTAATATTTTGTATAATAATCTCAGTTACCTAATTTAATTTTCATGACCACCTTATGTCTTAAATGTGGGAAACTATTCAGAATATCTCTATGGTATTTTTATTTTGAAGAGTCATGTGCATCCTAGTTTTTTTGTGAACCCAAAGTTATTATTGAGTTTTATTTTGTCTTATTTAAATTATTCTTCTTTCCTTTCTTTTGATGTGTGTGAGGGTCACTTTTCACTGAGAAATTCTAATGATAAGAAATGGTGATTTGTCAATAAAATACATTTTTGAAAAACCCATTAAAATATAAAATAATCACACAAGCCCCCAAAATCAGTTATGGTAAAATGTTTACAGTATGTTGTTAAGAGAAAACAAATGTAAGAAAAATGTATGGGTATGTGTATGTATAACCAAGGTTATAAATGAAAATAGTTAATAGTGGTTAATCTATGGATTATGGGTAATTTTTTGTTTCAAAAATTTTATGTGGTGAACACGTGATGTTTTAAAAAATAAAATTCGAATAAGCTATTTTTATGTTGTAGAAATTGCCTAAACATATTTTGGGATAAACATCAAAGCTGTGAAATTTTAAAAAATAACCTGTAGAGGGCAGTCAAGGCCTTCCAGATTCATAGGCAGAGACTGGCTATGGTCTGGAGGTTTTATTCCTTTAGTTTAGTTACAGGAGTTTTAGATTTTTCATGATGATTTTAGCTTTGGATCACTGATTATCACAAGGTTTTATTCCAAAAATTCATTTATGTTAAATGACGCTAGAACAACTATGATTAATAGACTTTGTCAAATATTCAGATTTTCAGCTAGAAATATATTTAAAAACATGCAACTCTAACTGACTACAAAAATAACTATAACAAATGACCTATTTGTATATTTAATGCCTAAATTATGTTCCTTTCACTAACATCTTGAAGAGGATTATGCTAGCTCATATGCATGCTATTTTAGCTATGCCTATGAATTAAAAAAAATCCATGTGCCATAAATGATATGGACCCATTCTTTTTTTTTTGAGACAGAGTCTCACTCTGTTGCCCAGGCTAGAGTGAGTGCTGTGGTGTCAGCCTAGCTCACAGCAACCTCAAACTCCTGGGCTCAAGCAATCCTTCTGCCTCAGCCTCCCGAGTAGCTGGGACTACAGGCATGGGCCACCATGCCCGGCTAATTTTTTATATATTTTTTTTTAGTTGGCCAATTAATTTATTTCTATTTTTAGTAGAGACAGGGTCTCACTCTTGATCAGGCTGGTTTTGAACTCCTGACCTTGAGCGATCCGCCCGCCTTGGCCTCACAGAGTGCTAGGATTACAGGCGTGAGCCACTGCACCTGGCCCGGACTCATTCTTTATATCTCTCAGTTTATGATTATATAGCTGGTAGCAATAAGAGACATTAAATTAGAAATTACTATTATATCAGGTCAGAGTTTAGTTTTCATTTCTATTAACTTATTTGCCTAGTCCCTGATTTCTATATTTTTTAAGTCTTATATTCCTATTTACTCACTCTTAGACGACACTTACTGAGACCCACTCAATTCAATTTCTAAATCTGATGTCTTTTCCATCTGCAGATGCAAAGCATGCAGTCCTGCCCTGGATTTTCACAGAGGTATTGCCCACAACCTACAATAATCATATAGCATCTAAAAAAAAAAAAGTGGATTTGTATCTAAGAAAAAGTGGATTTTCCTTCTCAGCAAAATAGCTTTTCTCTGGCAATTCTCAGCTGTCTTTAAATCTTCCATTTTTTGTGGACCCTCTCTAGGATGAGGTTGGATACCCTTAGCAACTCGGAGGCCATGCACTTTTGTGGTTCACAAGCTACTATGCATTCTTGTATAATTTCTTGGCTTTGGAAATTTATATGAAGAGAGTGTTGTAGAGCTGACAGTTCACAGTTGTTTGTTATCTATAGCTTATCTGCACTCCTTCCCAGGTGCTAGATTGGTGTCACAGACGTTATTGTCCTAGACATGCTGGGCACATTAATATCTGTGTTTTTAAAATTGCATTGTGTCTGGGCATGATGGGAAAAAAAAAACAACTATCCGATTATTATTGGTTCTGCTGGAATTGATTTTTTACTCCATGTAATTCGGCAGTTACATTGACGAAACATGTGGCTCGCTGCCATTTATTTATGTTGAAGGCTTTATCTCTGATGTCCATGAAATAGGAAGACAGGCAGATATAAATTTATCTTTAGAGCCGCCTGGCGTGGAGTAGTTTGGGGAAAGGGCATTGGTCTGTAGTTATTGCTCAATCTCGGCCCGGGAAGAAAAACAGTGATTGTAATTTTCACTTTTCATATGGGGGAAAAAAAAAAAGTGCAGACTTCCATGACCTGATTGGGAAGGCTGGATGCTTCCAAGTTTCTATCTGTGGAAATGGGGCCAATGATCTGTGCTACCTGACTCACAGGAAAGATAAAAAGGTCATTGTGCAAAGTTATAGCTACAGAAGCCATCCGTCATCAAAATGCTTAGAAGCTTTATATATAGGAATCACATGGTGCTTCAGGGTGGATCGTACCAGTGTTTCTGAGCCTCAGGTGATTTCCCTTGCCAGGGGACGTCTGGCAACGTCTGTTTTTGGTCATCGCAACTCGGGGAGGGGCGCTACTGGTATCTAGTACGTAGAGGCCAGGGCTGCAGCTAAATATTCTACAATGAACAGGGCAGTGGGCCGGGTGCAATGGCTCACGCCTGTAATCCTAGCACTCTGGGAGGCTGAGGCGGGAGGATCGCTCAAGGTCAGGAGTTCGAGACCAGCCTGAGCAAGAGTGAGACCCCGTCTCTACTAAAAAAATAGAAAGAAATTAATTGGCCAACTAAAAATATATAGAAAAAATTAGCCGGGCATGGTGGCGCATGCCTTGAGTCCCAGCTACTGGGGAGACTGAGGCAGGAGGATCACTTGAGTCCAGGAGTTGGAGGTTGCTGTGAGCTAGGCTGATGCCACGGCACTCTAGCTCGGGTAACAGAGTGAGACTCTGTCTCAAAAAAAAAAAAAAAAAAAATAGGACAGTGGCCCAGAAAAAAGAATTATCCAGCCCAATATGTCAACAGTGCCAAAGTTGGGAAACCCTGGCCCATAGGTATCTGTGATGTGTTTAGTATTGGTGATGTGACATGTTGTGCACAATGATATCTCGATTTTATTCTAAGGGGGTAGAACTTTTAGGCAGGAAAGATGCAGAATTGTTTTGTAATTAAGTCATAGTAGAATTTCTTCACTATAATCCAGGTTCCCCATTACCAACCTTCTCCTAGATAATAAAATTGTGGTCACACATTAACTACTTGGAGCAGGGGAGGTTCAGGGGAAAGGGACCACTAAAAATCTGAATAATAATTCCTTGCATGTTCTTTACTCTTCTTTTTTTTTTTGAGACAGAGTCTCACTCTGTTGTCCGGGCTAGAGTGCCATGGTGTCAGCCTAGCTCACAGCAACCTCAAACTCCTGGGCTCAAGCGATCCTCCTGCCTCAGCCTCCCGAGTAGCTGGGACTACAGGCACACGCCACCATGCCTGGCTAATTTTTTCTACAGATTTTTAGTTGTCCGGGTAATTTCTTTCTATTTTTTTTTTTTTTAGTAGAGACGGGGTCTCGTTCTTGCTCAGGCTGGTTTCGAACTCCTGACCTTGAGCGATCCGCCCGCCTCGGCCTCCCAGAGTGTTAGGATTACAGGTGTAAGCCCCCGCGCCCAGCCACGTTCTTTACTCTTTAACTTAGAAACTGCTAACCTGAAAGTGAGATAGAAGGATGTCTACCCATGCAGACTTTCTGAAGAATTCTCTTCACCTTGAACTCTCCCAACACATACGCTAGTTAAAGACACTTTAGGGTCGGAAGAGGGGGAAGAGAAACGGAGAGGAAAGAAGAGTGAGACATGAATTTGGGAAGGTCTGTGTCCGTCTCTGCCCCTTCAAGCTGGGTTCTGTGGTAGAAGTATGACCTTAGATAGCTTCTCTAAAGTTCTGAGATATGAGTAGAAGTAAGCCTTGTAGAGGCGAGTGTTCATTCCACTGTTAGGGAGAATGGGTAGGATGCTCTGCTAAGGCTATGGAGAGCCAGAGATAACTTTGTCTGAGTTTTCCCGAGTTTATAATAACAAGAGGGGCTTTCAGAGGGTCCTCGACTATGACCATGCGCTGGAGAGAACCTGTGGTCTTGGGAGAGATCTCAGCGTCACCCCATTGGAAGGACACTGTTAGGGATCAAAGACCAGTTAAGTCTTGGGCACATCGCTACTACAGAGAGTTGAGTCAACACCCACAAAATGTCCAGTCATCACTGGAGTAAGAACCTGATCTTGCTAGAGCAGAACCCCAGACGGGAGAAGCCACGTCTGAAGTCAGAAACTGGCCCGGGCTGTGACAAACTCAGCATGAGAGCTGGACACCCTCTCCCTCACCCCCTGGAGTGATATTTCTGGGAGCACCTCTGGGACTTAGAATCAACCACCCGGGAGCTATGGCACAAAGAGGACAAGGGCACGGTGACCTCTGAGAGGCCACCGTCAACGCCAGGGGAAAGAGCAGGAAGGAAGATAAACAATCCTGTTGTTACGTGTTTATACCCGAAGTGTCTGAGAAATTGCCGAATTTGAGAGAGTGTATGGAAGTTACTAGATCGAACCATAGAGTCTAAAATTAAAAATGATAGAAAATAAAGAATTCATTTTTTTTCACACATCTTAGTTTGTGGACTTTAAAATTCTTACCCATTTTATCTGTATCTATGGGAAAGAAGTACAAAGATCATGAAGTCCAGGGTCTCATTCCCAATCTCCATCAAATAACCAGTGTGTCTACATGAGCAAAGACCATATACGAATACTATCAAGAAGATGTACGGCTATATTTCTACGCAATAGCATAATGGGGCTTTAGGAGTATATGGAAGTACTTTTGCTCCCCAGAGAATCTCCATCTTGTCTTTTCAATTACATAGATGGCTGATCAACTTTCAGAAATTCATGTTACTAAAACATGGATTTTTAAATAAAATTGTACTGGAAGAATCCTTTATCATAGACATTTTATATCATATTTTCATATATTTTTGAGGTAATTTGGTTTAATACACATATGGTTGACTAAGAGACCCTGAACATGAAGGTATGGCTTGTTTCCTATCTCGACTGCCTTTGGACTAGACACTTCTAGTTACTAATTTTCATTTTAGAGGGAGGATTTTGGCTAAGTTACTTTTCTAGAGCTTAGAGCAGTCAGCGCTCCTGGGAATTCTTTGAGAAATTCCATATAAATATTTATCCTTGAAACTCCACTGCTTGGCTACTTCTTCCGCAGTAAAGATTACCTTTTAGTGAAAGCTATCACTTGGCAGGCAACTGTTTGTTAACATCTGGTTATACACTCAGTCCAGTGTACCATTTAATTCTGAGGCGAGTACTATGCATTACTGCAAGAAATTCCAGAGAAATTACAATATAAAAAATATGTACAGCAAATTATAATTCTGCTCTAGAATAAACCCCAGATAAATAGTGATTAAATAAACACCTTGTATTGAAAGTATCCATGTTCCCTCATGATCATAATTATAGCTGCATTGATTTTGTGTCTTTTATGGTCAGGTATAGAGCTGGGTATGTTACATACTCGCCTATATCATCCAATCCTTGCACTAGCTATTTGGGAAGAGCTTATTATCTCCATTCTAAATATTAGGAAACTGAGGCTTAGAAAGTTTAAGTTAACATGGTCACAGGCCTTTGAGAACAATTGTCAGCCTATTTCCAAAATCTTTCTTCTTCACGCTGCTGCCTAGTTTCATACTAATTTGTTCATTCTACTAATTCATACGTTTAGTCTCATACTGTAGAAAAACTATCCTATTCCCCATTAGATTAAACCATATGAAAGTGCTAATATTTGACATTTTCTGGACTTAAAATAGCAATTTCCTATGTTTAAACTTACTATAGTACAGTATGTTCAGCTATAGTACAGTATACAGTTGCTGCTCAATTTATGATATAGTTATGTCCCAAAAAACCCATCATAAATTGAAAATATTGTGAGAAAAATCATTTCATATACTGACCTACCAAACATTATAGTTTAGACTAGCCTACCTTAAGTGTGCTCAAGACAGTTATATTAGCCTACAGTTGAACAAAATCATCTAACCCAAAACCTATTTTATAATAAGGTGTTGAATATCCCGTGTAATTTACTGAATACCGTCCTGAAAGTGAAAAACAAAATGGTGGTATCGGTACTCGAAATATAGTTTCTACTGAATGCACATGCCTTTCACACAATTGTAAAGTTGAAAAATTGTTAAGTCAAACCATCATAAATCAGGGACCATCTGCAGTATAGTATGTTCAGCTACAGTATAGTATAGTACAGTGTCTTTCAGTACGTTCAGTTATGGTATAATACACTATAGTATAGTATAGTATGTTTGGTTGTAGGCTCAGCTCAGCCAAGATTATGGGTTGAAAATATTGTAAGTCAAAAACTCATGGGTTCATGAACAGGTTCAGGTAGACTGATTTTGACCTGTTGACCTATCTGCATCTCAGATTGTACTGCCAACTTGTAATCTTGAATATCATGAGACATTGAAAAGCAGTACGTAAGTCATTTAGAGTCCAGCACCCCAGGAGAGAAAGCTATCAACGCAGTTCTGGTGTGATGGAGAGGAACAGATGTTGGACCAAGGCCTGGATTCTGGTCTCAGCTCCGCCACTTGACATTTATAACCCCACGGTCTCAGCCTCCTCCGTGAAGTGAGACTAATCATAGCAACTTCACAGAGTTGCGAGGATTAAATAATTTAATTAAAAACCCAAGCACATTTTTTTGGACGTCTACTACGTCTAGGAACTGTAATGAGCTTTGGGTACAAACAGATCAATAAAATCTTTACCCTGTCTTCATCTGGAGAGAGTTCGTTGTTAAGAGGGAGATTAAAAAAATAAATACATACAATATGATGTGAAAAGTGTATACAAAATGTCACAGGAGCACTGAGGCAATATTCACGGACTAGAGCAAAATCTTAAGAGCAGAAAGCTCATCTGTCTTGTTTAGACTCTACTAAATGCTTATTAAATATTGGTTGAATAAATAAAAGAATCATAGCGGCTGAGAAAGGAGACTGGGAATAAAACTTAACTCTCTTTGCCTCTTCCATCGCCTTCCGTTTCCTCTCACTGCCCAAATCATGTCAGCTTGGCCCATGTCTCTCTTCCTCCCAAGAACCTCGTCCTGCTGAGGTCATCTCTGGATTCTTAGCTGCCAAGCCAGCTGGACTCGCTTTTTTAGCCTTTAACTCTTTGGATCTTTTAGTTGTGTTTGTAGTTGCTGATCACTTTCTCTCAGAAACTCTCACCTCCTTTCACTCTTTTTTTTTTTTTGAGACAGAGTCTCACTCTGTTGCCCGGGCTAGAGTGCCGTGGTGTCAGCCTAGCTTACAGCAACCTCAATCTCCTGGGCTCAAGCGATCCTCCTGCCTCAGCCTCCCTAGTAGCTGGGACTACAGGTGTGCGCCACCATGCCCGGCTAATTTTTTCCATATATTTTTAGTTGGCCAATTAATTTCTTTCTATTTTTAGTAGAGACGGGGTCTCGCTCTTGCTGAGGCTGGTTTCGAACTCTTGACCTTGAGCGATCCTCCCGCCTCGGCCTCCCAGAGTGCTAGGATTACAGGCGTGAGCCACCACGCCTAGCCTCTTTTCACTCTTTTGAAATAATATTTCTGAGTTCTCTCCTTGTCTGTCTCCGACACTTTCCTGTCCTTTTCCTGGGGTTTTCTCGCAAATCAAAAACTGTCATGTTCCTCAGGGAATATCTTCCTCTTCTTGGATAGGACTTCCACTCTTGGTTTTAAGCACTGCTGATGATTCCTAAGTCTTTTCTCTGAGACAGAATTCTCCTCTGAGATACAGACTTAAAGTTTTCAACAATCTTCCGGTCATCTCCAAATGGAAACTCCTCTGGTGCATACAAACTCAAAACGTTCAACATGGAAGTCATCGTCTCCTCCCCCAAACATTCCGTCTCTCTTCTGGTGCCCGCCTGCTCCGAGTTCATGGAACTATCCTCCACCTAGTCACTCATGAGAGACAACCTTGATCCTTTCTTCTTTCCCACTGTGAGGGGTGTTACCAATATTTGGTTTCCCTCCCCTTCTTGGACACATGCAAGATCACACCAGACCCCTTGCCACGAGGCAGGGTTACGTGACTCATTCTGGTCAGAGGGCAATAAGCAAAAGTGACAGGTGTCACTGAAGACCAGAGCCAGGGTCAGGATCTCCATGCCCTTTCCTCTTGCTTTAATGACTCAAGAAGCCCTCTTTGCCAGATGGGGCCGCTATGAGATGGCAGAATCGCCAATAACTGGGTCACCAGAACCCTCCCCTGTCAGCTCACGCTAGACATCTAGTATACACAGGAGAGACGCCTTTGTTGTGACAGTCACTGAAATTTTGGTATGTGTTTGTGACCGCCGCACGACTTAGCTTTCCCACTGATACATCTAACACATAAAAGCTTCTTCCAAATGTCCCTTTTCCCGTTTCCATTATCTTTTTTCCTATCCATTGCTCTCCTTCCACAACCTCCTCACTGAATTCGCTAACGACTCAAATGTTCATCCTTTGAAATCCATCTTCTCCACATCTATTAGAGTGTTTAATTCAAACTACAAATAGGACGATGTCACTCCCAGCTTGAAATGTTTTAATGATCCCTCATTACCTATCATAGTAATTTCTAAACTTGGTTCTCTGGAACAGTTTCTTGATGTTCTGGAAAGAAAAAATCCCTAAAAGGGAATCTGGTGCCCCCAGATTCAAGAAGATTGTACAAAAATGCACACCATCTCATAGGGAAAATATTACTAAAATATTATTAAAATATTGCTCATCGGGAAAATTTTACTAAATCGTGTGGTAAAAAATTTGGTATAACTTGCTTGAAATAATCCTTGCCACAAATTTTTGGACCCCTGACCATTTTTTAGAGGAATAGATTTTAGCATGAGAGTATCTAGAATAGTATTTAAGCTCTTTCCCTGGCCTAAAAGAGCCATTCTTTTAGGATTACTCTCTATCTATCTACTCCTCCAACTTTTTTTCCTACTACCTCCTCCTTCACGATTTACGTTTCAGTGACATTATTTTTTATTTTTTTTTGAGACAGAGTCTCACTCTGTTACCCGGGCTAGAGTGCCGTGGCGTCAGCCTAGCTCACAGCAACCTCAAACTCAGGCGATCCTCCTGCCTCAGCCTCCCGAGTAGCTGGGACTACAGGCATGCACCACCGTGCCCGGCTAATTTTTTTTTTCTATGTATTTTTAGTTGGCCAATTAATTTCTTTCTATTTTTAGTAGAGACGGGGTCTCGCTCTTGCTGAGGCTGGTTTCAAACTCCTGACCTCGAGCGATCCTCCCGCCTCGGCCTCCCAGAGTGCTAGGATGACAGGCGTGAGCCACCACGCCCAGCCTGTTTCGGTGACATTAAATGTGCACAGATCTTGCATACATGGTGCATGGAAGACAGGTGCCTTCGTCGTCAGTGCCGTTTACTGCAACCGGAAGGCCCTGTCTCCAACTCTGTAATAGTGGCTCTTATTGAGACTGAGTTCACAGGGTGTTCGTCGCAGGAAGCTGTGATTTTAGGCCTTAAATTAAGGGTCGATATTATGTGTTGCCTTGACATCTGGTGAAACTGAGGTTGTGGGGGGAGAGGTTTGAATAGACTTAACTGCAAGTTCCCCTCACCCCTCTGCTCCCGTGTGTGGATACGGTTCCCTAGAGAAATAACTCTCCTTATCCTGGGACGAGGCACAGCGCCCCCTTTCCCCTGAGTAGCAGGTCTCAGCTTCCTGCCAGCCTGCAGAATGATTGAAACAAGTCGATCACGTAGACCCTGCGGGAACCAGGATCCACCCGACCCTCTTGATACTACTGAGGCTGCCTCCCACAGCCTGTGACTGTTCGCTCTTTTCCTGGGTGTGGCCCTCCTGTGTCCTGGCATGGTGTACAGTGTCCTTCCTCACCCCCCTACCCTGGGCTGTGAGTGTATGTGACTCATAAGCTGCCATTGGTGTCTTCTGTCCACTGTCAGGTGTCCCATGTACAGTCATCCCATGACCCTCGGGCAGGAATGACTCTCTCACCAGTAGATTGCACAAGAGGCAATTAAAATAGAAAATCTTCCTAGACACCCTGCCTCACAGCTCCTCTCGTTCCACCTGACCTCATACGCACTCTATACGTATCTTTCCTTGCACCTGCTGCATCTTATTGTAATTACTTCCTTATGTGTCTGTCCCTATACTAGATAGGGCGCTTCTTGGTGTCAGAGTCCAGGCCTCACCTACCGTGTTTCCCCGAAAATAAGACAGGGTCTTATATTTATTTTTCCTCAAGAAGACACCCTAGGGCTTATTTCCAGGGGATGTGTTATTGTTTTTAAGTACAGTACAACCATCTACACTGATTCAAATAGAGTTAAGTCGTCTTCTTCTGGAACATCATCATCACTCTCCAAACCCTGAATCCCATCCTGAATGTCTTGCGACTCTATTTCCTTTAGAACCATCAGCCCCAATCTAGCTCTAGTGTCGAGCACTAGAGCTCTCATGGGGCAGATGAGAAGGGCTGCTCGTCGTCTTGACCGCTCCACGACGACACGCATGGGTTGTGCAGATGCGCTGCGTAGCCACGCCCGTCACTAGGTCTTATTTTCGGGGTAGGGCTTCTATTGCGCACATGCTTAGAAATCCTGCTGGGGCTTATTTTATGGGTAGGTCTTATTTTCGGGGAAACACAGTAGTAAACTCACTGGCAGCACAAGATCTCCAGAGAAGCTAGTCTTGAAATGAGCTGGGAGTGGTGGATAATAATGTTGGTAATGCCTGTTAGTTATTTAGCACGTGACGAGTGCCTGCAGTATTCAGATAAGCAGAGAGGAAGGGAAAAGACACTTCTGGCTTGGAAGGAAGGAAATCAGACGGCATACAGTAGGTATGTCCACTTTGTGCGGCGTTGGGATTGAGAGACGTCACACGACCTCGGTACCCCAGGTTACAACGCGCTTACGGTGCCACGACTTAATGTCACAAAATCTCAGAAGACATTTGAATAGACTAAAAAGTAATGGACATTGAAACTTGATAGCATATGAAATCAGGTAAATCGTGAAGCCCAAGTCACAGTTCTAATTGTTCCATGACGATGAAAACCTTGCCATTTTTCATCATGATAGAAACCAAAATCATCGAATAGCTACGATTTCCGTCTCATGGAGGAGCCACCTCTGCTGCTAGATGTTGTTCTGTTATTGAAGAATGCAAGGAGAGAATGTGTTTGCCAAGTGGGGATAATGTTGAGAATTTTTTTTTCCCCTTTCCCACCTTATGCTAGTCCCCTAATACTAGGCCTCTCTGCAGTGGTGGATAAAGACGGAGACTCAGTGTGGAGCTAGATTGTGGATCTTAAATGGTGGAATTTATCCTATGGACAATAAGAGGCAACTGAGGCTTTTAAAAATCAGTGGGAAGTATAATGAGAATGTCTTTATAGAGAAATTAATCTGGCTGCAGAGCTCCGAATAGAGAGGTGGAGGGCAAAACTGGAGGAAGAGATGCTAGTTAAGGATTTTGTTTGCATTAATTCGTGCCTGTTGTCGTTTGAGGGCCATTAGGAGACACTCTGCCGCCTAGGATGAGAGAGAACACATTTTCTGGCAGAGATTATTTTACGGAGACTCAGCTGCAGGTACACTGAAGAGATCTGGGTCTTGGGGAAATGGCTCAATACACAGATAAATCTGGATGGAAGAGGAAGTCAGACACATTCCAGACAACACAATGGTTTTATGGCCCTGGGACTGTGTCAAAATGAGAACCTAATGTTAGGGTGGAAAATGCTAAAGAGGACTCACAAACTTGTTAGGAAAACACGTTTCTTTGTGTATTGGTAGCTACAAAGCGAAGGAGAAATATCTGGATCTGATACACAACTGATCAGATATTTGCCAAAAGATAACATCATTCTCTGTTTCCTCTTAGTGAATGGAAGCCTTTGACAAGGACACTGTTTAACAGTATGAACTAACACGCTTGTGACATAAACACATGCCTTTGCCTATTGGTCCTTATACATTTGCTTGTGACATACTTTGACCTACTGTGTCAATCAGGGTCCCCGCAGGAAACAGATGGCACGCTCAATGTGAGTAAATTGTGGAGTTAATCAAAGGGCTTTTTATAATGTTAAGGACAGGACTAAGAAAAACCAACAAGGGAGGGACCAGACAGCTAAGCATTGGGGGGGGGGGGGCAAGCAGCAGCCAGGGTACCAATTACCAACCACCCCCAGGGCCTGAAGGGTCAAGGGGAGAGAGCAGGTTACCTGTGCTCAGAATCCAGGGGAAGTACCGTGTTTCCCCAAAAATAAGACCTACCCATAAAATAAGCCCCAGCAGGATTTCTAAGCATTTGCGCAATAGAAGCCCTACCCCGAAAATAAGACCTAGCGATGGGCGTGGCTACCCAGCGCATCTGCACGTCGCGGAGCGGTCAAGAACACGAGCAACCCTTCTCATCTGCCCCATGAGAGCTCTAGTGCTCCACATGAGAGATCGGGGCCGATGGTTCTAAAGGAAATAGAGTCGCAAGACATTCAGGATGGGATTCGGGGTTTGGAGAGTGATGATGATGTTCCAGAAGAAGACGACTTCACTCTATTTGAATCAGTGGAGATGGTTGTACCGTACTTAAAAATAATAACACATCTCCTGAAAATAAGCCCTAGGGTGTCTTCTTGAGGAGAAATAAATATAAGACCCTGTCTTATTTTCGGGGAAACACAGTACCTGCAGGAGAAGGCCCTCAGGTATGGGCTGTGGCCCTGGTGGAGGGATGGAGTCAATGGCGATGAGGGAACCACAGGAATAAATATGTCGATCTCACTTTCCTCTCATTCTGTGATCTCCTGCTCATGCCTCTCATCAATAGACCAGAAGGGAAGGGTGTACAAGCCCATGAACACAGTCGATATGAGTCAATGTCCCAGGATACAGCAGAATAGAAAGGAGAGAAGAGAGATTGGGGGTGGGGGCGTGGGGGGCAAAGGAAACCATCTAACAGGAATCTCCCTGGTCTTGCTAATCGCTGAACAGAAAGAAACAATCCCTACCCCAAATCTCTCTCCAATGGGCCTCCTTTTAAAATGAAAATTATTCTGGAAATAGCAGAATTAAACTAATTCAAACCAAGTGGTAATTAACTAATGAATGAATGGGTTTTAGATTAAAGGGTGGGAGGATATGGAAAGAGCAAACAAATAAAAAAGCAAAACAAGACTGTATCTCTTGCAGTTTTGCCTCGAGCTCACTGTACCTAAGCTGCCTAGGCTTTTGTCTGTATCTCTTGTTGTAAGCAGTCCTGCAAGCTAAGCTGAGGATTAGAGAGAAATAGTATTTTTTTTTCTACCGTGGGTGAGAGGGACCTCCAGACGGGGCCGGGAGAGGTGGAAGGATGAACAGGAACTGAGAATATGTTTTCCGCATGCAGTTCCCTTTCTTTGGCCTATTCCTTTTGTTTCCTTGTTACATGGAGAATATATCCTGTGGTACAAATCAGCATCCCGATATTATTTTAGAATTTCTTGTTGCCATGGTGTATGTTGATTATTTAATTTTTTTCCCTATTCCTATTTTAGTTTGTTCTGCTTTATTCTTTAGAATTCTTGTTTTTTTCCTTGTCTGTCCTTTCTCAAATTCTTCTTCTTCTTCTTTTTTTTTTTCTATTCCACTTTCAGGAGAAAACAAATTTTAAAAAGTATTTAAAAGAATTTTATGTTCACTTTCTAAGGATTGCTTTTAACTTGGATTTTCTTGTTTTAGCTTTTATCTTTCATCCCTCTAACTTTCATGTTTCTGTTTTTTATCTCACTGGTTTTAGCCCTTTTATGTTTTTTGTTTATACTGGTTTTATCTTTAGTCTTGTACCCCTCTTTCATGTTTTGATTTTTTTTAATCTCACTGGTTTTTAGTTTTTCTTTTCTTTCCTTCTATTCTTTAGGTTTTTATCTTATTGAACTTTATATTTTCGGCCTAAAATTTTGCTTTATCTTCTTCCTTTTCTTCTTGGTCTTAATTTTGTGATTTGATGTGCCTCAATTTTCTTCTCCGCCTTTATTGTTTTACTAAAACGTTCTTGCTCCTCCTCCTCTTCTCCAACTCTTTCTTGTATTTCGACTTTTCTACTTCTTCTTTCTTTTTCCTTTATTTCATCGTTTGCTTTTGTGATTACAAAAAGGCATGACGTTTAGCAGCCCATAAAGGAAACTGGACAGTTTGGAGACCTCTTCGTCTTGTTTTTCTATTATTCCCTTAAGCGCCTCTGAGTTCACTGAAAGAGAACCTCCCCTAGGTCCTCACTCTAGAAATCTCAAAGTGCCCATAGCCAGTCTGGCCTCTTCCATATCTCTGTTGGTTGAAGTCCTAAAAGGAAGGCTGCTCTTACATTGCTTTTCCAAAGTGTGCAGCTTGTATTGTGTGATTTTAGACCATTTCTATGTCCCAGTAATCAGGTAAATGTGTCACTAGGTGTGAAGTACAGTCGTATCTTTCTTCTCTGGATCTCGAGACTAATTGCTGAGACCCCCCAGCTCATATGGGAATGTTCTTTCTTCCTTATGGTGGTGTTCTGGGAAGCTAGCCCTGATCAATCCTAATGTCCCTGCCCCTGTCAAGTTGAACACCTTTTCTCTTTTTTGACGCTCCGTTTATTTATTCTTTATATCCCACAGTGGTATTAATCACCTCTGGTACTCTAAGTCCCATGACTACCAGGTGGTCTGATGGAACCTAACTTGGAATCATTAGGAAAGGAGCAGGGTTGCTCCTTTGACCTGTTTTTTCTCAAGATGGACTTATTAACCTAAATAGAAAATTATCCTCCAGTTGATTTATACCAAGCTTTCCTTTAAAATGGACTAAACCCGTAATCCATTCCATTTCTAGTCCATATTGGTAACCAGGGGACCAGAACATAGATTATTTTATAATAAACTCCTTTCTGTTTCTCAAAGTATTGTTATAAGCAGTAAATGAATTAATATGCACAAAGCATTTAGAATAGTGTCTGGTGCCTATCAAGTACTCAATAAAAATTGGCATTACCGTTTCCTATCTGATCACAGCTTGAATTGCCAGGGTGCTTCATATGAAAGTGAATTTTGGGTCTTTGTAATAGATATTCTTGACTCAATGCTCCATTTTACTTTGCGTGTAATAACACATAGAGTAATTGAAGAGTAGTTTTGAGGTTTCAAATTCAGATTCCAAAGAAATACAGTAATGATAGATATTGTATACTAAAATAGGAGAGATGCTATTTGTAGGTTGAGCTGTAAAGTCATTATGATTTGCTCCATAGAACTGTGTAATCACATCCATAGCAGAAAGTATCTTTGAAACAAGGTTTTATCTCCACTTCTACCCCAACAGATATGTCACTGCCCTCTATACTTAGAACCCAGGATTAGAGGCACATCATATTATCGACACAGGCAGTGCCATTCATACTTGTTATATGGAATTAGCTTTTTTGCTTATGTATACTACGAGGCTGTATTCCATTTTTATTTTCTAACACCAAATAAATGAAAAAAAATTAACCGAGTTGTAGCATTCCTGCAATCAATAGCTTCAAAGAACATATGGGCAAAGAATAAGGTTATTTCTTAGTTTTTAAATCCTAAAAATGATCTTTCTACTCTATGAATGCTTTGTATTTAAAAAAAAAAAACACAATCTTCCTTATCCCACATCACAGATGTCTCCGTAGCTACAGACTCTACCAGCAGAATAACAAACGGATTCTCGAGATTACGCTGCGTCTGTTCATTTTTTTTAAAAGCTACCCTGCAGAGGGAAGAAACAGCCAATGCCGTCGTTGCACATCTTGTCATTATATTTGGACAAATTTGGTGATCTCCTCTCTCCTATGTCGGTCAATGCAACAGGATCCCAGAGTAAAACAAAACAGAAATTCATTTCTACTCCAAGTCTGATATAGAATGTACACAGGCAGAAACACAGATCACTGTTTGCTTAAAAAAGAAATCACCATCTACTTTATATAGGGACTAATATTCAGGCCCCATCATATTGTGGCAAGTATTTTCACGTTAGGGTCTTTGGACCACAAATTACCCTCGGTTTTTTTTTTTTTTTTTTTAAAGGAATATACAGGTTTGGCTATTAACAGAAAGGCAGAATGGGAATAATGGCACATTTTTGTCTGAAATTTTTAATACAGTGAAATTGGACTCGAAGGCTAGCCCTACAGAAAGGAGTGTTAAAGACAAAGTAAACAGTAAGGAATTGAAAACCTCTGTATAATCCTCACAATTCTCTTAAGGGTTTAACTCAGTACTATTTATGAATTTGTATAAGAATGGTGCCTTGATTTTACAGAATGTTTTTAGAGCAATTTCCTCACTTTGGGTCACCTTTTCTCAGCTCAGAAAGTACTCTCTAAAATTGTTAGGCACGTTGGGAAACGGATTCAACTTTTAGGCCAATCAGGGACCATTTAGATTAAATGAACTAATGTATGTGCAAGCACTTTGAAGCTCTCTACAAATGCAAGATGGTTTCACTGCTATTAAATAAATGACAGAAGAGTTAAGGTGGCTTTTCTAACCACTCACCTTCACTTGCAACAACCGAATAACAAATCTCCAGATGAAAAAAATGATAAATGTTCCCATCATGATGTTCACTGCTAAGGCGTGTGCTTCAGATCTCAGAATGCTGTTTGGCCCCCTTGAGACTTGAAACCTTTGTAAAAGCTGTGAATTTACAGCCAAAAGCCATCAGTCCTCGCACATGAAGAATATTTTGAGAAGCCATTTACCTTTTTGTGCCATAATGCAGTTTATTTCATTTTTTTTTTCTCCCAGTGAGCTTAGGTACTGGGAAAATTGTAGTGCAACTAGTTTTCGTCATATTGCTTGTGGCAAACAACCTAAAATTTCCAGGTAGATGGGTATCATTATCCCCGAGCTATTTCAATTAGAATACAGGAGACCTTAGCTTCCAATAATAGTATTGTTACTATTTTGATGGTGGCGATGGGCAAGACTAGCGTTTTAAAAAACAGAGAGGGTCCCCAAAGAAACTATAAATATACCGTCCAAACTCAGAAAAATCCCTGAGATTACACTTACATTAGGGTGCTTTCAAATTACATTTGCATTACAGTTACATTAGGGTTCATCGAAGTTGTTACTGTCACAAGATAAATTGTGGCTCTCCCTCCCGCAGATTTATGTTGAAGTCCTAACCTCAGCGTGTGATTGTATTTGGAGATGGGGTCTTTGTGGAGGTAATTCAGTTAAAATAAGGTCTTTACTGTGGACTCTACTCCAATATGACTGATGTCCCTATAAGGAGAGGGCACAGAGACGTACAGTGGGAATTCTGCATCCAGGCTGCCTTTGGACTTGAGCAGTAACTTCAATTCTTCCCTGGGTCTCTGGTCTGCCAGCCTCCTCTAAAGATTCCAGATTTATTAGCCCTCACAGTTACATGAGCTAATTTCTTTAAATGAATCTCTTTCTTTCTGTCTGTCTCTTTTCTCTGCCTCTCTGTCTCTCTCTCTATATATAGACAGAGACAGATATATTTATAAATATATATATAGACACACACACACATATATTGGTTCTGTTTCACTGCAGAACTAACTCTAAGACTAAAATAACTACTTATAGACATTTACATCCTGAAAAAATAGGAGTGCAAGCTACTCCTCAGTTATACATTCCAGTTTAGTGGCTAAGCGAATGGGCGTAGAGTCACACTACGGTTTAAGAGCTTTGGTATGAGGCCGGGCGCGGTGGCTCACGCCTGTAATCCTAGCACTCTGGGAGGCCGAGGCGGGAGGATCGCTCAAGGTCAGGAGTTCGAGACCAGCCTGAGCAAGAGCGAGACCCCGTCTCTACTAAAAATAGAAAGAAATTAATTGGCCAACTAAAAATATATAGAAAAAAAAATTAGCCGGGCATGGTGGCGCATGCCTGCAGTCCCAGCTACTCGGGAGGCTGAGGCAGGAGGATCGCTTGAGCTCAGGAGATGGAGGTTGCTGTGAGTTAAGCTGACGCCACGGCACTCTAGCCCGGGCAACTGAGTGAGACTCTGTCTCAAAAAAACAACAACAAAAAGAGAGCTTTGGTGTGACAGGTGTCGGATGAAGGATCTAACACTATTTAATCATTGCCTATGAAGATATTGCATTATGACTTCTGGGGAAAACATCTCATTATAATAGAGAAAGGTACTGAAAAATATAAACTTTGAAATTAGAAAGATGGGGTTTGTATCCTGGCTTTCTGCTTAGCATCTTGGTGACCAAGGGCACGTTCCTCACCTTGGGTCTCAGCCTCTCCATTTGTAAGAACGAAATAGCAGTAAGTGACGGACTGTGAAGGATGTTTGTGAGAATTGGACATAACATATATCTGAAATATAGGACTGGGCAAAAACAGGACCTGCTGTAATCATTTCTTAGACTTCAGGGGCATCAAAAAGACCAATGAAACAGTATTTTTTAAATCTGATTTTTTTTTTTATCAGATTCGTATTCACAGAGCAACAACAAATAAACATCAAGTACTTTGAGTGGTTTCTTTTTTTTCCTGAGTGACACTATATTTATGAACACTACATGATGGAAGCTTTCTAGATAAAAGCACAAGTTTTTAAAAACCAAAAGCTAGATCAAGATCACCCAAGCCATTTTTATTAAGCTCTCGGATCCACTCTTCTCTGCCAAGTCAGACCAGCATTTTAATCACACAAAGAACAGAGAGGACATGTGACCTATGCTTTCTGGACCCTACAGTCAGTGTTTCCCTGTTTCTCCTTTAGTCCTGGGCACAAACGCAGCTGGAGACGGCACTGCAGACAAGATTGAGCGAGTGCTTAACCGGGTACAGTCAGTAAAGAAATCTTTGCCTAAAATTTGCTCCTTGGAAGAGTCTGTTAGGAGACCAAACTTTGAGGAACAGAGGCTATTCCTATAATAGCAAACTGTCATCCCTAAATACATGCACTGAATAGTTTCCTTGAAAAAAATGTTTTACATCCTGAAAATTAATGTGAACAAGACATTATCTACTTGCTCATTCCTTCACTGATAAATTTATTTAATGAGTATTTGTCAGTTTCTGCTATGTGCGAGGCACTGTGCTTGACAACAAGGATACAAGGAGGAGAAACACAAACGTGATCTCTCTTTTTTTTTATTTTTTGAGACAGAGTCTCACTCTATTGCCCGGGCTAGAGTGCCGTGGCGTCAGCCTAGCTCACAGCAACCTCCAACTCTTGGGCTCAAGCGATCCTCTTGCCTCAGCCTCACAAGTAGCTGGGACTACAGGCATGTGCCACCATGCCTGGCTCACTTTTTCTATATATTTTTAGTTGGCCAATTAATTTCTTTCTATTTTTAGTAGAGATGGGGGTCTTGCTCTTGCTCAGGCTGGTCTCGAACTCCTGACCTTGAGCGATCCTTCCGCCTCAGCCTCCCAAAGTGCTAGGATTACAGGCGTGAGCCACCACGCCCGGCTAAACATGATCTCTTTATTCATGAAGTCTACAAACCCGTGGGGAGCCAGATCTTAATCAAATTCAGTTTCTTTGTTAAGAGGAAGCGTTCATTCATCCCATGAGTCCATTCAACAACTGTTTATCAAATGCCTCCTAGGTGCCAAGCATTGTGTTACCTGCTGGTTAATGATAACCACATTCATTGCATGGTTACTGTGTCTCAGGTGCTGTACTAGTTGCTTTACTTGCTTTTAATCCTCAGAGCAAACCTACGAGGTGCATTTTATTTTACAGATGAGGAAACACAGACGTAGAAAGGGTTAAGTGACTTGCTCCAGGTGACACATCTAGAAAGTGGTAGAGCTGTGGGACCCAAACCCAACCCCTGCTCTGTAGCCTCGGGAGAAGTCCATCCTGCGACTCACACAGATGATGACCCAAATGACTAGATCGATTTAAGTGGACGGCAAGAGAATCGCTGCTCCCTCAGGGCCTTTGAAATATTTGCACTCATGGTGCTACCAATTTGTATAAATCAGGAAAACAGTGATTAGGCCCACCAAGTCGAAATCCAGGGACAGAAATGGTACTGTCATAGTTAACAGTCAGGCAGGGAGGCAAAAGCCATAGAAAGCCATTTATGGTCTTGCTGAGTGACCCTCGGAAGCCCTTACACCCCACACTGTTTCTCTGTTTGAGTTGTTGCAAAATTAAACAATTCTATCCCCCTCCCTTCTCATTCTTTCTAACGTTATTTCCCTTTGTGAGAACTTAGACCTTTCATTCTGAAACGATACACGATCAAAGTTTGGAAATGTACCGTGGGAAGCGTATGAGCGTGAACTTACTTACAGACATGTAGATACTCAAGGAAGTGTTCCCCGAGTTTCAAGATGATATCGCTATGTTAGTAATGGCTGAACAACCACCACAACAAAATTCCGGAAGCTAGAGAGCAAATGGACAAGTGGAAGCTGTCTCGACACATTCAAGAAAACCAGAAGCTAAGTTGGGATTGGGGAAAAAGCTAAGAAGAACCCAATGTTCATCATGGAGACTCAGAGAGTCTCAGCAACTGGGAGCCCCAAATACCTTTGAGAGTCAGGGGTGACGAGTGTCCAGCAACGGGGAACTTCTGAATTTAACTGGTACATCTACACAATGGAATAGGCATAGCTGTATAAAACACTAGGAGGAGCTCTATGATGTGATATAGAGGGATGCCTAAAATACACTGATAAGCGAAAAAGCAAGGTGCAGAATTATGTATAGGAAAATGCCACTTTTGTTAAGAAATGGGAAAAATAAAAATAAATATTTGTATTTGCATAAGGAAACCTTCAAGGACAAACAGGAAACTAATAAAAATAGTGAGGAAAAAGGATGAATTTGGATGGCAACCAGGGGCAATGTATGCACCTTTTTAGTATTTAACATTTAATTTGGTTTTTATTTTGAACCATGTAAATGTATTACTATTAAAACAATTTAAAAATAGAGTGGCGACAAACACATATCTGATAAAAGACTGGTAATCAAAATACACAAAGAATTCTTAAAAAACTCAATATTAAGAAAACAAATAACATGATTGAAAAATGGGCAAAAGATCTTCACAATCTAGGCATGGTGGCTCACACCTGTAATCCCAGTGCTTTGTAGGATCGCTTGAGCCCAGGAGTTCAAGACTGTCATGGGCAACATATTGAGACTCCATCTCTACAAAAAGTAAAAAAAGAAAATAGTTGGGCGTGGTGGCATGCATCTGTAGTCTCAGCTACTGGGAGGCTGCTTGAGCTTAGAAGTTCGAGGCTGCAGTGAGCTACGATTGCACTCCAGCCTGGGAGAGAGAGTGAGACCCTGTCTGTAAAAAGACCAAAAACCAAATCCCAAAAGACACAAAGATCTTCACAGATATCTCATTAAAGAAGATGCACAGGTGGCAAATAGACATATAAAAAGATGTTCAACATCCTATAACATTGAAGGAACATTGCAAATTAGAACAGCAAGAAGATACCACTACACACCTACTAGAATGGCTAAGATTTAAAACGCTGACAACACCAAATGCCCGCAAGGATATGGAGCACTAATCACTCACATTTTTTATTGGTGGGAATGCAAAATGGTACAGCCACTTTGGTAGACAGTTTGGCAATTTCTTACAAAACTAAATATAATGTTACCACATAATTCAGTAACTGCACTCCTTGGTACTTACTTAGATGAGCTGAAAACTTACGTCCACACAAAAACCTGCACATGCATGTTTGTATCAGCTTTAGTTATAATGCCAACACGTGGAAGCAACCAAAATGTCTTCCAATAGGTTAATGGATAAATTGGGGAACATCCATACAATGGAATATTATTCAGCAATAAAAAGAAATGACTCATCGAGCCATGGAAAAACATGGAGAAACCTTAGATGCATATTGCTAAGTAAAAGAAGCCAACCTGCAAGAGCTTAAACTGTTGGCAAATGAAGAACACTATCCACTTATAAATATTCGAGAATTTAAATAGCATTTATATTTTTAACGACAATCTCAGAAGCGGGAATACACTGGAATATTGACTTTAGATTGTGAGGGAAATTGATTTCTAACATAGAAATAATATAGACTTCAATTCAATCAACTGTCTGGAGAGATGAAGCTACTCTCAGGGAGTAGCCAGGACAAAATTTAAGAAAAAAACGGTGGAATTCAGGAAACAAAGACTTCAATACAAAAGAAAGACAAAAATTCCTACAATGATAGGAAAAGAGATCTTAAGACAAAGGTGGTATACACACAGGCCTGGAGAGCAACCAGTTCAAATGGGATCATGAACATTCGTACTGGTGGGGAAAATGACTATAGGAAGATTAATTTGATAGAGTCCCTGTGTGTTTGAGAAGAGAGAACCATTTCTCTGGTCGTTTCTTCCTTGTTTCCTTTCCACTCTTATCCTACCCAGTCATTAAACACTGAAGTTCCCCAGGCCTCTAATGCCCTCTTCGTTCCTTACTCTGCATCACCTCCCTGGTCAAACTCACCCATGCCTACGGCTATAATTATCATCAAAACACACAGATGCCGCACAAATTCATATCCTCAAGGCAGACCCCTCTCTGCGCTCCAGACCTATACTATACATCGAGATGTCCAAAATTAAACTGCAATTTCCTCCTTGCCTCCCACTCAGAATCCAAAACATTCCCAGTATTTACCTTTTTGGTAAATGGCATTCTTCTTGTTTGCTCATCCATTAATACAAGCAAAAGCCCAGGAAATCATAGCAGTCTTTCGCTATTCCTCTCCCTTGCTCATGCATATCATATTCTTCACCAAGTCCCATCTATTTTTATCTTCTAACTCTCCCTTGCGTCCATCTACTTCTTTCCATTCTCATCCTGGTCTGAGCTCCCATCCTCCCTCCCTAGTTCATTCTGATAGTCTTCAAAATGGTTTCTTTCTTTCTTCACCTATGTGAATACACATTCTATACCACAGCTAGAGTGATTTTTTTTCAAAATGCGAATCTGATCATATTAGCTCTCCTTCTCTCAGTCAGAGAATCCTCCAACATCCCACTGTTCTTAAGACCAAGTCAAAACTCCTACAAGACCTGCAAGGTCAGTCCTTTACAGGTTGAGTATCTCTTTTCTGAAATGGTTGGGAATAGAAATGTCTCATATTTCAGATGTTTTTTTTGAGATTTTTGGAATACTTGCATATATAATACATGGTGAGACACCTAAGGGAAGGGATGCAGGTCTAAACACGAAATTCATTTATGTTTCATATATATACACATAGACTGAAGATAATTTTATACAATATTTTAAATAATTTTGTGCATGAAACAACGTTTGTATACATTGAACCATCAGAAAGCAAAGGTGTCACTATCTCAGCCACCCATGGGGACAGTCTTGGGTTGTTTGTCATTGCCAGCATTCCTGACTTTGAATTTACGTGCTACCAATAAGCAATTATTTTCTTGCTCACACATAAGTACTTAGCAAAAAATATGACGTACCATGAACACAGTTAAAAAATAATGTATTCAGGGTAGGCCGGGCGCGGTGGCTCACGCCTGTAATCTTAGCACTCTGGGAGGCCGAGGCGGGCGGATCGTTCGAGGTCAGGAGTTCGAAACCAGCCTGAGCAAGAGCGAGACCCCGTCTCTAGTAAAAATAGAAAGAAATTAATTGACCAACTAAAAATATATAAATACAAAAAATTAGCCGGGCATGGTGGTGCGTGACTGTAGTCCCAGCTACTCAGGAGGCTGAGGCAGGAGGATCGCTTGAGCCCAGGAGTTTGAGGTTGCTGTGAGCTAGGCTAATGCCACGGCACTCACTCTAATCTGGACAACAAAGTGAGACTTTGTCTCAAAATTAATAAATAAATTAATTAAAATAAAATAATGTATTCAGGGTAACTAAGTAGCATAGTAGTATCACCAGAATGCCTGTATCAGCTGTTAAAAAAAAGAAATAATACTCTAAATAATGACACATTCTCAAGAAAACTCTCTTGACCTCCTTACGCATAATCCCTGTAATTTACCCTTCAGTCGCATATCGTACCACTGGGTCACTGCAATGTTTACCTTTATTGTGTAAGTCCTTGACACATGCCCATCTCCCTCACTGCCTGGAAGCTCCATCAGGGCGTACAGGGGCACTTTTGCTCACTGTTGTCACTTTAGCACAATGCCAGCAGCCACCCAGGCTACCAGAACTTGTCGAATGGATTAACGAAATAATTAACCGATTAGCCAAACATTTCTGATTGCTTAATACCGATTCTAGAAACCATTTATGTCTTCAAGAGAGAATAGTCCATGGTTTAAGGAAGGGGGAAGTGACACAGTTTGGTAAGATCAGTTGTAAATATTAATAGTATAGATAAGTGCTTCATTGGACACTGAAAAACACCTTTATAGACTGAGGTGTTTTCATGAGAATGTGAGTGGCAGTAACAGATTGGAAATATCCCACCAACGCTTAAGATTTCAAAAAAATTTTAATCCAGTGATGAAAATGAGCACCTGTGCTCATGTTTCCTGCTGAACACAAAGAGGTGGTCACCTGAAACGGATTCTGTAGGTTTGATTTTAACCTAGTTACACATGACCCTCCGTAGGCTTTGAATTTTTTTCTCTGCAAACTAAAAACAATCTCCTTTTATCATTCTCTGGGTCCTCAGGATGTCTTCATTACACAAGCAGAAACCCAGCTTCTAGTACTCTAATCATAATACCATGGTGACACCTGACTGAATAGATAGTAAATCCGGTTTAGGTACCATTTGACACCCAAACACACAGCTCTTTTCTCTCACACTACCAGTAATTGTTGACCTGCCCCAGAGGAGACAGCAGGGGGCGATGTTCAGGAGCACAGTATTGTGAACCCAATGGCCAATTTCTCCCTTACAGGTGCGGGGACTGCTCACCTTTGGTACCACCCTTTGAGATCTCATATCCCATCTTAGAAGATTGGATTTATGATCCCACAGGTCCTCAGCTAGCCCTAAATCCCATGATTCTTCCCTGAGGAATTAATTGCTTTTCTTTTATTATGCTTTATACTGTCGACCCAAATCCTTTCGTCATATGATCTAAAGCAGCAGCCCTTAAAAAGCTGAGAATTTGTGTTACGTAGAGGTTAAAAACACCAGCTTTTGAGTTACAAAGGCATGGGCGCAAGGTCTTTGGCATTAACTATGTGTGTACGCATACTCTCCGGTGAGCACAGATAGCATTTTCGGTGTATACATGCTAGGCTGTGAATTTCCGAGCCTCATTTTGGAATCAGAGGCCATCAGTCATTCTCAGCCATTCTCCGAATCAGAACAGCTGACAGAACCCTCAGTGAGGTCATTATTTTTAGCTTTGGAACCGTTAGAAAGTCTGCAGGGGTTTTCACGGCATTCCACCAATTAGCAAAGGTCATCAAAACAAATCCACTTACTGAATTCATTGGCTCGAAATCCTATCAAACCAGTGCTGTCAAATTAATGAACTTTCCACTGGCAATATTTCCATAAAAAGGATCAAGCTGAATTGTGTTTAGATTTGATTCATTGTTGCTGCATTTTAAAATTGGAGACAGTGATCCCAAACTGACTTGTCTCTTATATATACCTCCCCCAACCCCAACGTGGTGATGTGATTTTCTCCTAGTCTAAAAGCTCCTCACTTCTTCCCTTTGTCTGTCTAAGTTCTAGCCTCATCTTCTCCAAAGAGCCATTCTTAAATTCTTTTACACCTGTCTCAGGTCTATTTTGCTCCTGACCCAGAATAGACTTATTTTTCCAAGAAGGGTAGGGATGATTTTAACCATGTCATTTAGCCCTGTACAAAGGTGTTAAACAGGACTCAGGCGCCTATATTTTCACAGATACCTTAACGACACTTGTCTCTACTTGGTTGAATACCTAAGCTTGTGGAGCAGCCATTAATCATCATGACAGACTATCTACACCATGGGCTCTTGCCAGATATGACAACATTGAGCTCCTTGCTTTCCTTAGTGCCATAAATAATGCTTTGGAAGAAATACTTGAGGTTCAGGTAATTAATCCATTTCTCTCTATATACCCTGAATGGTGTCTTTCAATCAAGCCAGACTACAAGGTTGTTGGATCCTTCAGTGACATCATTTTGGACCTAATAGAGCGACTTTATGAATTGTGCTTTGGTGTTTGCTAATGGACCACATTGATGGATTGTGTAAGAAAGAACTGGATGAAACTCGGAGCTCTCTTTCTGAATATCTACTGGAGAAATAACTCTCACACTCATTAGCAAACACTGCCCATCTTCTGAATAGTAAATTAGATTTCTTTTAATCGACAAGCTGAATCTTATAAATTGGTTGTGTTTTTCTTTTATTTTAGCCATTAGAAAACTAAGCGATAAATCTGGGATTTGTTTCTTTCACCTAAATGGTCCACCCCTAGTAATAGATCTGGCTTTATTATTTTTCTATCCATAGTTTTCCTTTGTTTTGGTCACCACTATTGCTTGTTTTAACCCTTTTACATTGAAAGTATTTTTTTTGTCAGGTGCCTCACATCTTTTGTAAAATGAGGCAGAGAATAAAAATAAATTCCTGATCTATTCTTTCAGTTACAACAATTATATAGTTTATGGATCATTATTTAGCAATTATTTATTTTTTTGACTTGTGTTTTTCCTTCATTATTTTATGTCTCCACAACTAGATTTTAAGCAAGAAAATATTCTTAAAGTTTTCCTCTATTCTCCAGAGCCTGGCAGCGTAGCATGTGCTCACTGAATCTTTGTATCAGAGTCCTGCACACAGTCTGCTTCTAAGTAACTAGCGGTGTGAGTTTGACCTCAATGTCATTGAGCTTTGCGGGATTTCACTCCCCTCATTTCTCTACAAGGGAATTGACCTAAATAATCCTCAGTGTCTTCCTGTTTCTAAGATCCTGTTATAAGTTCTTATGTTCCCTAAAAGGATTTTGCTAGACATAGATCTTGTAGGACAGACTGACTTAATAAACTACTCATAGATATGGATGTGACCAGGTGACCTATTTATTGCAGGGGATGTTCATGAAAGGAAAGTGCTCTGTCCATGGGAGATTTGTTCATTTTTTCCATTAAATAAACAAGAGGATACTTCCAGACATTTTGGGTCAGAATTTAAGCTGGAAAAACAATTACAAGTGGGCAGTAAGAATGATCAGAAGGGCAGAGCCTTTTTAATTCTATAATTTCGCATATAGCAAATGCTGATTCCAGTTCTTTTAGTACAAAACAGGCAGTGAGGTTCTGCAGAAGAATATTAAATTGAGAGTTAAGACCTCGTTTCTAGTCCACCATTGGTCATTAATTAACTAGATAATTTATTGCCCTTTTTGTGCCCCAGAGATTTCATTAATGAAAAGAGAAAAATTAACTGCCCTTACCTGCTAGCTAGATTCTTTGTGAGGGTCATACAAAACAATGCTAGAGAATGCCTTGCCATAAGTACACCGTGTTATGCAAATGTTGTGAATTATTATGATAATTTCCTGAGAGCATGGCCACCAGTGTAGGATCAGAATAATGAATCAAGAAATAATATCTGATGACTCAGTGGGTATTTCGGATTGCTTTTATGGCCGAATCAAATGATTTTGCAAGGTTGGTCATTAAAATGGCTGAAGCCATCTTCACCTTTTGATACTCCCCAAATGTGTGAATGACCCAACAGCTTATAAATCCCCATGAAATGCAAATTCAATGGAGTTGAGAATGAAGACCTATTAAGATGTAGGCACCACAAGGGCTGAACCCATGTCTATTTTGTTCACTGGACATGAAAAGATCTTATCAAATGTTGGTTGAATGCATGCAGTGAAAAGATCTTATCAAATATTGGTTGAATGCATGCAGTGAAAAGATCTTATCAAATGTTGGTTGAATGCATGCAGTGAAAAGATCTTATCAAATATTGGTTGAATGCATGCAGTGAAAAGATCTTATCTAATGTTGGTTGAATACATGCAGTGAAAGTTGGGCAAATGGTGAGGTCTCTTTCCTGGCTTTGTAGCTTGCTCTTGTGCTGTGCAGGATATAAGATTCCTGTGTCAGAGTAGAAGATTCCAGACTGAGCTTCAGCCAACTTACAAATACTGCGACATGGAATTCTGAGATCACTTTGACGTGCATGTCTTAGATTGCTTGTCAATGTGGCATCACTACCATGACTACTATAGAAAAGAAGCTAGAAACACTTTTCCCAGAATCTCCTTCCCCAGGTTTGAGTTTGCCCCAAAGAGGCTTTGGTACCTGCTATGGTCGGAATGTTTGTGCTTCCGGAAAATTCACGTGTTCAAATCCTACTCTCCAAGGTGATAGCATTAGAAGGTTGGGCCTTTGGGAGGTGATTAAGTCATGAAGGCGGAATGGGATTAGTGTCCATATAAAAAAGACCCCAGAGAGCTAGCTAGCCCCTTCTGCCATATGAGAGTACAGTCTATCCATGAAGGAAGTGGGCTCTCATCAGACACTGAAGATAACTGGTGCTTTGATCTTAGACTCTCCACCCTCCAGAATGGGAAGAAATAAATCACTGCTATTTATAAGCTACTCAGTCTAAGTATTTTGTCATAGCAGCCAAAATGGACTAAGAAAGCCAAAGATTTGGAACATGGTGGAGGAGAGATCATTATTTTCTAGAAGCAATGGCTAACAGATGGGTGGGCTGATTTGAGATTCACAGAGATTTACTGGGGCGTGTTTGAGTACTTCTACCTGGCTGTGGAGACTGAGATAGTTGGTAGGAGCTTCTCGGAGATCCTTGGATATTGCAACACCTCCACTGGTTGGCTTCTGTAGGCTGAAATTGCCAAGGCTGGTTTCTCTGACCTCTGCTCACCAGCTCTTCCAATCTTTGTGTAAGCTCTTAGTTCCCTATATTAAAAACTTTCATGCCTTGAATATATTGCATGGCTCTTCTTTTTTCTTGACATGATCTTGATTGGCAACTGAATGTCAAATGTTAAATTTGGTAATGCTGAGATTCAACTAACTGCATTTATATACATAAAGTTATGGTTAGCATTTTTGGGGGAGAACTGTAGAATTCTTTTAAGCCGTTTAGATATGATTTAGTGAACTATAGTTTTTCAGCATTCAGAAATACCCTTCAGACCTAAGAAAGTCAATGAAATTTTCCAAAGTGTCTTTTTTTTTTTTTTTTTGCTCTCTAAAAGAACCTGGTATAACAGGGTATAAAGTTTCCTACAGTGGGAAGAACAGATTTTATCTGGTCTTTGACAAAGCAGACAAAAGCATACACTGGGGAAAAGAATCCCTATTCGATAAATGGTGCTGGGAAAATTGGATAGCCTCATGTAGAAGACTGAAACAGGATCTGCACTTCTCGCCACTCATAAAAATCAACTTACAATGGAAAACACACTTAAACCTAAGGCATGAAACTATAAGGATTCTAGAAGAAAATGTTGGAAAAGCTCATAGACATCAGCCTAGGCAAAGAATTTATGAAAAAGACCTCAAAAGCAATCATGGCAACAAAAATAAATAAATAAATGATTGGGACCTGATCAAATTAAAAAGCTTCTGTGCATCCAAGGAAACAATCATTAGAGTGAATATTCAGCTTACGAATGTGAGAAAATATTTGTGTGCTATGCATCCGATAAAGGGCTGATAACTAGAATCTATAAAGAACTCAAATCAGCAAGAAAAAAAATCAAGCAACTCCATAAAAAAGTGTAAAAAAAGACATGAACAGAAGCTTTCCAAAAGAAGATAGACTAATGGCCAATAAACATAGGAAGAAATGCTCCACATCTCTAACCATCAGGGAAATGCAAATCAAAACCACAATGAGATATTACCTAACTGCAATGAGAATGGCTTTTATCAAAAGTCCCAAAACAACAAATGCGGTGGATGTGGAGAGATAGGAACACTCATACACTGCTGGTGGGACTGCAAACTAGTATAAGGTCTATAGAAATTAGTATGGAGATAACTCAAAGAACTAAAAGTAGACCTACCATTTGATCTAGCAATCCCACTACTGGGTATTTACCCAAAGGAAAAAAAGACACCTGTACTCAAATGTTTATAACAGCACAGTTCACAATTGCAAAGATGTGGAAACAACCCAAATGCCCATCAATACATCAGTGGATTAATAAAATGTGGCATATGTATACCATGGAGTCCTACTTAGCCAGAAAAAAATGGTAAACTAATATCTCTTGTATTAACCTGGATGGAGTTGGAAACCATTCTTCTAAGAGAAGTATTACAAGAAGGAAAAAACAAACACCACATGTACTGACCATTAAATCTGAACTAATCAATTAATACTTCTGTGTACATATGGAAATAACATTCATTGGAAGTCAAGCTGGTGGGGGGCGGGTAGCTGGGGATAGGTAAATTCACACCTAACAGGTACAATGCACACTGTCTGGGGATGGGCACACTCATGACTTATGACTCAAATGTATAAAACCAATTTATATAACCAAAGCATTTGTACTCCATACTATTCTGGAGAAAAAAAAAAAAGAACAGACTTTAAACTTACATAGTCCATAATGTAGTCTGGGCTCAACCGCTTTCTAACCTTATGTATTAGGCAAAATCATTTACCATCTCCTGAGCTTGATGACTCCATCGGCATGATGGAATTAATGATGTTTTTATTCTTCTGATAGGTTATTGTGGGACTCAAATAAAAATGTATAAAATGATTTCATATATATATACACATACACACATATATGTGCACACGGACATATGTTATTATTGTCTAGACTCTTGTTCATAATTGGTGCAGTGAAAGTGAAGATTGACAAAGATTCAAAAAGAGAACTTCCAGGACACTGAGGCATTTCTCCTCTGAGAGTATACATTGTGGCAGTTTGGAGAACACCCAACTGTGGCCTGTGATATGAAGGGCAGTGGCCAAGAGAGAACAGCACAGTGTGTGGCTAGGACTCCATGGGACAGTGGTAGGAAATTTTGTCGCTCTAGTACTGGACAGTTCTCAGATTGTTTGAGCCATAGCTCGGACCACATAAAATGGAGATGTATCTTTCTCCTTAGGGAAGTCACTGTTGCAATCACATTTCATTTTGAGGAAACTGGGGGAGGGACACATCAAATAATACCCTCAAGGCAACTGAGACAACCTCTGATTCTACATACTCACCGGCTGTGACTCTAGCCTGAAGTTACTGAATAAACACGGTAAGGACTTCACACCTGTGTTTTATTTAGAACAGACACTATTTATTCATTACACGGAGGCAAAATTGGGCTATGTACTAGAGCGAGAGGAAAAGAAAGGGGCGGGCAGTTCAGAACTGCTAAGTGTCTTGGTGGCATCGAACAGATCTTTCAACACCTCAGTGCCTGGTTTTCAAGTCTGTGAAATGTGAACAGATACTCTGGCTTCCCTTTCCTTTAGCAGTATTAGGGTTTTTGGCTTTTCATGACTTCCTTATCCAAAACAGTGTGCCTACGTACCTGCGCACACTCACCGCAATTACCTCTCCATCTCACTTCCCAGATTTTCTTCTCTTAATCACTCTTGCATTATTTTTCATATCAATGACTATTTTGGTTATTTGTGCCCACCTATGATAGATCCTAATGTGTGTTTTTGGAGGAGACTTGCTTTGCCTAGAATAGTTCATGACACATGGTAAACTCTAGAAACTTTGTGGGTGAGTGAACAGTTGAGTGTCTGAGTTATTAACCAAGATATTTTTTTTGTGACATTCTGCTTGATTCCCCAAACTATTAAGTGTGAACCAGACAGTTAAATTCAGACATGGATATTTTTTTGGAAAAGGATCTTTCCCCCCGACTCTCATTTTCCTCCCTTAAGAAAATGAGAGCTTTGTGTGTAGCCGTGTAGGGGCCACAGTTGTTCAAATGCAACAATTAATGGAGATTTATTTCCTGGGAATTGGGAAGAGAAACTGTGGACCAGTTTCCTTGTCATATCACTTCCTCGTCTATCAAGCAGCCTGAGCAATACCTGCATGGCACTTCATAGAACAAAAGAATATTAAAAAGTAGTTTGCTTAGCAATTACATACACAGGAATATGCTAAAAAACTAGTAGCTGTATTTAAGCTGCTGATGATAGGGAGAAATATATGCCTCTAGAGTCTTTGCAAGTGATCAAAACTTCATCTAAAAAGAACTGAATCACTGGCCTGTGGACCTGACCAAAAAGTGCATTGGAATTTAATGCTAAGTTAAAATATCAACAGAATGTTTCTCTATTGGTTGGTGGCCCGTGGTCTAATTTCTCACTGTCTAAAACTCTTGAGGATGGCAGCGGTGCATCTGCCAACATGGTACCTTAGGAAATATAGCTTTTGGGGGACTAGGATGTAGTCTTTTTATCGTCCTGGAAGTTCTGATAGTGTTGGGAATGCTATGTGTACAATAAACACTTGTAGGATGAAAGAGTCAGAAACCTCTGAGAACCTAGAAATAGACGAACACAGCCGCGAAGAGGGAGGCAAGAAGTTGCTCCTGGCGCTGTTATCACTTAGCTCCGGAGCAAAGGAGAAGAGGGTTTGACTGGTTAGTGATGCACAGAGAAATCAGCTTTTTAGGTGCAAGCCAAGACACATGGGAGAAAAGGGTTAGAATTGAGGAGGGAAGAGTGATGACGACGCTGACAGTAGCAGTAGCAACAATCAGAGTGATGACAAGTGTGACAAAACTGAAGAAAAGGAGCACTCGGAACTGATGGAGAAGTGGGAACAGTGCAGAATTCCGGGGTAAGCAAACAGCTGATTGCCCTGTACTTCAAAGACAGTTGTTACCACCATGTATTGAGCGGTCAAAATGCACTAAGCACGGTACCGACACTTTACATGTTATCTTAGTGAGATCCCCAAAAGAACTATGCATCCTCCAACTGTTTGTCTCCAACTCTTAGCCCTCCGTGATCCAAAATCTTCCCTCTGTATCCGATGGAATGCACAGTCCATCATGAACAAAATCCCCTCTACCCTCTACGCTCTGGTCCTCACCATGTACTCTTACCAAAAACCTTGCTCTCCCTCTCTCTGTATTTTCACTTATGGGGGAGGAAAGTTGGATTTGGGGATGATAGTCTGCCTTTTTCCCTCGTTTGCCGGCAAAGTGATTAACTTCTCTTTCCTTCTGCTCTTTCTCAACCACTTGTCCTTGTTCTTCTGATGTGACCTTGTGGACAAGTGCTGAGCTTTCGGTAGGTAACGCGACCTCTAAGCACTAGTTTCACCAAGGCTTAGTATTTGGACCTCTTCTTGAGCTACACTAAGCCTTGTGGATGTCATGCAGATTCATGGGTTTAAATGTATCTATAAGCTCATGACGTGCACATTTATATTTCCAGATAGGATCTCTCCTCTGAACCCTAGATCTAGACTTTCACTGGATATCTCCACTTAGATGTCTAATAGAAAATGTAAATTGAAAATATTAAAAACCGATCTGGGCTCCACCAGCACCTTTCTTCCACTTAGTTGACAGCGTTTTCTCAGAGGTTTGATTCAGAAAGGCCAGTTTAATTGTAAGGGTAGACCTTGAATGTCTAAAATGGAACTTACTGCAAAAAGATGATGCTTCCCATGTAAATTCAGTTGCAGTGATGTGTAGGTGTCAGAGCTGCTGTCCTGTGTCATCTTTGCCATGTTTAAACTTTCTGCATTCATGCCTCCAAGTATATCAACATACAGCTCCCCTTGACCTTGGATCGCCTTTCTCATGGCACGTGAGCATGGTAACTGAGAACATCCCATCTCATTGTACTTTTGCTTTAGTCTTTGCTACTCCTAGTCACATTATTATTATCATTCAGTTATTATTACTCATCCCCAAATGAGTAATTATTATTCTACCATTATTACTCATCTCCAAATGAGTAATAATAATAGAAATGAATACAACAAAAGAGAGTTTTCAATTTTTCTTATACATGCAATTTGCTTCAAAGGAAAACATTAAGAAGAGTAACATTATAACCTGGTATCACAGCAGCAGAAGGATACTTCTTAAACTTCATGCAACTTAGGAGGAAAACTTATTTTTATTTTTATTATAATTGTACATACTGGTCAGGAAGCTATGAACATTTAGCAGAGTCAGGTTTGATCTTTTTATTATGCTACTAGATTAAAGGTTTGAAATAAATAATTAGGAAGACAATAGGGAGAGAATCGTTTTGCATTTCTTAGGGCAGGTGTGAAGACACTTCCAAATACTTCCAATCTAAAATCAGATGACAATTCTGCAAATTACCTTCCCCCTAAAAGAACAAGGCATTATTTAGGCACATATAGTATGTAAAAATGCAAAGAGAAAGAGATAAAATAATAGCAACAGTGAGACTAGGGCAGTATATGTAGAAGACACTTATAACTCAATAATTGGATACTGAGTGAACTGAAGGTGTGCTTTGAGAATGCATTATCACTGCAGGCAGTTTGGAGGAAGGTAATGAGGAGGTGGACACTCAGGATTTGGACCATGGCTAAGACTCTGAAATGAACAATTCCTGGTAGAACTATTACTGATACCTAGTGAGACTAGTTTACTTAAAATGGGAACTGTGCCAGAAAAACACCTATGTTTTAAGTTGTGAAAATATGCCTAATCGAGTAGAGATGGACTTTTCTTCTGTTTAGACATCAATAATATAGAAAAGTGCTTCATCACCCTGCCCAGGAAAACACTTATAAAAAAGTAGGTCTTTAGGTCACCAGGTTCACCAGGTGGATCAGAGCAAATCTCTTGCATCTGCCTTTGCTTCCCGTGAAGCTAAAGCTTCAGCACATCATGAGAAATGCTCACAGCTATGACCTTGAATCATCAGGAAAAGAGAAATGATTTTCAGAATTCTCTATTGAGAAGGGTTCACATCAAGAATGGTTAAAATAAAGTCTGGAAAACTCATGCCTGTCAGCATGACTCATTAAATCCCAGGCCTCTAGAATGCTGAGAGGTAACTGTGTGCTCTTTCAACCAAAAACCTCTAGTCAAATAAAATAGAGTGTTTTAAATTATTTTTCTGTTTATTAAAATAAGTCCTTTCTATATAGAAGTACTCACCAAATATATTATTTTTAAAGTGAGCTTAAAAGTACCAATGACATACCATATTTCTGGGAACCCTCCACACATACAGAAAAAAATAAGCCATGAATGTTAATTAACAAAGTATGAGCTATTCTGATGTCCGTATTTCAGGATACCTGAAAATGACTTTTCTGCCTCAGTTAATTAAAAACTTGAACTCTCTTGAATCAAGTGCTGAGCAACCAGTGTGACAAAGGCTTTTAGCTAATTATTTAAATCACAGTAGGAAGCAAACAGGCTAGCAAAATAGATTGAGTTCAGGTGAGAGAGGTTTTTTTTAACTGACTCCAGATTCTTACCACTCAAAGTGTAGTCTGTGGACCAACAGCATGACCTGGGGACATGCTCAAAATATAGACTCTCAGGAGGGTGGCAAGATGGCTGACTAGGGACATGGTTGCCAGACTGTCCCAAATAAAGGAAGAAGTTTCAGGTGAGAAAGCACAGCTGAGGTGAAATACTGAGAGAAAGGAGCCAAAATCTACCCTTACCTGAGATCCTGTGGGAATACATGGTGGAACATAAGAATTATAGGTATCCCTGAGGGAGAAGAAGAGAAAGCAAAAGGTATGGAAAACCTACTTGAGGTAATAATGGAGGAAAATTTCCCTGGTCTTGCTAGAGATTTAGACATCCAGATACAATAAGGTCATCAAACTCATAGAAGATTCATTGCAAACAGGACATTTCCAAGGCACATAGTCATCAGACTGTGTAGGCCAAAGTCACAGTGACTTTGTGAATGGCCAAAGTCAAAGTGAAGGAGAAAATCCTACAAGCTGTGAGATGAAAGTATCAAGTAACTTACAAAGGAAAACCCATCAAACTATCATCAGACTTCTTACAGGAAACTTGAGAATCTGGAATGGAATGAGGGTCCTATCTTTACTTGTCTTAAACAGAATAAGCGCCAGCCAAGAACTTTGTATCCTGCAAGACTAAGTTTCATAAATGAAGGAGAAATAGTCTTTCCCAGACAAGCAAACACTAAGAGAATTTGTCAATACTAGACCTGCCCAACAAGAAACCTTTAAAAGTGCTGTATACATTGAACAGAACAACCAACACCCAACAGTATAAAAACAACCAAGAGTAAAAACTCACAGCTATTAGAAAACAGTAACACAAGGGAGAAAAAAGGCAACCAAATAGCAATCAACATGATGACTGGTACAGTATATCACATATCAATATCAAAATGGAATGTATTAATACATGGTCTAAATGCCCCCACTTAAAAAATATAGATTGTCTGAACGGATTAAAAACAACACAAATATATACTGTCTCCAAGAAACCCATTTAACTCACAAAGATTCTTATACATGCAAGGTAAAAGGGTAGAAAAAAGCATTCCACACAAATGGAAACCAAAAGCGAGCAGGAGTAGCTATTCTTATATCAGATAAAATAGACTTTTAATCAACAACAGTAAGAAAAGACAAAGATGGTCATTACTTAATGAAAAAGGTATCAGTTCAACAAGAATATATAACAATCCTAAATATATATGCACCTAACACAGGAGCTCCCAGATTCATGAAACAAATACTACTAGACTTAAGGAAATAAACAAACAGCAACATCACAATATCCAGGGACTTCAACACTCCACTGACAGAACTAGACAGATCATCGAGGCAGAAAATCAACAAGGAAACACTGGACTTAAATGGGACTCAGAACAAATGGACCTAACAGACATTTACAGAACATTCTACCCACAAACGGCAGAATATACATTCTTCTTATCAGTACATGGAACATTTTCCAAGATAGGCCCTATGTTAGGTCACAAAACAAGTCTCAACAAATTAAAAAAAAAAAGAAAACTAAATCATACTATGTATCTTCTCAGACCATGGTGGAATAAAACTAGAAATTAATATCAAGTAGAACTCTCAAAAGTACATATATACATGGAAATTAAACAAAATTCTGCTATAAGATCATTGGGTCAATTATGAAATCACGATGGAAATTAAAAAAAATGTTTTTTGACTTGAACAATGAAAGTGTCACAAGCTACCAAAATCTCTGTGATCCAGAAAAAGCAGTGTTAAGAGGCAATTTCCTAGCACTAAATGCCTACATCAAAAAGATAGAAAGATCTTAAATTAACAACCTAATGTCACACCTGAAGGAACTAGAAAATGAAGAACAAACCAAACCCAAAGCTAGCAGAAGGAAAGAAACAACAAAGATTAGAGCAGAACTAAATGAAATTGAAACAACAACAACAAAAACACTCTATAAAAAATATACAAAGGATCAACGAAACAGAAAACTTTACAAAGTTGGTTCTTTGTAAAGATAAATGAAATTGATAGACCATTAGCTACATTAACCAGGAGTAGAAAAGAGAGGATTCAAATAAGCTCGGTAAGAAATGAAAAAGGAGACATTACTACTGGTACCATAGAAATACAATATATCATCAGAAACTACTATGAAAACCTCTATGCACACAAACTAGAAAATCTATAGGAAGTGGATACATTTTGGAAATACACAACCTCCCAATTTTGAATCAGAAAGAAAGAGAAATCCTGAACAGACCAATAATAAGTAGCAAGATCGAATCAGTAAAACATCTCCCATTCAAAAAAAAGCCCAGGACCAGATAGATTCTACCAGGTCTGCAATGAAGAACTGGCACCTATCCTCCTAAACTGTTCCATAACATCAAGAAGGAGGGCATCCTCCCTAACTCATTCTACAAAGCCAGTACTACCCTGATGTCCAAACCAGGAAAGGACACAACAAAGAAAGAAAACTATAGGCTAATAACTTCATGAACAGGTATGAAAAAATCTTCAACAAAATACTAGCAAACCAAATTCAATAACACATCAAAAATATAATTCACCATGATCAAATGGGTTTAATCCCAGGGGTGCAAGGATGGTTCAATATATGCAAATCAATAAGTGTGATCCATCACACTAATAGAATTACAAACCAAAACCATATGATCCTCTTAATACATGCAGGAAAAGCATTCTATAAAATCTAGCATCCCTTTATAATAAAAACACTCAACAAACTAGGAGGACCTAGAAAGAACTAGAAGGAACATACCTCAAAATAATAAAATCCATATATGACAAACCCACAGCCAACATCATACTGAATGGGGAAAAAGTTGCAAGATCCTTCCTAAGAACTGGAACAAGAAAAGAATGTCCACTGTTACCACTTCTATTCAACATAGTACTGGAAGTCCTCGCCAGAGCAATCAGGCCACAGAAAGCAATAAAGAGCACCCAAATTGGAAAAGAGGAGATCGAACTATCCCAGTTTGCCAAAGATATGACCTTAAATCTGGAAAATGCTAAAGACTCCTCCAAAAGATTCCTAGAATTCATAAGTAAATTTAGTGAAGTCTCAAGTTCAAAATTAATCTACACAAATCAGTAGAATTTCTATACACTAATAACAGTGATGCTGAGAGTCAAATCAAGAATTCACAACCATTTATAATAGCCACAAAGAAAATAAAATACCCAGGAATGTACTTAACCAAGAAGGTGAAGATCTCTACAAGGAGAACAATGAAACACTGATGAAAGAAATCATAGATGACACAAACAAATGGACAACAAATGGAAAGCATTCCTTGCTCACGGATTGGACAAATCAATATTTTTAAAATGTCCATACTGCCCAAAGTGATTTACAGATTCAATGCAATTCCCCTCAAAATACCAATGTCATTTTTCACAGGACTAGAAAAAATAATCCCATGTTTCATATGGAGCCAAACAAGAGCCTGAATAGCCAAAGAAATCCTAAGAAAAAAGGATGAATCTGGAAGGCATCACATTACCTGACATCAAATTATACTACAAGGCTATTGTAACCAAAACAGCTTGTTACTGGTATAAAGGTTACCTCTAAAGACATTGAAACAATAACAATAATAATAATAATAAAACAAAAACAAAAAAGAAATATACACTCTCAGGCCCCAGCCCAGGCTCACTGATCCAGAGTCTGCATTTCACAAGATCCCTGTATTCACAAGAACATTTGAGAAGCACCGCAACGAGCACCTCAGGCAGGTGAAGGGTTTCTGCTCTGATGGTGTCTGAGGTGAGAGCAGGCAACCCCTCGCCTCTATTCAGTGAAGTTCTTTGTCTGAATTGTACGTCCACAAGTACTGGGAATACCATTGATTTGGAATCCATGTAGTAATCTCATAGGAGCTCTTTGGGAAATTTACCTTTTTACACAATCAAATGAGCACAGTCAGTACCTACAGGACAAGGTGTGAAGGGATGAGGATTAACACAGAAATCATTCTTTTCTTCTTCTTCTTCTTTTTTATATTATTTTTTATGGTTTAAGAAAATAGACTATGCTTGATTTTAGTTTGATAAACTATTCCTGTAAAGCCTGTTGCTGCGTATTTAAGCATAAATGTAAGTTTTAACTAGTTTTCTTTTTCATGATAGAGAATGTAACTAAAGTGGCTGATGCTCAGGGCTCTCTTCCAAGTACAGATAACTCCCCATCCCACAGTGTCATTCTACAAACTAATGTTCATTGATCACATTCATATCAATATGAGGTATATATACGAGGATTTTAAAGAATAGATTAGCATCTTCTAACAACTTGACTTCTTATTACACAGCTTTAAATATCTGGCTGAAGCACTTGATTGCAATATAAGGCAGGGTCCATTAGTCTACCTATTTCAAGGCATGTACTTTTGAAGAAAAAAGAAATGGAGCCTTCTGCCAGAGAAAATAAAGGAAAGCATAGTTTCAAATTTTCCCTTTGATCGTTTCAATGATTTCCTTCTTTTGAATCATGCTATTTTCTGTTCTTTGCTGTACTTTCTTGTCTCGTTTCTATGTTTCCATTCCGCGCCCCATTTAGAGAACTGGGGATGTTAAAAGAGGAGGTTAAAGAAAAAGAAAAGAAGCAAAAATATCAAAGCATAGCAGCTTTAAAGCAGTGGCTGTCAAACGTGGCTGCATATTGGAATCACCTGGGGACCTTAAAAAACACTTATGCTAGGACCCACCTTCCACAGATTCTGATGGTATTTGATTGGGGTGGTGTCATGGTATCAATATTTCCTTCCTTCCCTTCCTTCCCTCCCTCCCTTCCTTCCTTCCTTCCTTCCTTCCTTCCTTCCTTCCTTCCTTCCTTCCTTCCTTCCTTCCTTTCTCTTTCTTTTTTTAAAAAATGAAGTTTCACTATGCTGCCCAGGGTGGTCTCAAATTCCTGTCCTCAAGCGATCCTCCCGCCTTGGCTTCCTGAGTCACCGAGTGGTGTGAGCCACTGCACCTGAGTCCATTGGTATTTTTTAAAAGCTCCCTTTTAAAATCTTTGATCCTAAAGATAAGAATAAAGCAACTTAAATGTGGACATTGATACCTAAATAAAAACTAAATTATATACACAT
Organism: Cheirogaleus medius; assembly: GCA_008086735.1. Classification (NCBI taxonomy): domain Eukaryota; kingdom Metazoa; phylum Chordata; class Mammalia; order Primates; family Cheirogaleidae; genus Cheirogaleus; species Cheirogaleus medius. Next base: position 3,383,376 of record VBSM01003198.1, on the reverse strand, counting down.
CTCTGATTCGTCGGTAGATGTGGTTCATAGAATAACCCCAAGTCAAGACGCTTCGTGAGAACGTGTTTATTTCCAAGGTTATATACGCTCATGCCTCACAGTTATGAGTAATGAATGGACTTGGAAACCACAGCACCATGGCATTGTCAGGCTCGGTGCTACACTAAAGTGATTTGGGTGAATAGTATGGGTAGCCATTTAGAGGAGAAAGGATTTCTGATCATTGTGTGATCTGTTGCATTTATAGAAGTGATTTGGTAAAATAATGGTCATTCTTACATCAATATTCAGTTTAGATGGCAGGAATGTCAGAAAATCAAAGCTTACTTGAGAACTGAATTGGGACAGAGTCAGTAGAGAGAAGAACCAATTAAAACGTGCTTTGTTCTGGGGTGTCTTCTTCCTGTCCAGACAGAGTACGCCTAAAAGCCACCCAACTCACACCCAGTGGGGAATCTATGGAAAAGGGCTTTATGAGAACAGTATCAAGAAGTAATTTTCTTCGGAGGCTTTAAGGGCTAAATCTTAGACTTGCTTGTCAGACGGTCTGAGTTCAAATCCCATTCGAACCACTATAGTTTTGCGACTTGAAGCAAATTACTACCTCGATGCTTTGATTTTTCTCCTTGTAGTGAGGCATTAATGGGAAATCTCCATGAAGTGCTTGGACCATAACGTATAATCAGTAAATATTAGATATCGTTATTACCAAGTTTGGATCTTGAGTGAGCCGAAGCCCTTAGTTCCGCGGGGGTGTCCAGTATTAGAAGATGAAAGTCCCGCTATAAAATGTGCCCTTAAGTATTTGATTATTCCCTAAAACCTCTAGATTAAAAAAAAAGAGCTTTATTTTATACTTCCTGTTTGGAACCTAGAGGCAAAATGGGTATCCATCATAATCCCAAGGGGAGAAGAAACTTACAGAAATCTGTAAATCAGAGATGTCCTCATCAATCTGCATGACCACTTGTCCATGCATGGAAAATAAACTGTCTATAGGCTACAAGAGAACAGCTATAAGGCTAACTTTAGAGTCAAGTTGAGTATAAAACTAATTTTCATAAAAAGAGCTCCGTTCCCCCACTGGCTTTTATTTTATAACTTTAAAAGTTCAGAGACTTTTTAGAGAGAGTGCTTTTTTCGCAGTTCCAAGGAAGCAGGCTGGAGAGAAGGAACAAATTAATTCAGAAAATATTCCCTTCCTCCCTCCACCCACCCTTCTGCTCGTCAAAAAAGCTACAGGCACTAAAATTCATTAACATTTCTATGAACATAAATGTGAAATATTCATTTTCATTAAGGAGTCTACTGAATATGGTGAAATCAAATTTATCTAAGGAGATATCCAATGCTGCTGATTTCCTTGACAAAAGGGACATAAAGCAAGGGAAACCATGAATCATTCATGAAGTTCAATTTACTGCTGTTATTTTTGGTATTTAGCATCCGTGAATAGAAAGTGTGCAGCATGTCATAGATGCTGTTTTTACATTATTTCAAATGAGAATTAATGATTTGGCAGGCAGCAATAAAGTAAGAATGGTTTAAAGGCTTGTGCTTTTAATTGTCCTATATTTCATATTTTTCTTGTGAGTATTTATATGTTCATGCATTCATAATATTGTTTCTTCTGTATTCCAATGTCTCTTTATAAATCAGGATCACTTCAGCATCAATAATTTCAGGCAGGGCCATAAAGTGGTTTATTGGTAACGCAACTAAATTGAGTAAACTCCCAGAGTTCTAGATTTGGGGGCTGAAAGAGACCTTGAAGTTTATAAAATTAAACTGACATCTCAGCGAGGAATGTCTTCCACATTAGTACTGGTAAGTGGCCGTTTCTCATTAGTTGAAGTGTCTCTGTGGTGGGAGAAGTTCTTTCTTAAGCAGGGACCTATTTAATGAATGGACACTGCTGTTCATTGGAAAATATGCCTCTTAAATTCTAAACCTACCTCCCTGCAATTTCTGACCATCGTCTGCTCATTGCTGCTGCATCATCAGCACTAATTAGTACACAGGGCCACATGCTACTACCTAAGAGATGCTAGTTGAATTGAATTGAACTGGATGGGTTCGAATCTAGCATGCTGGGTGTGATGGTTCATTTTATGTGTCAACTTGGCTGGGCCACAAGGCGCTGAGTGGTCCAACATTATTCTGGGGCTTCCCGTGAGGGTGTTTTTGGATGGGGTTAACATTTACATCAATAGACTGAATAAAGCAGATTGCTCTCCCTAGTGTGGGTGAGGCTCATCTTATCAGTTGAAGGAATAGAACAAAAACCTGACCTTCCCCTGAGCAACAGACAATTCCTTCTGCCTGACTACTTTGAAACTGGTACAGTAGTCAAATGGAAACATCAGCACTTCCTGGGGCCTCAAGTCTGTTGTCCTTCAGACTGGAACTACACCATGGCTCTCTAGCTCATTAACTCACCCTGTAGATCTTGGGACTTGTCAGCCTCCATAACTGCATGAACCAATTCCTTGTAATAAATCGATCTCTCTCTTCATATTTACATTGCCTCTATTTCTCTGAAGAGCTCTGAGTAATACACCGGGCAGCACTGAGCATAAGGTTTATCTGAATATACGATAGCATATTAAAACATTCAGAATGGTTGTCTTGACTCCCTAAATTTTTCTTCCTAGATATCTTGGTGTCCTCCTTCTGCATGAAATTATCTCATAATATGGTATTAAGAACTGGACACAATTTTCCACATGTGGCTGCACAAGGGTGGACTTATAGAATGACTCATGTCTTCTATCTGGACACTACACTTATTTTGATTTTTATTTCCAGGTGTAGCACATTACATAAATAAAATTTAGCATTTAAATTCTGCAAACCTCACATTTACTCAGGGAATTTTCCATAGCTCGGTCAGGCCATTTTATCAGGTAGACATATTTTTCTTATCACATGCTATTTTTGTGGACAAGAAAACAATTGTATTTTGGAAATAATCAAACATGACTGTTGCTTAACATTCTGTGTACATGTTACTATTACCAAGACACTTAAACGCAATGACAGTATTCTGAGATTAACAGATAGATTGAGTGGAGAGGTCATTAAATTGAATATAGGAAGACAATGTCTAGGTTAAAAGTTGCCAAGGCTTTTTTTTTTTTTTCATTGAGAAACCATTACGCAAATAATCAGGTAAATGTTACTTTTGTTTGAAAACTTGGTTGCAGTTCAGGACATAAGCAATGAATAACTTATGGTGAAGCAAAAAAAAAATCAGTTTCACTACGAGCCTATCAAAATTCCTAAATTACTTAAAAATGTTAGGTCTTTCCTTATCTCACTCTGGCTGACGTGAACTCCTGGGCTCAAGTGATTCTCCCACCTCAGCCCCTTCGGTAGCTGGGACTACAGGCCTGTGCCATTGAGCCTGGCTGAGATGGTCTGAAAGCATAAATACAAACTTGTACAAATGAAAGAATATCTTATTGAAAGTAAAAAAATCTCTGCTATAAATCTTATCTGTTGAAATCTTTGGGCTATCCTGGGTCATCAAGCAATGACAATGTCAATGGCTGGATGTCAGGAACAGGTGACGTTGATGACCACCTGTTGAGGGGGGAGTGTAGACAGAACATCCATGAGGATACATGGGACGAAGGGAGAATTTGTGTTCCAGGTGGAGCAGGATGGTGGGAGATGTCATCACGCTACTCAGAATTGCACGATTTAAAACTTATGAATGTCTATTTCTGGAATTTTCCATTTAATATTTTCAGACAAAAGGGAAACTTCAAATAACAGGGAGACTACTGTAATCTCATTCATGAGGGCTCTGTCCTCTTGACCTAATCACCTCCCAATACCCAATACCCAATACCATCATATTGGGGTTAGGTTTCCACCTATGAATTTATGGGGGACACAAATATTCAGACCATTGCAATGGGAAACTAACAGAGCATTTTGAAAGAGATTAATTATGGGTTCCTGACGAGTCTGGATTCTCAGGAAAGCTTCTTGGTAGAGGTGGCATGAGAAATGAGCACTTAAAGATGAGGAGAGGAAAGCCAAGAGAACTATGGTGGGGAAAAGCATTTCAGCCAGAAGAAACAAGACGGTAAAGATGATGAGATAAGAAAAAAGCTTAGTCTGCAAGAAACAAAGGGGTCTGTGTGTGGTGCTGGAGTCAAGTGCAGTAAGCAAGGGGAAGAAAGCTACAGATGAGATGAGAAATATTGAGAGAGGTCAGGTCACACGAGAGCTTGAAGATCAAATTATGAAATTTGGACAGTTTTCCCAATGTTATGGGAAGACTGAATATTTTAAAGCAAAGATATAATGTGATCCACTTTACATCTCACAAAGATGACTCTGGCTGCTGTGTAGAGATTGCTTTGGAGGGAGTCAAGAGGGAAAGCAAGATGATTAATAAAAAGATAGCTGTAATGGTCCAGGGAAGAAGTGATGATAATGTGGAGAAGACTCGTGCCATAGGGCTGGGAGAAATGGATGGGCTTGATAAATATTCTGCCAGTTGAACATGTGGTACTTGATGGTAGATTAGATGGAAGGAGTATGAGGGAGAGGGAGCTGTCAACATTTAATCCAAGCATTTTGGCTGGATTAAGGAGACTGGAAACAAAACTCATTTGGGAGGGAAAATTGAGAGTAAAGTTTTGAGCAAATTAAATTTAAGATGCCTTTGAAACATCAGAAAGATACGCCAAGAAGAATGCTTTGTACATCAATCCACGGCTCAGAAGGGATCCGAGCTTGGAGATGCAAATTTGGGAATCACAGAATAAAGACGGAATGTAAAGAGGTCTTTTGTGACCTTTCTGAGAACAGTTTTAGCAGAGGCGGGAGGTGGGTAGGCAGGTGCCAGATTGCAGTGGGTTGAGAGGAAGTTGAGGCAGTAGACTACGGAGACAGGCCATTCTTTCAAGCAGTTTGGAGAAAAAGAGAGTAGAGAGATTAGGAAGATGCTTCAGGAAGACGTGGGGGTAGAGTGGAGGTGTTTTAAGATGAGAAGAGTTTTCAGCTTGTTTACCAGCCATGAGAAAAGGGGAGGGGGTAGAAAGAGTGAGATTGGGGATCTGAGAGATCAAGGGTGAGGACTTGAGATGATCAATCCCAGAGGAAGAAGAAAGAGATGGAGTCAGCCTAAGAAGGAAATGGGAGCATCTCTTCATCTGTGATCCAGTTGGCTAACTAACTCAGAATTCTGAAGAGTAATGGAGTTCAGAACAAGATGGGTAAGAGCCCTGAGAGATTTCAGCCCTGAAATGGCCTTTTCTTTTTGCTTTTTTTTTTTTCGGTACAGTGAGAGGTGACAACGTCTGCTGGGAGTGAGAGGCTGAGATTAGGGCTTGTCCTTCATTTACACAGCAGAGAATGGGAAAAGCCACCTGAGCCCTCCACGATCGTCCTCCCAAGCCCTTTCCATATCACCCCGAGGCTCGTGGTGATCAAACCTTCACGTGATAGTGTTATCGATTTCAAATTCCAAATCCTCTTTATACTAAATTCCTTGATTGATTTTTCTACATGCCATTAACTCATTTTATAGCATCCCAGGGCTATAAAACTATTAATCTGCTCCAAGTTCAAGCAAACTTTCAATTGAACAAGCCTTGATGGCTTGTTCAATTTTACTTGATTAGATGACATAAAGATAAGCAGAAAGTCTTTAATTTGTCTCAGAGGACCTAACCAAGGAAAACATTGCCTCAGCCTTGGGATTGTCATGGAAGAGTATACTCATGGAAGAGTAGACATGCTGGTACATTTCGTAATGCAGGCAAAGTTTCCATTCTGTTGGTCACAGAAGTATGATTGGTTCAGTCTCACGTCAGTGGAATGTTGAATGTCTACCTTATCATTCTTGTTTCCCAACTGACACTAGAGCTTCTCATTTGTAATTGGTTCAGTTATAGTCTTTTTAAAAATTTTATTTATTATTATTATTTTTTTTCATTTCAGCATATTATGGGGGTACGAATGTTAGGGTCTTAATACGCTATCAATTCAGGGAGAGCTGTTTTAGAAAATAACATGTTTCTTTACGAAAAGTGAAAAAAATAGATGAATAACCAATTCAATATTTATTGATACTTAGCAACATATTGATTATGTACTTCGGTGTCATGGAAACAAGCAAAGCTCATTCACACTCCAGCTTGGCATATGTTACCTTACCACTTGAAATTATTACTTTTGAGATTTCAAGATGTCTTTACATTGGTTTACCCATTGTTAAGAAGGGATACACTTTAAGGAAAATGTAAGAGCTAAATAATGTTGTCATCTGAGGCTTTTATGTTTTCAGGGTAACATCTACGGAATCTAGATCCGCTAGGTTTCCTTCAACCACAGGCTAACCTTCTCTCTGCAGCTGCAATTATTTGACCCTTGATCCTTGACCTAAAAGTTAAGTTCTGCTTCAGCTTCTTTCTGTTCTGACCTTCATCAGGGGTGATTTAGGAAATACAGACCAATTGTTGGTTGATTCAGCATTCCTAGCCTGGCTGAGAGGTGCAGTGCTTCCTACTATTGACGCTGTGTTCCCCTGCTCACCTGTCGACTGCAGGATTCCCTGAAGGAGAATAGAACATCGGGTTTGAATCTTCACTAGAACACTCGGATCTGAATCCCTGCTCCATCGCTGTCCTTTCCCTGTGGCCCTGAGTAAGCGATTGTACTTCTCTGAGCCTCAGATACATCATCTCTCAAACGTTGTTAGAAATATTTATGCCACAGGGTATTATACAATACCTAGCTTTAGTCTAGCAAATAGAAGGCAGTTCCATGTCTTCTCCCTTTCCCCTAATTTCCTGTCTTCATAGAACTCCTCATTATGCAAATTCTTACAGTCATGAGTTTCTGATTTGCTTTAGGTAAGTATCTTTAGGAATTGTAGTTCTCTACTCAGCTGCTGAATCCCTTTGATGATGGTTATCATCTGCCTGCATTGACTCTTACATATTAGCCGGTTTTAGACTCCCACTTACTATATGCTCGTCCATCTGTCTAGAACACTGGTTGCATGTTGCTGAATTGCCTCAATGACTATCATATACCTGGATTCCCACCTATTGTCTGATACCATATTTTATGATTATTTTGGACTATCTGGCTGTCTGGGCTTCCTCTATCCTTGCCCAACGAAAGTTATATTTAATTTCTGCTTCATTTATAGTTTTGGTTATTTATATGATATGAAGAATGGGCCTAAAATCATCTATTTTCTAATATGAATTTGAAAAATTGCCAATTGAAAGAAAAATATCAACCAATAATAATGGAAAAACTCAGTATGCATTATAAAATAAAATGTAAATCTTGGGAGAAAATGCTGATAATTTCAGGACTTACGATTTATAACACAGAGTCAATTAATGTACTTGTCAAAATTCATCACTTTTTAAAAGTAAATGATATAAGCCATCAAAGCTTGGAATTTCAAGAAGTTGTCATATACTAATGCTGACCAGCAGAAGCCAAGGTTAAAACTTTACAGAATCAAAGGAAGAGAGGTCAAGGGTAAAATCAACCCATATGTATGAGTGATCCATGAGTTATCTTTCTTCTTCTATGTCAGTTCCCAAAATAATGGTAACTTTCTTCCTAAGCTAATGTGCTGGCCTTATTCATAAAATGTTATTAGCCATTAATAAATGATTGGGTTCATAGTTCATTTTGACATTTGAACCAAAAGTCGCCATCAATACTTTTGCATACTAACACCTTTCAATACTTACCAACTTCTTTATATAATAAGCTTTAAAATTAAAATATTAACTGAAAATAGTTCATAAATTTTCTTGTTCATTCCAGGTTCTAGGTGTAGTAGATCAGAGTCTATGTCTAAATCTATAGCTATATCAACATAAACATCTTTATCTATTTCTATATGTATATATATATGTCTGTATATGATAAAACTAGAAAATTAATGTAATTGCTTAATAATCAGACAGTAAGGAAACACATTTATCCTTCCATAATATCATAGGATAACCTGGAATTTTCCCATTTTCCTTTACCTTGTTAATGTTTAGATCTAGAGATTATTTTAGATGACCTAAATGAATATCTGTTGATTTCTCACATTACATTTAGTGGTACTATAGTAATGGTCTGAATTAGCTACTTCACTTTTCTGTACCTCTGAAACCAAGAAACAGCCCAGCTTTGGTATTCACAATTAAGAGGCTCAAATGCCTTTAGGTTGGTGGCTGAGAATCAGTGACACGAAGATAGTCAATCAGATTAAATCATAGTGACTGACGTATTTGAATTGCTAATAAAGCTATAAAATGAAAAAAACAGCACAAGAGGACAAACAAAAATCTGTCACTAGACCTGAGAAACATTAAGCCTTTGGCCCAAAGCACAAGCCCCATGAGAACCATTTATCTTCTTTTCTTTTCATAAAGAAAGACACATCCTTCATACTAGACTCTGCCAAAGAGCTTTTCTAAAAGACAACAATTTACAATCCTTTAGGTTGACAGATGATAGAACCAAAAACAAGCTCACAAAGTCTTTTCATGTTAAAATGTGTTTCCTCTCTCATTAATGCAGCTTGGCGATTGGAAAGCTCTAGGTGAAACTCCACTCTGAGAAGGAGAAAGCATGAGTTTATATATTGTTGGAGCTAAGTGGACGTTCCCTAATTGTTCAAAAAGATAACTTCACTGAAATGACCCTTGAGTCACCAATACAGAGGAAAATGTCACTAGACTATGAGCACCCTGAAAAATTGGCAGGGGAGTACAGTTAAAAATATTCTAGTGCCAATTAACTCAGCAAAAGGTTGAATTTAATTGAGTCAAGCAAGCATCCCTCTTTCTCATTCCCCTGTCCAAGTAACTCACAACTTTCTATCTCCAGGGTGCAGTTTTGCTCATCCAGAGGGTATCTTCGAAGATCCATCATACACGCAGCTGTGGTTGTGATCCTGCCAGAGTGAGAGAGAAAAAAGACAACATCATGAAAATGAAGACATTTCATTTCTAGGTTTTCCAGCCCCAAATCATGTTCACCAGTTGGCAGAAACAAGGCATCACAATTTTGTGAGATTATAAAGAACTAGTGTGAATGCCAACAAATTGGGTAACCTAGATAGATGAATGGAAATAGATAAATTCCTAGAAGTGTACAACCCAACCAAGACTGTATCAAGAACAAATAGAAAATGAACACACTAACAATAAACCAAGAGATTGATTCAATAATCAAAAAGTTCCAACAAAGAAAAGCCCAGGATCAGATGGCTTCATGGGTAAATTCTACCAAGCATTCAAGGAAGAACTAATACTAAACCTCCTAAACTCTACCAAAAATGTAGAATAGGAAAAACTCTCAAACTCATCTTATGAGGCCAACATCACTCTGATTCCAAAGCTAGACAAAGACAATAAAAGAAATGAAAACTATAGGTCAATATTCCTGATGGAAATAGATGCAAAAATCCTCAATAAAATATGAGCAAACTGAATACAATAGCATTAATATAAAAAGATCATACACCATGACTAAGTGGGATTTATTCCTGGGATGCAAGAATGGATACACAATAATCAACAATGTAGAAATCAATCAATGTGATACCTCATATTAATAAAATAAAGCCACATGATTATCTCAATAAATGCAGAAAAACTGAAAGCTTTTCCTCTATGATCTGGAGGAAGGCAAAAATTTTCAGTCTCACCACTGTTATTCAACATGGCATTGAAGTCCTAGCCAGAGCAATCAGGCAAGAAAAAGAAATAGAAGGCATTCAAATGAGAAGGGAAGAAGTACATTTGTCTGTTTGCAGGTGGCATGATCACATACAGAGAAAACACTGTAGACTAAAAAAAAAAAAACTCTTAGAACTAATAAATAAATTCAATAAAATTGCAAGATACAAAATCAACACACAAACATCTGTGGTGCTTCTACAGATACTAACACCAAACTCTCCAAAAAGGAAATTAAGAAAACAATCCTATTTATATTACCAATTATAAGAAATGCATTAGGAATTAACTTAACCAAAGAGAAGAAAGACCTGTACATTGAAAATTACAAAATATTGATGAAGGAAATAAAATACCAAATAAATGGAAAGACATCCCATGTTTATGGATTGGAGAAATTAATATTGTCAAAATGTCTGTACTACCCAAAGCAATCTATAGGTTCAATCAATCCCTATCAAAATCCTGATGGTATTCATATAGAAATAGAAGAAACAATTCTAAAATTCATATGGAACCACAAAAGACCATGAATAGCCAAAGCAATCTTGAGCAAGGAGATCAAATCTGTTCTAACTTATACTTATATCCACAGTGTACAAGAGTTCTCTTTTCTTTACACCCCTGCCAACACTTTTGGTTTTTTTCCTTTTAATCGTTGTCATCCTAACAGGTGTGAGGTGATATTTCATTGTGGTTTTGAATTGTATTTATCTGTTGATTAGAGATGTTGAGAACCTTTTCATATGCCTGCTGGCCATCTGAATTTCTTTTCTTTGAGACATGTCTATTTAGGTCCTTTGCCCATTTTTTTTTTTTT